>OX439486.1:9160532-9563505 GCA_949320155.1 Melangyna quadrimaculata
GACAGGAGAGGATATAAAGGCACACACAAAACGGATATCATTAAACGAAAAGTGGGAATGTCAAAATTCGACGTCTTTTATATAACGACACATGAATCTCCATATATCCAGCAAACGTGTGCGTGCACGCAAACGTATGCGTGCACGCAAACGTATGCGCGCACGCAAAGGTATACGTGCACGCAAAGGTATGCGTGCACGCAAAGGTATGCGTGCACGCAAAGGTATGCGTGCACGCAAACGTATGCGTGCACGCAAACGTGTGCGTGCACGCAAAGGTAACGTATCTTGAACGGCCTTGAGATCCTGAACGGCCTTGAGATCTTGAATGGTGTTGATATTTGAACGGCCTTGAGATCTTGATCGGCCTTGAGATCCTGAGCGGCCTTGAGATTTTGAACGACCTTGAGCTCCTGAACGTTCTTGAGATCTTGAAAAGTATTGATATTTTGAACGGCCTTGAGATCTTGTTCGGCCTTGAGATCCTGAGCGGCCTTGAGATCTTGAACGGCCTTGAGATCCTGAACGGTCTTGAGATCTTGAACGGTCTTGAGATCTTGCACGGTCTTGAGATCTTGAAAAGTCTTGATATTTTGAACGGCCTTGAGATCTTGAACGGCCTTGAGATCCTGAACGTTCTTGAGATCCTAAACGGTGTGCGTGCACGCAAACGTATGCGTGCATGCACAAGATCTCAAGGCCGTTCAGGATCTCAAGGCCGTTCAAGATACGTTACCTTTGCGTGCACGCACACGTTTGCGTGCACGCATACGTTTGCGTGCACGCATACCTTTGCGTGCACGCATACCTTTGCGTGCACGTATACCTTTGCGTGCGCGCATACGTTTGCGTGCACGCATACGTTTGCGTGCACGCACACGTTTGCTGGATATATGGAGATTCATGTGTCGTTATATAAAAGACGTCGAATTTTGACATTCCCACTTTTCGTTTAATGATATCCGTTTTGTGTGTGCCTTTATATCCTCTCCTGTCGCGCTTTTAAATGTTTTCAATACAAAGTACAATAACAATTATTCATAATTGCTGTAGTGGAGACAGAAACAAATTCAAAGGCCAAAGGTATCTGGTATAACTAGTTATTGTATTAATAAAATTAATAATTTTTAGCCATATATGCTTGAACCACGCGTACAAATTCGTTTATTTATATTATTTGAAAATTGATTAGGTACCTACGTAATGTAGTTATATTTTTAAATTAGCTGTGGGTATGTTTTGAACTTCCCATTTTTGACAAGATTTGAAAACTGTTTATAATTGGCTAGTTCAGAAAAATTATATTTAAGTGTTCGTACTCGCAAAAGCTCATACATATGTGCTTTGACACGGTATCAGTCCTCTAAAATCTCATTTTTCCTGAATTAGCCAAATCAACGAAACTATTTTGTTCAAACTGACACTTTAGGACATAAGACAAAGCTGCTCTAAGAAATAAGCCGCGGCCCAATTTTGCCAGCGTGAATGAATTTTCGTGTATACGCTGCATACACTTTATATTCATGCCAAAAAAATATGTCGACAAATTCGCACGTCACTCGAGAGCCTAGAGGGATTGCAAATATTCATTTGCTTTTGCATGATTTTCTGAGCGCTCTTTTGAAATTTGGCTCCTTGACTAGAGAATTTGTGTACAATTTCCTAGTACAAAAATGTTTTGTATGTACAATTGCCTTCGACCTTTCAAATTTTGAAAACGTAAACCGAAAAATCTCTTAGCGTAGCCAAGGCCGTAAGAAAGAATTTCTGTTGTATTAAACATTTACACTTAACTTGACATTCCGTTGTTCTCCAATGGTTTAAGCCTCAACTGCGTTTCTTTCGGTAAATTAGCTTTGTTTTTAGTGTAAACAGTTGGGGCATTTGACACGTTAATGTTAAGCCCCAACCATTTTGTATCTCTTTTTACTTATCTCTTCAACCCTTAGCCCCAACTTCGGACTTTGACAGTCCCTAGACTTGAGCCCCCAAAACTCTCTGGAATTAGGTTAGTTTTTAGGGAGTAAGTTGCTTAACCGTGGCTAGGTTTCTTGTCCAAAATTCTCAGAACTTATTGTTCCAAAGCTGGTTTGTTCGTCCCAATTTTCTAGATTTTATTTTTAGGGAAAAATTGTCGTGCCATGAAACATGTCCATATTCATAGCCCCCAATTTGGATTTTGTCCAATTCGCTTCAGGATCTAGCCCCAATCTTTAGGCTTAGAAAAAAAATTACATAACTTGACGTATGTAAATAGTTCAGCCCCAACCACGTTATTTTGTCCATCAAATTTCATATCTTAACTATATTTTAGACGGAATATAAAATTCTACACGTTGTAATGTATTGCTTTCTATATTTCAAATTATTTTATGATTCGGCTGTGGGGGGGGGGCTTTAGCCCCT
Source organism: Melangyna quadrimaculata (assembly GCA_949320155.1). Taxonomy (NCBI): domain Eukaryota; kingdom Metazoa; phylum Arthropoda; class Insecta; order Diptera; family Syrphidae; genus Melangyna; species Melangyna quadrimaculata. The sequence continues at coordinate 9,162,939 of OX439486.1, forward strand.
ATAGCCACCCCCTGGATCCGCTACTGATTTCCACAGGTGGGTGTTCGAAAACGGTAATTTTTCCAATTTTGGGGTCGAAGTGATAACCACTTAAACATTATGATATAATTTAAAAAAGTTTTAAAAACAATTTCAAATATAAGTAATTATTACTATAAATCTGTTATTTTAATAACTAAAACAGATAGAGCTAAAAAAGTAAGTATGTAATATGTTACATAAGTTTTTATGTTGTAAATAATGTACGACGTATACAAGGTTTTTGTTTCTGTTGAAACGTTATCTTGTGCACGTTTAGTTTTTATTTCTCTTATATGTAGGTAGGGGGACAGCCGAAAAAGGATAAAGCAAGTTGATTCGAGAAAATTTTGTTATATACCTACCTACTTATAATGTGCTCGTTTTGTTTTTACATTCTTCATAGAATAATAGGTAGATATGTACAAGATAGGAACAGCAGAAAGGTCGATGAACTAAAGGGGGTTTGTTTATTAAATTGAAATTACCTAAGTATATACCTATGTACGTAATGTCTGTTTCCTTGAAAGGAAAATAAGTAAGTAAGCAGTACCTATTCCACGCACAATAAATAGCTAATTCAAACGTTACTTAGTTTTATTGAAAGCTATTTTAAAGTATATAGGTAAAAGGTCTTAAAAAATGTAGGTTTTCAATGAACATGAACATACCTACATATCGCTGGCTGAATACTTGATTGCCCCATATACAAAAAAATTATTCTTCTGAAAACGAATTATAAGGTTTGAAAAATAATTACGTTATTTTTTACTTGACAACTACGACCTTTGAATTTTTTAATATATTAATTGAAAATTCCTTTATTGTATTTTGAAGTCCTGATGCCAAAAAATGTTACGGTTGCAAAAAATCCTTAAATATTGAATTAAAACAAAGGCAGCATTTTCGGGTTTTTAATTAAAGATTTTATATTATTTATTTTCTCAGCGAAAAATGTTACTTCTATATACTTTTCCAGCTGACTGCACTTTTGGCCATGGATATAGAGCACATAAGTTCTAAAAATATCACTTTTTTTTAATATACTTTGAGTGCTTAATGCTCTATATCCCATCTCCTGCGGTTATTAGGCAATTAAGCTTTTGTTTTTCAAACTTTCCTACAAAAATTATCCCACCTAGTACAAATTTTGGATACACGGCAAATAAGCGCAGAAGGTGCAGTATATGAACCTAGTGCCTAGCTTTTGTCATAGGTATGTACATTCAAGATAACAACATTTGACTTGGAAATTATGGAAATAAATCTATTAATAGTTATTTTGAATAATAAACATGGCATTGTGAAGAATCAAGTTTGCATGCCACTGGAGTTCTTTCTGAGTGTAGTTTCGGAGACTATTTCCAACACCTGTCTTATTATTGGCTTGATGGGCACCGGTAACCGCAGTGGAACTTTTATAATACTTTTATAATACTATGCTCATAACTTTTATTGGAAGGGAATTTAATTTTCTTTCAATTTGTGGTATTGACTTTGCCTCTATTAAGCTTAGTTTCACAAATATTGAAGAAAAACTACAAAAGGGGACTTTGGCCCCCTCTCCTGTCTAAAGCTTGCGGCAGTTTTGAAGTATTTTGATGGTAAGAACTTTTCGAATTAAAACATTTTTGAAAAGTTTTTTCTTGCAACATTATGATTTTAAGCTTTTTGTTTGAAAGCAATAGATTTTTAGGTGACGTATGGTTGACGAATCGAAAAAAAAACGCAAATATAAATTAATTTGCGCTTTTGAGAATAAGAAAATACAAATCCGACAATGAAAGCGATCCGCCGTGCTTTTCAGAATCGGCCTTCAGGTTTGATGCATTTTATGTTCCCATAGTGGTACCTTTGCGACGCTATTATGGCTAACCTTAATGCCTTAAAAACGTGTTCTTATATTTGCATTCTTTTGCAGTGAGAAATGTAAAGTGAAATATGAAACACATCTTTGTTCGGAAGGTACATTATATGTGAAATGGGTACTGTTCATTTTGTGTACATATTAAGAAAAAATAAAGACAAAAAATATAGGTAAGGTAGTTATAATGAATTTGTTTTTATTAAAAAAAAAAAAAAACTTAATAATAAAACTAAATATAACAAACATAAACAAACTTGACGGATAGCCGAAATACGCCGTGTTTTTAATAAATAACAGAAATCCACCAATTTGAATATTTTTCTGTAAGACAAACTAAAACTGATTGTTGATAATTTTACGAAGCTTCATATAAGATTTCTCGAGAATTTTGTCGCGGCGCCTTAAGGGCAGTTTTCTTAGGGCTTTATTCATTGTTGACGATGATATAGCTTCCGATGATGACTTATTTTTTTTACTACTATTCAAAGGAGCTACTAAAAATTGGGTAGCTTTTGACCTGCCAATGGACGAGCTCTCGACAAGTCTTCTTCGAAAAAAACTCCGAAGGTAGTCCATTGCATTTTTGGAAGTGTATGTGTTGGTTCCTTGATGTGAGGAAGTTTGCGCTTGCGTTGTTTAAATATGTCTTCGTAGAATTAGTTAGATCTTCCTCGACAAGTGAACCTGACGTAGTTTCAAGTTTGCGAGTGCATTTTTTGTCTGATTTTTTATCAGTTGAATTTATATCCTGAATTTTAAATCCAATTGTTGTTTTTGGACTTTCACTAAAACCATGTTGAAAACGTAGTTTTTGCGAAGCTGATGGTTCAACTATAACTGTTTCACATGCAGTCTCTAATGTTTCTATATCTGATTATATTTTTTTTTTTGTGGATATTTTCGATTTTGTATTTCAATTTATTTGATCTTTTTTTTGAATTTTCCTTATCAGATGGTGGGGTGGTTTCCGTTTCTGTATTAAATTAAGTAAAAAATGTGCAATTAGTTATGGATGTTTTTTTTTATATTATTTTTTAAATTAAACGACATACCTTTTGACTTTTTCTTATTTGGATTCGACAGTTGCACAAGCGATTCTTATATATCTGAATCCAATCGTAAGCTTGTATTTAAGCTTTGCGTTTTGCTTCATTTGCAGCTTCTATCATTTGTTCACATTGAATTAGTACATTTTGAACATTTTCGTCCTTATTTTTTGATTCAGACGATTTCTTTAGTTTTTTCTCTGATCTTGGTTCTTTTGGACGAATATCTTCATCACTATTATATTCAGCTGATGGTGCAACAACTCTACAGAAACTGTTAGATTTACTCTTTTGATTTCTTTTTTTCCTCGGCTAAGGTTTCCACAAACGAATTGGATGCAGCCTCTTCTTTTTGTTATTAATTGTACGTTTGATTCGGATTTTCTGGTTGATATCAACTTGATGGTGGTTGAGCTTGTAATATAGAATTTGACATTGGTTTCCGAGACTTGTAAGGGCCAACATGCTGGACAACTTTGATTTTTGAGAAGTTTACTTTCTGATGAAGAGGAATCTTGGCTATCATTTCCTGAAGAAGCATCATTTTCTAAAGAAAGTTTAATTTCAGCAACAGGTTCAGCTTCTAAAGAATCCACATCCTCATCTTCGGAAGAATTCTTTCGCACAGATACACCAATCGTGAAAAAATTACGAATAGATTTAGAGTCCTTAAGCTTCTTCTTTTTTATTTGGGTGTTGTTCAACGAAACACTCAAACTTTTTCCGGATGCAATCTTTCGTTTTATTTTAACTTCTTCTCCCTCTGACGACGAATCATCTTCTCCTTCTTTAGAATAACTTGGAAGATTTTTTCCTCAGCCCCAGCATATGTATTGGCTTTTATAGTTTCTCTCCGCTTTTGACTTTGATTGAGAGACTTCCTCAACATACTGCGATATAAACTCTCGTGTAATGAAGTATAAATACTTGTTTTTGGAACGAACTGGAAAGTTTCATCTAATTTGCTGTCATTGGTTACAATTGACTTTTACATACATTTTTGTCTTCCTCACCAAGGAAATCTGACATTGTTTTGCCTGTGGCGACAGTTCTTCATCAGAAAATTGAGCTTCAGATGCATCATTACGGTTACTTTCCATTTCGTTGTATGTTCTGGAGATGAATTTTCTTCATTGTCCTCTTCTGAGGCAGCAGATCTTTTGCAAACTTTCTGCGTAATGCTGTGTTGTGCAATTGACTTCTAGCGCTTTGATTTTTCTGGCTCATTAGGAATTGATTTTTCTTCATCGTCGTCTTCTGAATCACCAGAACTTTCGGATACATTCTGGATAATACTTTGTTGAGCGATTGACTTCCGACGTTTGGATTGTGCATTCAGCAATGAGCTATTTTGATCAAGAGATTTGTGTAGCTTTTTGGACGCGCTGAGTGTCTTTGCAGCAGAGGTGTCCAATGGGTTTTCAGAAGCTGACAGAGTTTCTTCTGGTTCAGATCCACCCTCCCAACTAACAAAATTGCTTCCGATTTCAGACATTAAAGTATCATTCGTTTCTTTAGTGACCCAGAAATCATTCTGACGGGCCAAATCGGTATAGGAGTCAAAGTTGATATAACTGATCCATTAGACTTTCAATAAGCAATAACAACAGCGTCACATTGCGATGAACTGATGTTTCTTTAATCATATCCAATAGTGATCCAAAGAAATATTAATGCAATCCTTAAAGTTAGTATCTTGATCGGGTTGATATAATGTTTATATAAGTAAATATGGAAAGGCTAATATTGCGAACGCCATGAATCCATTTTGCTACCATTTGCAATTCAAGTAAAACGTGTTTTGTGATTGTACTAATTAATTTGTAATAATGCGAATGAGCGCACGATTTTTTAGTTTTTCAAAAATGTGGGCATCTTAATTATTTGCATAAATCATTATGTGCAATTAAAGCATTAGGCTCTTATATTAATTCACGTGCGGCAGGCTAAAACGCTTTCAATAGATTTTTTTTAGATAAATTATGAGTTATAAAATTCTTTGGGAAAGTCAATCGATTTTAATGCTAATTATTTCATATAAAAGGTTAGCCGAGCGGTTATCGAGCTCTACAAGTAGTGCGAGGCATCCAGAGTTCGATCCCTAGGCTTACCTACTTGATTTTTTTTTATTTTTCTTCACACTCTATACTTTACTCCTTTAGCACTTCTTTCGGACTATCTTAGAATGTTCTTCAAAGCAACTGAATTCCCTTCTTTAAGGTGCTATAGGAGTTAAAAAGTTCTCCTTTTTAACTCTATGGAGTGCTAAAGAGAGATTAAATGAGTGCAATAAACGATTATAAATAGCTTCTATGGATGAATATTGGAGTAAAATTGTTAGTTGGGCTCTGTTTTTTCTAACTTACTTTGGTCAACAGTGTCATTTGATTCTTCGGTAGATGCTCGAATGAGTGATTTTCTGGATTCGTTTAGAGATTTCCGAGTCTTGGAGTTTATGAATGAGAATCCTGAAAAAAGAGGGGAAATGATATGTTTATTACACAAGAACTAAAAGGGGCTTTGGAATTTTCTATTTTACTTGGTGATCCTTACAAATCTAGAATTTCGCAGATGATCTCAGACACAAGGACTCTCTCAATGCATTAGGCAGAAGATTATATCAATATCCACCATAATAAAAACAATTCACTCTTAGTAGAACTTTATTGAGATTTTCTTTACTTTCAATTTACATTTACCATTCAACATGAGTTAATACACTTAAACTCTAGCTACACAATTGTTTATTGTTTTATTTCTGTTTTGATTATTTTGACAAAAAAAGTTAAATTAGATGAATTCAATTACAAAAATTACAACTACAAATATATTTTGTACGATGTACGGTTGCCATTTGACAGTAGGCACCATAGATAAATTATTATAACGATGATTTATGGTGTTTTCAAAGATTGATCTATGGCAGGCACTCTATAATATTGTTATAATGTTAAATACTGTAATACAAAAAAAGCCAGGAAGGCATTATTACAGTTCTTCATATGGAGTCAACCTTTTTGTACGAATACGCTATCCAGTGTATTATAGAGATCAGTGTTTCAACCTCATTTGCAAGAAATTAGGTTGGTCCAGCGGGAATCAGTTTCAAAAGCTCTTAAAAGCTTTTGCATGAAAATATCAATACACTATACCCAACAACATAAAATAGAAAGAGAAAACAACAAAAATAAACGGCTAACTGCCATTCCAAATTCAAAATAAAATGAGATGTCAAATGAAATTAGCTAATTTGATAATGAAAACACTTTTTTGCCAAATTTCGAAATTACCTCATTTCGGCTCTAAGGAAAACGTAGTATAAGGGTATTTCCACTTGTCGTTTTCTTAAAAGACGCAAAAATAGGTCTTTCGTCAGTTGGTAAATGACAAGTGGAAAACTAGCATTAGAAGAAAAAAAAGAGGGGAACTGCCCCTGTTGGAAAAAACTGAAGCCGTTTTTAAAATAGTGTGAGTTGTCACAAACACAAATACATTACAGCAGCGACATCATTTTTGTTATTTCCCGAAGTTGTTTGAGTACTTGAGTGAAGCAATTTTTGTGAGTCTCAAATGTTAAATCGTTAGTGATTCTAAAAACAAAAAACAATACATAGTGATACAAGCTAATACTACGTTTTCATTGGAGCCGAAATGAGATAATTTCGAAATAAGCTCATTTGGAACGTCAAATTTGTATAGGAAATGACGTTCCAAATGAGCTAATTTCGAAATTACCTCAATTCGGCTTCAATGAAAACGTAGTATAAGACACTTTCATTTTATTACCTATTACACATATGTAGGTACATATTACTTTGAAAAAAAAAAACAAACCAAAATTGAATAAACTAGACAATTGTTGTTATCTAGCAATAAATTTATAAAAAAACATTAATTGACAAAAGAATGCAGTAAGAGCATTTCCTCTCACAAGTGAGTCTTATTATATTTTTCTCAAAACAAGTGCTTTTAACTGTTTTGTATTAATGTAGATTTATTAACTAATCGAACAATATATTATTTAGAATGGGTAATGGGTTAAACTTTAAACATGACCAACCAACCAAACCAAACATGAACTTATATTACACCTTACTGAATATACAAATTAACATTGAAAAATTAACTAATACATTGATGACGAAACAAATAGAGGAAATTTTCGAGGATATATGTATTCTATTACTAATAATAAACGAACAAAATGGATCTAATAACCAAAAATAATTTTCTCATAGAAAGGGCCCTTCATAGATAGTTCCGCCTTACAATCGCCAATATAAGCACATACAGCACTATTTACAAGCATTGTATTTTGACATCTCAAGCTCATAAATTCTAACGAAACAAATATAAGCACATTTTCAACTAAATAAAAGTATTCTTGACTTAATTTAAAGTTAAATGGTGGATTTACATGTATCTGCATTTGGTTTCTGCATAAAAAAGGGATGCCAAATACAAAATGTTTATTTGTTTGATAGAGAGAAAAGAACAAAATGCAGAAGAACTTCGTTTCTGCATTATAGGAAAGTGCCATAATGCAGAAGTGAAGACGAACATGTTCATCTTCTTGAACACACACTCGGATTTTCGGCATACAACTGTCCCGCTCTAGTTTTCTTCATATTTGCAGACGAAGATACATGTAAAGCCAGCATTAGGGTGGATTTACATGTATCTTCGTCCGACTTCTGCAAAAAAAACGGGGATGCAAAATTAAAATCTACATTGGTTGGATAGAGAGGGAACACCAAAATGCAGAAGATCTTCGTGCATGAATATTATAGGAAGTGCCATGAAGAACATGTTCATGGTGGATTTACATGTATCTCTATCTGCAAAATACAGAAAAGTATAGCGGGACAGATGTATACAAAAAATCCGAGCGAGTGAAAGAGAACCATCAAGAAGATGAACAAGTTCGTCTTTCTTTTCTGCATTATGGCACTTTCCTATAATGCAGAAACGAAGTTCTTCAGCATTCTGATCTTTTCTCTCTATCTAACAAACATACATTTTGTATTTGACATCCCTTTTTTGAACAGAAACCAAATGCAGATACATGTAAATCCACCATCATCTTCTTGATGGTTCTCTTTCAGACGCTCGGAGTTTTGGCATACATCTGTCCCGCTCTACTTTTTTTCATATTTGCAGACGTTCTACGTTCTGTAACTTGGTCGAGAACTTCTCGCATCGAGAAAAAGTGGGACAAGAAATTTCAACGTTTCTCGATCTGGAAAAATGATCTGTTTCCGTTTTCTGTATCTCGACGTGAGACAAACATTTTGAACTCGCATTCCACTTGAGTTTTGGAAACTAAAAATCAAAAATATCAAAAAAAATGTGGAAAAATGAATAAGGGTATGTCAGGATTGCATAATCTTGCTTTTATTATCTATCTACCAGTCAATAAATATTACAAAATTTTGGCTGAACCTTGCATTTTCTGTATAGCTAGATATTTTTAATTTTATTTGAAGGGGGTTTCTGTGCGAGTATATAATTGCGTTTTCGGGGTCGAAAGCCCTCCGCATTGGCCGCCATCTAGAAAAAAGTAGGTTAACAAATTTTCCGAGATATCTTGAGAACTGTTAGTAAAATAAAAAAAATTTTAACACTATTTGGTAGGTATAAAAGGCTTGCCACAGTCGTATAAAATTGTTTTTATTTCTACTGGTCAGCAAGTAAATTTTGGTCGAACCTCGCAGTTTCGGTATAACAAGATATTTTTAATTTAATGTGTAAGGGGATTCAGTGCGAGTATAAAATTGAGTTTTCGGGGTCGAAACCCCTCCGCGAAAGCCACTATATTGGAAAAAGTAGTGTAAGCAGTTTTCGGTGATATCTTGAAAACCATTAGTAACTTTAGAAAATTGAATTGTTTACAATTTAAGCCTTAACTACATAGACCTACTTTTGTACAAAAGTACAAAATTGAGAAATTTAAATACTCGCTTAAAAAACGTACTTGCAAAAAAACATACGAAAATTGTTCTGACATGTAAATTAAACCACCATGCACAATTTTCCATTGTTTTTTTTGCAAGCATGTGCCTTCAGAATAAATATTTATTTCTTTCTTTTGTACTTTTGTACAAAAGTAGGCCTATTTAGTTAAGGCTTTATGTTGAGTCACTTTTTACCTTAAAAATTGGTTAAAAAAAATTTAAATTAAGAAAAAAAATCGATATTTGCAAGAAAAATATCATTAATGGACTAACCTTTTTAGTCACCTAAATTTTAATTTTATGTTTATATGGTGGGTACTAAGTGGATGTGTTCTGATAAATGCCCCCTATATACTTTTGAAATTTGGTCCTGTTGGAAATGGTCCTTGACTATAATGGTTCTCAATATATCACCAAAAAACTGCTTAGACCCCTTTCACACAAGGAAACTGAGTTGCCGGCGATTTTTCGTTTGTAGGCCTGAAGGGCGAAAAGGAAGATAAAATATCTCCCCTCTCACCCTTCTCGCCTAAAAACTAGCTAGTTTCTGGAAACTCAGTTTCCTTGTGTGAAAGCGGTCTTACACTGCTTTTTCCAAGTTGTTGGCAAACGCCGAAGGCTTTCGACCCCGAAAGCTCAATTTTATACTCGCACTGAAACCCCCTTCAGATAAAATTATAAATATCTTGTTATAGCGAAACTGCCAGGTTCGACCAAAATTTACTTGCTGACCAGTAGTGAATGAATGAATATAATTTTGAGGGATATTGCACTGCGACCTTGAGATCTATTGTGCCCCCACCTAGAGCTGGATGAGGCCTGCTTATCTTACAGCTCTTCCTCCAAATGTATTCCTCTCAGGAATTGGAGTATTTGGAGTATTTTAAGAGATGGTAAGTCGCTCTCTTCTACCTGGTAGAGTCCCAGGTACTTCTTTCTTTGATGTATGAGTGTGCTACATCGACCTAGAATGTAGTCCGGCGTTTCCTCATCTGTGTCACAGAACCTGCATGTGGCACTACTTACTAGGCCAAGTAAACTAAGTTGTCTTTTTAGTTTGCAGTGTCCAGTGAGGAGACCCGTTATAATTCTTAGGTTGTTTCTACTTAAGCTGATACAGTCTGTAAAACGTTGGTGGTTATAATTCCCAAGTAATAGTTTAGCCTGTCTTAGCTTTGGGAGTTCTTTCCAAGTTTTGGATCTTATTGCCTCCTCTTCTTTTTTGATTTTGTTTCTTATCACGTTTTCTCCTATCCCGCAATAAGGTTCAGATCCCGTTAAGGGAGTCGTTGCACCTATTTTTGCTAGGGAGTCTGTCTGTTCGTTGCCCTGAACACCTACGTGGCCAGGTACCCAATGGAGTGTGACAGTGTTATTTTTGCCGAGTTTATTTAGCCTTCCTACACATTCCCATACTAGCTTAGAGCTGATGGAGTAGGAGCTCAGAGCTTAAAGTGCTGCTTGGCTATCTGACATAATGGCAATGTTTTGTTTATTGTAATTCCTTTCGAGATTTTGACCTGCACATGTTCCTATCGCTTGTACCTCAGCTTGAAAAATGCTAGAGGACTGTCCCATCGCTAAGGAAAGTTTGGTTCTTGGCCCAAAAATTCCCGCACCAGTCCCTTCTGTCGTTCTCGATCCATCAGTGTACCACTTGATGGCATTTGCATTGAAAGTGTAGTTCACTGTTTCGCCTACCCAGTCTTTCTTGCAACTTAGCTTCGTTTGAAAGTTTTTCACGAAGTTATATTTTTTAATCGTACCATCTCTTGGAATGTCAATAAGGTTTGTTATTGAGGACTTCGGAATACAGTCTCTTTCCCTTCCACTGATGCATTTTCCAGTCCCCGTTCCCTCCTTTGCAAATCTCATAATGGCTCCCTTTGCAGCACTTACAATTACCTCGTGAAGAGGGGATAGATGGAGGATAACCTCCATAGCTGCTGAAGGGCATGTTCTCATTGCTCCAGTTATACATAAACATGCGAGCCTTTGTAATTTTTTTAGAGCTTTCCTAGTTGTTACTAATTCGGTTCGTTTGTGCCAAGCAACCGCACCATAGGTAATGATGGGTCTTACCATCATGGTGTACATCCATCTGAGGATGTTAGGCTTGCAGTCCCAAAATTTTCCTGCAAGTCTCTTGCATATCATAAGGGCCTTTGTGGCTTTCCCGACGGTTATTTCTCCATGCTTGTTCCACAGGAGTTTACTATCTAGTGTAATTCCTAGGTATTTTACATCCCTCTTCGTTTCAATTACTTCACCAGCTAACCGGATAGGTTTCATGCGGGGTAGAAGTCTTTTCTTTATGGGGTTAATATTAAGTCCTACAGATAGACACCATTTCTTTGTAATTGTTAGTCCTCTTTGGATTATATCACATAGAGTTTCTTCGAACTTCCCAAGGGCTGTGATAACGATGTCATCGGCGAAGCCTATGACTTGTATGCCTTGGGACGTAAGATTTTCTAACAGTTCATCCACTACGAGGCTCCACAGCAAGGATGATAGTACCCCTCCCTGAGGACAACCTCTTGTGGTAACGACACTCTGTATGTTCGTTCCTGCTAGTGCCTCTGCTGTTCTAGTACCTAACATTTCCCTAATCCATCTGGTTATGGTGATGGGAACACACTTCCTGACAAGGGCTTTATTTACAGAATCTTGGGAGGTGTTATCGAATGCTCCTTCTATATCCAGGAAGGCAGCTAATGCCGTTTCCTTTGCATCTAAAGCTTTTCGTAAGGTATTAGTGAGTTCGAATAGAGCGGTTTCTGTAGATCTACCCGCTCTATAGGCATGTTGTCGCAGATTGAGAGGCCTGTTTATTAAAACTTCTGTTCTTATGAAGTTGTCTATTATTTTCTTTAAAGTTTTCAGTACAAAGGATGTTAAGCTTATTGGCCTGAAAGACTTTGGATGGGTTGTGTCTTTTTTCCCAATTTTAGGAATAAATATTACTTTGCCTCTCCTCCATAGTCTTGGTATGTACAAAAGAGCAATACTACTTCGAAGAATACTAATCAGGTAGGGCATAAGATCATCCTTACCCTTTTGCAAAAAGCTGGGAAGATACCATCTGCCCCTGGTGACTTAAAAGGTTGAGAGGTACTAATCGCCCACTCAATCCTTTTGCCTGCGCAAATATTTGCAGCTATTTTCCAGTCTTCTCTATTAGGTTTGAGAGGTATTCTCTCTAGTGAGTTTTCTACCAGTGGTAGGCTGCCTGGAAAGTGCGTATTAAGTAGCAGAGTGGCCCTCTGCTCTTCATTTTCGGTGAAGCTCCAATCATTATAGCGAAGTGCTAATGATGTCGTTGTCTTTTCCTTTGCAAGAGCTTTGTGTAGTCTTGCCGCAGCAGGGGTTGAGGAAATACCCTCACAGAAAGACGTAAAACCATTTCTTTTCGCTTTTCGTATTTCTTTATTGTAATTTGTCAATTCTGTGGTATAATTATCCCATTCCCCGGTTCTTTTTGCTTCATTGAAGAGCTTCCTAACCTTGGATCTTAATTTTGACAGATTTGAGTTCCACCATTGGGCGTCTTTCTGTTTTTTAATAGGTTTAAGAGAGCAACTGAGTTCATAAACCTCCTGTATAGCCCCACTAAACTCATTAACTATAAATTATAATTCAAGGTGACAATTTGTCGTACTTACTGGACCTATTTGTTCCAGATTTGACTTAAGAACGTTTTTGTATAGGTCCCAGTTTGTTTTCTTAGGGTTCCTTCCGGAGAAATTCTCCATGAGAAGGCCTTCTAAGGTAAACACAATTATTCTATGATCAGACATTGAGGGTTCATTGGATTCTCTCCAATCCCCTATTAGACAGCCTACGTTCGGTGATCCGAAAGTAATGTCTAAAACTTCTTTTCTAGTTCTAGTAACAAAAGTAGGGGTGTTCCCTACATTAAATATTTCTAGATTTTTTACCAACATAAAGTCTAAAAGGTACTCACCCCTCTGATTTATGTCAGTGCTGCCCCATATAGTGTGGTGGGTATTGGCGTCACAACCTACAGCTTATTCCGGCTGCAGTAGTCTACTAGCCTTTGTACTTCCATTGGTGGAATGTTGGCCTCGTCACCGGCGAAGTAGGCTGCTGCTACAACCATTGTCTGGTTGATTCCCTCAATATTTATTTGGGCCTGTATTGGGACCAAGTCCCTCGTCATAAAATCTGAAAGACATATAAAATTTATATTATTTCTTATTTTTATGCAAGCTCTGGGCGAGTCATCCCTCGTGTCCCATATTAACTTAGAGTCGCTATTTGTCAACCCTCTTACCTGACCCCCGTAGATCCAGGGTTCTTGGATCAGTGCTAACCCCAAGTTGTCCACAGTAAATTTCCTCGCTAAGATAGCTGATGCCGCCTTTGCGTGGTGAATGTTCACTTGGGCTAGCTTGGTACTGATCCCGCGTCTAGTCATTTTGGTGTCTTTTAGCAGATGGGGGCGACTGCCCCATCATCGTGATGGTATGCATTTTGGGGATTTTGTCACCCATGCACGTAGTCAGCTCAATGCCCTTCCAAGTGCTCAGCTTAGGTACACTCTCTTTGAGCCAATCCGCTGTTTCTGTGCCAGCACAATCGACCGAAAGCAGACCGGTTCTGAAATGCAGACCGTTGAACTTCAGTTTGTGCTTCCAGCCGAGTGAAACTTCCTCTCAAGGCCGCATCAGCGTAGGAGAGCCTGTGGTCAACGGGTTTGATCTTAGCGGATTTGGGTTCTGCGTAAGATGTTGCCACCGTCTTGGGTTTTTTGGCTTCTTGCCTTGGAGGTGGAGTTGTTTGGCTACTTTTCCTCTTACCCTCGCCCAAGCTTTTGTTGTCACTATTTGGTGACTCTTTTTTCGCATCCACCTTCTTCTGGGCTTCCTGCGGAGACATACCCTCGGCAAGGAACCGGGCTTACCATTTTGTGCCTGCTCCACTTAACCCCTTCCTAAACGGGTCATCCAGGGCACCTGGTTCACCCAGTTTCGGAAGTGGGTAAGTTCGGCGTTGCTGTTTCGGTGGCTTTTTGGGTGGAATTGCGGTGTTTGATGATGGTAACTTCCCATCATTTGCGCCTTCTGTGGCTCTAACTTGTACAGTTTTCACTTGTACGGGGGTATTCTCCCCTTACTAGTGGAGTCTATATTAGAGGTAACGCTTTTCTCTTGTCCAGGAGGTAACCTCCCTTGATTCGAGGTTGACGTACCTTCTGCTGCCCGGTTTCGTGAGTTCCCGTGAGGCATCCTCTTCAGGTACTTACTACTTTCCGGTCTCAGATCTTCTCCACGGAGATCTCTCTCCATCCGATCTGCGTATTCACTCGCGGTAACATCGCGCGGAGTGTTGAACTTTTTGTAATTTTTGTTGTTTTTTTGTTTTTGTTGTTTCGCCATATGTTGTTCCCACGAGTAGCTAGAGAAATAATGGGGTCCGCCATATCAGAGCTCCGCATGATATGGTAGGGTTTTGGTTACTCTTTGATTCGACCTGGTTTCAAAGAGGCTCCGTTATAATACAGTCGGTATACCCCCTGACTGCAAACCATCCAATGGGCACGGTCCACTTTACACCCTGGATTAAGGGGGGCAGATCTTGGTTCGTTACTCCTCAAAATTGCTACCGATTTGGGGGTTGCCCCCATCCCAGCAGGTCAGATGAATCTTTGAAACTTAAGCCTACGCAACACGTCAAGGTGTCTGCCGCGCGTAGGTAATAAAACTTAGTAGTAATAAAAGCAATTTTAAAAAACTGTGGCAAGCACTTTTATACCTACCAAATTGTGTTAAAATTTGTTTCATATAATATCGGTTCTCAAGATATCACGGAAATATTGTTAACCTACTTTTTTAAGATGGCGACCAATGCGGAGGGCTTTCGACCCCGAAAACTCAATTTTATACTTGCACTAAACTCCTTTACAATTCAAATAATAAATATCTTGGTCTACCCAAAATTCAAGATTTGGCCAACATTTTGTAATATTTTATTGTTAATAGTATCAAGTTTATGCAACTCCCACATACACTTCTAAGTGGACTCTAAAAAAAATTTAAAATTTAAATTGTAAAGATAAGAGAGATATTTACTAAGGAAAAGCACAAATTGCCGCGTACTGAAGAGCTGCTGCTGTTTAGGTGCGGTATATCAAAAAAGGGTGTAGCATATGTCGTTTTCGATTGGATTTCGGAACAATACTACTCCTTTTTGATTCCAATCGAATTATTTTCTGTTGTTCCGAGACTAATTTGTGAAATATTTATGTGTGTGTGCGTAAATTGTCTTTTATTTATGTATATTTCACACGTTCAGTCAAGCAAAATGTGTTTGACAAATAATCCTATGAAAGGGTTTATATGTATATGTGTGTTCCGGGTCTACTCCTTTATTAATTCTGGAACAGAAAAATACTCCTAAAAGATTACTCGGGATAGCCAATCGAATTATTTTGGAGTAAGCGGAGTCAAAAAGGAGTAACTCCGAACCTCCAACCGAAAACGACAATAGTATCTCTACTTTCAGTCATTTTTACATTTCTCACTTGATTCTTCTTGTCGAGTTGTTTTGACATTTCAGTCGAGAAATTATCTCGACTTTTGTCTTACAGAAACAGTTTTACTCACATATTTCCAGGCTTCTGAGGAGTTTAATTCCACAACGTTCGTTAGCTATCATTGAAAACCATCAATGATGTCTTTCAATTTTGATGCAATTAAACAAATAAAACTGATGGCGTTTTGGTACCAAAATGAAGTTTTTTAGTTATTTATTTTTTTTAGTCAAAAAAATGTTTAGTTTGCTTTAACACTTTCTAATTAATTCACTTTTAGTTTTTCAATGATGAAAATCGTTTTCAATGAACAGCTGATATTTTGTTCTCAAAAGTGGAACACATTCGTTCCAATGAAATGTATTCCTTTCTCTTCCTGTTCTCGTTTGTCAGTTTTTCGTTCAATGATCGACTTTAACCTCAAAGTTGTTTTTTGTATGGGGAATAGAATTTTCAATGAAAGAAAATTTCATGATTGGCACTTGCTTTGAGGAAACCAAAAGCTGTCAGTCCTCGGTATGTGTGTCACAGACCACCTTTTATGGAACGAATACATATTTGACATAGCCAAAAATGCTACAAAGTGTTTAGGTTTTCTCCGTCGATGCAAGAAATTTGTCTCCTCTTCTGATCTGGCTGTGATCTACAAAGCCTTTATTCGTCCAAAACTTGAGTTTACCTCCCATATTTGGGCAAGTGCTCCAATAACCCACTTGAGTTTATTGGATAGAATTCAAAAGAGAGCTCTTAAAATGATAGGTGAAAGAACTATAACGCAATCATTCTCATCTCTTGAGCACCGTCGAAATATTTCTTGCCTTTCGTTACTGTTATTTCCACAAACAGTGCTCTAGTGAAATAGCCAGTTGCATTCCTCCCCTAAAACAATTCAACCGTAATATTCGCGCTTCTAGGAATGCCCATCAGTTTATCCTTGAGCCCAACTTCGGACGTACTGTTAAGTACAGAGATTCTTTCATTATAGTCGCACTACTCTAATATGGAATGCTCTACCCAGCTCTATTTTCCCCTCCCATTGTGATCTACAGACGTTCAAAACCAATGTGCATCGGTATCTCCTTTTAAATCCCCTCCAACCTACCTAATCGCTCGTGCTGTGTATATCA
This sequence comes from Melangyna quadrimaculata, assembly GCA_949320155.1. Taxonomy (NCBI): domain Eukaryota; kingdom Metazoa; phylum Arthropoda; class Insecta; order Diptera; family Syrphidae; genus Melangyna; species Melangyna quadrimaculata. Next base: position 9,179,507 of record OX439486.1, read on the forward strand.
TCTTAAGGGTAGTCACAAACCCTTTTGCACGCGCTAAATATTGTAATATTTTGCCAGGGGTTCGCAAATAAAACTAATTTATTTTATTCAAACTGAACAACAATTACTTTACAAAAATAAAACACCTTTATTTCGCTTCAAATAAATAAAAGATTTCCAATGATGGTCGACACAATGATGTTCTTGGATGTCCAGTTTTTATTTAGATTTCAATTTTTTCTTTAGTTTTACAACTAAGTTTAAGTTATCTTTAAGCTTTTTTTAGATTGTAAGTTTTACTAGACTTTAAGTTTTATTAGATTGTAAGTTTTACTAGTGCAAAATTAATACAAGATTTTAAAGGTCCGATGAAGTCGGCAGATCCAATAAGAATGTAAGAATTTACTGAAAGAATGATAAATGACGAGAACACAAGATGGCCGGTGTCATCAAGACCCCTTTCACACAAGGAAACTGAGTTGCCGGTGATTTTTAGTTTCTAGGCGAGAAGGCCGTAAAAGGATGACAACAAATTTCCCCTCACACCCTTCTCACCGACAAACTAGTCAGTTTCTGGCAACTCAGTTTCCGTCCAAGAAAACAGTGTACCAACCAGCGCTGCCGAAAGTGGCACTTTAGTGCCAAATTGGCACTTTCAAATGAGTTTGGCAGTTTGGCACCCATTGGCACTCAAAAGTGCACCCATTGGCATTCAAAGTTTAAATTTGGCACTATTTTTTTTAAATGAAAATATAAAAAAAAATTATTAAAAAACATTAAAAATTAAATTTTCTTATACAATTTTCAAACATTCCTACACTTGTTGCTCTTTTTTATAAACCCACAAAAATCTACTACAGCGAACATTGTGTTGAATGCCTAGGCTACCTAGCGAAAGATTTTTGTATGCCACTGTCATTATTGGATGCCTAATAAATGAATGAAAGACTTGTGTATGCCATTGTCATTGTCACTGTCACTAATTCTATTAAATTCCATCCATCAACTTTGAATGTTGCATGATGCATCAAGTAGAACAGTAACTTAAAATTAAAGCAGAATTGAATTGAATTTCAAAAAGAAATGAGTATCAAACGAATACATAATTTTGAGGTGCTTCGATATTAGACTTCTTAAAATATTTAATTATTTAACATTAACAAACTACGAACTTGGCGCACTATAGATCTCACTACTTTTTACGGCTGACTTGATACGCAAATGTTTTTGTTTACCTACTTATAGAAGAACTTCGCTTCTTTTTTAACGTTTACTTTTTGGGTGTAATTTCACTTCTTTTTGCAACGATTTTTATTATCAGTAAAAGTGAGTGGAATAAAAGGCCACTGAAAGCCTCATAAAAAAATTAGGTATTTAATGTGAAGATGCCACGCCCCTGCATGAAAAATTTCATAATTTAAATTTTTTTCTTTGTATACCTACACCTGAAAACCAGTCGCTCTATAAAATTTCATAGTTCTACAGGACCAAGCAGAAGTGCTCTCTATTAAATATATATTAATTCTTCGAAAATAGGTGGTTGCCACGCCCACTGAATGTAAAATCTCAAAAAGTGCTCCACATAATTGATATCAATTCTGAGAATATGGGCGGGTGCCACTCCCCTCAATGGCTAATTTTAAAATTTTCCAATATCTCCTTTGTATTGATCACATGATCTACCAGTCAACCAAATTTCATCAGTGTACGACAGTCAGAGGTGCTCCTTACTAATGATATCAATTCTGTGAAAATAGGCGGGTACCACGCCCCCTGAATGAAAAATCTTAAATTTTCGTTTTGTTCCTTTGTATGCACCACATGGCCTACCGTTGTTTGAATTTAAATGATTCTACGATTTTGGGAAGTGTTTCATAATTTTGATGGGTAGTCAGTGAGTTACGGTTTTTGCAATCTTATATATCAGGAACGACTTAAGCCAACAAATTTAAACTTGGAGTTGCCTGAACCTGATAAGCTTAGCAAATACTGCGAATTTTAAGTTTCTGTTTTTATTGGTACATAAGTTTAAGGCGGTCAGAAATCGCCTGGTTTTGATCCTGTAAAAAGGGCGTAGTGCAGAACTTGCCTGGGCAGTACCGTGCCCTTTGATACCTATCATATTTGCTATTAATTTTTTTTTTTTTTATTTTATGATTTGATTTTGTTAATAGTGAAATATGTAAACAAAGAATATTTATTGTTTTTGTCTGAATATGCCATTTTTTTTTACTTTGGCACTCTATGGCACTTTTTGGCATCCAAAAAAATAATTGGTAGCACTAAGATTTTTTTTTCAGCGGCAGCGCTGGTACCAACTTGGTAGTGCGAAAAACAAAGACAGTGAGCATAAGGCCGCTTGCACACAAGTGATCGAGTTCGCTTGCGCGGGGCGTTAACGTGATGACATTTCTGGTCTGAACATTCCGGCCGCCTTGCAACCTCGCATGCAAAAGCTAAAGCAAATTAAGAAGTCAATTATGAATGAAACATGAGTGTCAAGTTAGCAAAACAACATTCACGAATCGAAAAATGGTCAATTGGCTAATTTGCCGTTAATTTGTTGTTAATTAGTTGTGACAACTTCGAACTTGTTGTTCAATGTTTTCTATGTTCTTTGTGTTGCTTTGCTAACTTGATATCAAGTTAGCAAAGCACCCCCTCAGAAAAGTACTAAAAACTCTTTACAGTGAATGATTTATAGGTTAATAATTTGCCGTTAATTTGTCGTTAGTTAGTTGTGACATTTTTAACTTTGTCGTGCTATGTTTTCTATGTTTTTTTGGCTAATTTCCTAATTCGATGTCAAGTTAGCAAAACAACACCTCAAAACGGGGTTAAAACTTCTTATATTGAATAATTTATTGCTTAATAATTTGTCGTTCATTAGTCTTTAATTAGTTGTGACATTTTCATTTTTATCGTGCTATGTTTTCTATGTTTTTTTGCTGTTTTACTAATTTGATGTCAAGTTAGCAAAGCATCACCTCAGAAAAGTACTAAAAACTCTTTACAGTGAATGATTTATAGGTTAATAATTTGCCGTTAATTAGTCGTTAATTAGTTGTGATATTTTCAATTTTGTTGTGCTATGTTTTCTATGATTTTTTGGCTAATTTCCTAATTCGATGTCAAGTTAGCAAAGCAACACCTCAAAACGGGGTTAAAACTTCTTATATTGAATAATTTATTGCTTAATAATTTGTCGTTCATTAGTCTTTAATTAGTTGTGACATTTTCATTTTTATCGTGCTATGTTTTCTATGTTTTTTTGCTGTTTTACTTATTTGATGTCAAGTTAGCAAAGCAACACCTCAAAAAGGGGTTAAAACTTCTTATATTGAATAATTTATTGCTTAGTAATTTGTCGTTGATTAGTCCTTAATTAGTTGTGACATTTTCATTTTTATCGTGCTATGTTTTCTATGTTTTTTTGCTGTTTTACTAATTTGATGTCAAGTTAGCAAAGCAAACGATGGACCTTTATGACCCTACCAAGTCGCCATTCATTCGGGGGAAGTTGTTTGTTCGTCTCTTAGAACAACTAGATCGCCAACTTCCATATCTCGCTTAGGATATTTCCATTTATAGCGTTTTAGGAGTTCCTTTAAATACTCTTCCTTCCAACGTACACTGAATTTATGATGTATGATTTTAAGAGTATTCCATCTACGGATGAAACTTATGTTTTTATGAGCTTCTGACGGCTCCGGGGGTTTGAGTAAGGGACCACCTCTTAAAAGGGTCCCGGAGTTAACGGAAGCAAATCATCAGGATTATCAGACATACGAGACAAAGGTCGAGAGTTAAGACATGACTCGATTCGAGCCAGGAGGTTTGAGAATTCCTCAAAAGTATACTTGGAATTTCCAGCAATTTTCTTAAAATGGATTTTGAAGCTTTTTACTCCTGCTCTCCACAAACCACCCATGTGAGGGGAACCAGGAGGTATAAAATTCCAACTAATTTGTGAAAAATTATATGATGAACTACCAGGACAACTATTAAGAGCCTGTTGAAAGTCTGCTATCAATAATTTTTGAAGCACCGACAGAGTTGGTTTAGACTTTCGCTGGAAGCCCCCTACGTGAAACAAAACGAGTGATCGCATGGTAAAAGGGCCAGCGAAATCTATACCTATATTAGTAAAAGGTAAACTTAAAATTGTTCTTTCAACAGGCAGGGCACCCATTATTTGGGATTGTACAGATTGTTTATATAAGGTGCAAGGTTTACAGGTACGAATACATTTTTTGATAAGGGTTTTTAGCTTAGGTATCCAGTATTTAGATCGAACTATACGAATCATGAGTTGATTTTCCCCATGTAAAGTTAACTTATGAATATAAGCAACTAAAAATGTCGATAAATGAGATAGGTATGGGAGAATGATAGGAAATCGTTCGTTATACGATAAAGTTAAAGATGCAAGTCTTCCATGAGACCGCATAATTTGGGACGTGTCTAGAACAAGATTGAGAGTGAGAAGGCTACTTCGCGACTTTAATTTTGTTCCATGAAGTAAAGCTTCATATTCTTCAGAAAAATGTTGTTTTTGGATCAGCTTTATAATTTTCAATTTAGAGGATTTGATTTCGTCATGATGAAGAACAGTTGAAATATATTGAGCTCGAATCGGTAATTTTCGGGCTGAATTACAGAACCGAAATATATAACTAAGAACTCTAATGGCCTTATCCCAGGAAGAAAATCGACACAAGATTTCATTTTCAAATTAACTAAATACCAAAGCAACATTTTCTTAATTGGGTTTCCGTTCGGGAATGGATTCGTCTGAAGGATGAAGTACTTCATGGGATGGCCAGTTTTCTTCTGGTTCCAATAACCAGACTGGTCCATTCCACCAAAGTTGACTTGTTTTCATTCTTTTGGCGAAACGCCACGGGTAGCCAGATCGGCTAGATTTTCAGGAGAAGAAACATGATTCCACTTCATATTACGAACATTTGATAAGATCTCTGAGGTTCTTGTCGACTCTGAGACTTGTCGAGCCAAGATAAAACAATCGTTGGGTCTGTCCACAACATAATAGGGATACCGTTAAGGACATCAAACTCACTAAGAATCTGTTTAATCATTCGGGATAAAAGGACTGCACCTTGGAGTTCTAGACGCGGAAGTGAAATTGTGTTTACGGGCGTAACTTTGGATTTCGTCCATAACAGATGCGAAGAAGTTTTTGAAGAAGGTTGATGTACTCGGACATAAACTGTGGCAGCATAAGCCTTTTCCGAAGTATCGGAAAACCCATGCAATTGAAGAGATTTCCAAGGGGAGAAATCAATCAACCGAGGAATAGATATTTTTTGGATGTCAGAGAATTCACCCAAAAACGATTTCCAGCATTGCTCTGATAAATGCGACAAATCCCACCCGGTTAAAATCCTTCCAAATTTGTTGCATCAAAATTTTTGCTGTTATAATGACAGGGGCAAGCCAACCCGCAGGATCATACAACTAAACAGTGGTTGATAAAACCGAGCGTTTTGTAACAGATGACGAGGAAAAACTTTCAGGAGTTATTGAAAACGAAAAAGTGTCTGAAGATGCATTCCATTGAATACCAAGTGTTTTAGTGGAACTATCATCTTTTAACTTCAGAAAATCCTTGTTAAGGAGATCATCCTTTGCAATATGATTTAAAAGATGAGAATGGTTTGCTGTCCATTTTCTTAAATGAAATCCAGCAGAGTTAAGAGCAGTTATAAGTTCAATTTGGGACCTACGCACCGAGTAAATAGCATGGGCACCTGTAAGGACATCGTCAATGTAAAATTCTTTTTTCAAAATTCTTGAAGCAAGAGGATAAACTGTTTGAACATCGGAGGCCAATTGGTGTAGCGTGCGTATGGCCAAATATGGAGCACAACTGACGCCAAAAGTGACAGTATTGAGAGTATAGTCTAGGATTCGCTGATTTGGACTAGGACGGAATAAAATGCGTTGATACTGCAAATGATCAGGATGGATGGCTATTTGACGATACATCTTCTCTACATCGCCATTAAAAACATATTTGTAAAAACGCCAATTCAGGATGAGAAAAGAGATATCGTTTTGGAGAATAGGACCCGTATGTAAAAGATTGTTAAGGCTTTTACCGTTGGAGGAATTACTAGACGCATTAAATACTACGCGTAATTTAGTTGTAGTACTTTGAGGTTTCAAAACTGCATGATGTGTCAGATAATATGATCTAACATTCTGGTCGTTATATATTTCATAGGGAGGGGTAGGTGTCATATTACCTAACTCCACATATTCTGAAAGAACCTTTTGATATTCTTCCAGAAGACCAGGTTTATACATTATTGATTTTTCATTACGAAGGCATTGTGGCGTTGAATCGTGAATGGCGTTGAATCGTGAATGGCCCAATTGGGACTCATCAAGCTGATGGATCTCGAACAGTTGTGTTGTGATACAAATCTTCACAAAATTGCTCTGATGAAGTGAGCATAGGAGGTTGAGGTAATTCCTCAATTTTCGAAAACCTTTCAATGGCTTGATCGGTTGATAATTCGTTGCACTTCGTCGCGAAAGTAGAAAATGTTGAAACGACTGGGATAGTAGTATAAGGTCCAAGTAGTACCCAACCGAAAACGGTATTCTGGACCAGAATAGTACTCAGAACATTAGGTTTAATGCCTTCTAAAATGATATGTGGGTAAAGATCAGCTCCGATGAGCATGTCGATGGACGAGCTTTGATAAAAAAGAGGATCAGCTACCGGGAAGTCAAACTCACAATTAGATTGTCCCAAATCCAGTGATACCGCTGGTAAATTACATGTTAATTTCTTGATGACTAAGGCCTGAGCATGTATCTTAAATTCTTTCAAATTGTTTGAACACAATGTAAAGGTGCAAAGTTTGGATGAGATAGCAGTTTCTGTTGAGCCCATCCCACAAATCCGGGCTTGGGTAACTGTAGTTGGCAGACCGATAAATGTTTGGCAATTTTCAGATATAAAGGAAACTTCAGAACCTTGATCAATTAAGGCGCGAAGATCCAAAATCCGTTCCTTGATATCTAATCTTAACTAAAGCGGTTGCCAATAAAACTTGGCGATAACTTTTTGAAAACATAACATTATGATTAGTGATTGGAGTGGACTGTATGACTTGATTACTTTGTTGAGTTGAAGACATGTTTTGAGGTGAAGATGCGACATGAGATGAAGAAGAGGTGGTTACTTGAGATGAAGGTGCAACGGTTGAAGTCGATAAAGTTGTTTGATTTAGCAAAGAAATGGGTTTAGACACATTTCTTTCAAAATGTAGCAAAGTATGATGTTTTCCCTTGCAACGAAGGCAAGTACTTGTGCTTTGACGTTGATGCGCATTGTGCGTTAAGGCAAGACAGTTGAAACAAAATGTGTGTTTGCGAACTGTTTTATGTCTGTCATCAACAGACATATTCAAAAATGTAGGACAAAGTCGTAGTGGGTGTTGTTCACTACATACTTGACACGCAGGAATTATTTTCATATGAAAATTACGAACTGGTCTGGATTTAGAATTTTGGCTTGTGGTGGATTTAATAACTTGTGATTTGTTTGTAGTGTTTTGTTTCATTTCTGAGATACTTTCGAGAATTCGATATCGATTTGATAAAAACTTATTCAGTTGATCCCATGATGGAATATCGGTGGGCTTTTTCAATGAACTTTCCCAAAGATTGAGAGTAGTATCGGGGAAGCCTAGAAGCGTAAAGATAAGTGATAATAGCATTCCAGGGTTCGGTATCTATATCGTAGTATTTGAGTGCAATTAATGCATCATTAATGTTGCTTTAGAAATATTTAATTTCTTTTCCCGACTCTATGGCAATGATTGGTTGATTCAATAGAATTTGGATTTGGTTGTTGACCAAAATCCGTTTATTTTCGTATTGATCTTTAAGAGCGTTCCACGCAAGTTTAAAATTATTATCGGTTAAGCCAAATTTGTTCACTATATTAAAGGCTTGATCCTTCGTCTTAGCACGTAAATGGAAAAGCTTTTGTACATCACTCAATTTTGAATGGTTTATGTACACTGCCGTGAACATATCCTGAAAGGATGGCCACTGTGATGGCACTTTGTGATACGTTTAATGCCTTTTCTTTTTTCTTTGAATCTTAAATCGAATCTGAAGGAATTGGCTTTAATGAGTTTAAAAAATCAGAAATTAAGCTTGTACACTGAAAGTACGTTGAAGAAGAACTTTGATATTTGGCTTTAACCTCACTTAAAGAATCTTTTAATTCTTCATCATCGGGGCTTTTGATGCATTGACTATACGTGGTTTTGCAATCACGCCATAAATCTTGCAGTTCATTCCTATACGCTTCAAACAAAGAAACCGTATGAGTGGCACTTGATTTGGCCTTTAAAGCCGCATGAAACGCAAAATTAAAATCATCTAAGAGACTCATTATACCGTCAACAAATTATGCTCAATTACCACCGGATTGATTGATTTTAAAAGTTATATCGAAGTAAAAAATACAAATTTAAAATGTAGCAAACGTAGGAACGTATAAAATATACTCCTTTTAGTTTTATTAAAAAATATATATATACTAGGAAATATAAGAAAAAACGCACTAATATGAACTTATAAAACGTACCTTGTACATATGTGTATGTATTTTACACTATGACTTCAAAACAATATGATGAATTTTTTGAGGATAATAAATGCTGATGATAATTTCTACGATGATGGTGACGACTATGATGATGACAAAGCTGGTGATAACTAAGCTGATGGTAAAGATTTTTATGACCACGGTGATGTTGGATATGATGACGACGATGATGTTGTTGAAGGTGATGACTACGATGATGATAAAGATGATGCTTACTATGATGAAGATGATAATTATGATGACGATAAAGATGATGCGAAGACGATGATTATAATGACGATAAAGATGATGCGGAGATGATGATTATGATGACGGTGAAGATGATTGACAACGACGATATGCTGATAACTATGATTTGGCGGATGATGACTACGATTATGGTAGATAATGCAATGTGCTGATAATCTGATATGACTGACGATCAGATACGATGATGATATAGGCACACGTTGTTTTTGATTATACTGACACAATGAAAGTATATTGGTAAAATACAATGCTGATTTCGACTGATGATGGATGAAATATTCTCAGGTTTGGGATGACCACGTTGTCTGAGATGGTGGTTGTTTGGTGCCTCACACTTAAGAGGCGAAAATCGTGAAAGTAAAATGTGTATCGTGCTTCGAGGAAACAACCTTCTTTTCCGTTGTGGAAATACACACTTTTAATTTCAATCGATGTTGGATGAAGAATCGCAAGGTGTGGGTGTGACCACGTTGTCTCAGATGGTGGTTGTTCGGTACACCTCACTTCAGAAGCAAACGAAAATCAGCGGCAAACAAAAATCAGCGAAATTCAACAAAATGCGTATGGTGGTTTCAGTAAATAATCTTTAATTCCGTTGTGGAAATACACACTGTTGATTTCGATCGATGAGTCTTGAAATATTTCCGGATTTGATCTCGCTGTTTGCTTGTTTCACCACACTGAAATCCGTCTCGACAGGACCATGAATAGATGTGAGCAAAAAAAAAAAGATTTCCAATGATGGTCGACAAAATGATGTTCTTGGATGTCCAGTTTTTATTTAGATTTCAATTTTTTCTTTAGTTTTACAATTAGGTTTAAGTTATCTTTAAGCTTTTTTTAGATTGTAAGTTTTACTAGACTTTAAGTCTTATTAGATTGTAAGTTTTACTAGTGCAAAATTAATACTAGATTTTAAAGGTCCGATGAAGTCGGCAGATCCAATAAGAATTTAAGAATTTACTGAAAGAATGATAAATGACGAGAACACAAGATGGCCGGTGTCATCAAGAAAAAAAACAGTGTACCAATTGGCAGTGCGAAAAACAAAGAGAGCGAGCATAAGGCCGCTTGCACACAAGTGATCGAGTTCGCTCGTGCGGGGCGTTCACGTGATGACATTTCTGGTCTGAACTATAACAAACACAACTCTTTATTCACTATTTTACACCGAAGTTTATTCGTTCACTTCCAAAATCAAACTGAGTTCTTCGGACTGGTGGCCGTGTATTGATATCCGAGAAAAAGCTACTAGAATCTTCTAGGGTTTCTGGAATGTGGTGGAATGTACTTCACTGGAAAGTCTCCACAAGTAGCTCAAAAGCTTTCGACCAATTACAAATTATAGCACTTCCATGGTTTGGGTTTCTGAAACGTGGTGGAATGTACTTCACTGAAAAGTCTCCACAAGTAGCTCAAAAGCTTTCGACCAATTACAAATTATAGCAGTTCCATGGTTTGGGTATTGGATAACGATGCGAGTGGTTTCGGTATTGCATAATGATAGAGTGGTTTTGGTATTGCGTGGTTTAGGTATTGGGTAACATTAGTTAATCTTTTGTTCATAGATGGCGCGGAACTCATTACTAATTTATTCTGTTATAGAAGAATAAGAGATGTCGTTGTTTGCACAAATGGGTATATTCACCACATTGCCCCCCTCTTAGGATTGATCGTCCCAATAAAATACATTACTCCCCTCACCACCGTTATAGCGATGTAAACGGTCACAGTGAACTACCTTAAGCTTGCCTCTTAGTCATATGTCTGAAGTCTCTCGATCCACCTAGCTACTTAACCTTCGGGATTTTTGAAGTTCAGAAGCCAACTAAGCGCACCATGATCTGTTCAAAGAAGAATATATGAACTTATGGAAGTGCTTTGTTGCCAAAATCAAAGGTAGAAGTTCCCTTCTGGTCACGCAATAATTGCGCTCTGGCCTCGAGAGTACCTTACTGTAGTAGGCGACGACTTTTTCTTCTAAGTCATGGACTTGCGACGGAACAGCTCCAATTCCAACGTTACTGGCATCGGCGTCGATGATAAAAGGTTTTCCAGGAGTCGGATAGGTCAGCCCAGGAGCATTACACAAACGTAGCTTGAGTTCCTGAAAACTATTCTCGCACTCACCAGACCATTTGAACGGCTTCCCTTTTTCAGTAAGTTGATGCAAGTTCTTAGCGATTCCAGAAAAGTCCTTCACAAAGCGCCGATAATATGGGGCTAGACCAAGAAAGCTACGGAGTTGGTGTTTATCCTGTGGTGTTGGCCAATTCTTCACAGTGTCAACTTTTTCAGGATCAGTCTTTACTCCTTGGGATGAGATGATATGTCCCAGGTATTTAACTTCGGTCTTGAAAAGCGCACATTTCTTAGGATTTGATTTTAAGTGTGCTTCTCGAAGCCTCTGGAATAAGGCCTTAAGGTTCTTACAATGCTCATCAAAAGTTTTTCCATAAATGATCACATCGTCCAAATATACAAGGCATGATTTTCAGGTAAGGCCTTGTAAAACACACTCCATCAGACGCTCAAATGTTGCTGGAGCATTGCACAGTCCGAATGGCATAACTTTAAACTGCCACAGATCATTCCCGGTGGAGTAAGCTGTCTTCTCACGATCTTCTGGATGAATTTCTACCTGCCATGTCTTTCTTTGTCACATCGTTCAGTCTACGGTAGTCTACACAAAATCGGGTACTTCCATCCTTCTTTTTGACAAGAACTACTGGTGATGCCCAAGGGCTTTTGGAATTTTCGATTTACCCATCCTTCTTCATTGTCGATATCAATTCTTCTACTTCGGCTTGTTTGCTAATGGGAGACGTCTTGCTGGTTGTCGAATTGGTCTTGCGTCTCCTTTATCGATACGATGCTGCACCAATTGTGTTCGACCATACTGCCCACTCGGTGAAGAAAATATATCAGCGAACTCATGAAGAAGGCTTCCAGCAACACTATAAGCTGAAGTTGACTTAGATTGGATGGCTTCAGAATTTTGGCTTTCATGGAGCTGAATATTTCGGGATCCAAAGATTTGTCTGTGTTCATTTCTGTGATCTTGGTTATTGCGGACACTGATTCGCATTTTCCAACTATTTCTCCTTTCCTGAGGCTGACTTCGTACGGTTTGATGTTCAGTATCCGTACGGGTACCATGTTGTTCTTTGGTTCCACAAGAGTCTTCCCTAAGATGATGTTTTGGGAGGATTGCTCAGACTCTGGTTCCACCATGAGGTATCGATGGCTACCTAAATCGCCCTCTAGTTTTGTCCAAACAAACAGAGGCAGGCAAGCATATGTCTTCTTCGATGACAGTTCTTAGAGTCGACGAGTTTTCGTTGCCATAAACCATAGGAGTCTCTACATTTGGGTACTGCAGCACTTGCTTACCGATATTCAGAATCAATCCGTGCTCTTTCATAAAGTCGATTCCAATTATCCACGCGTCACATATATCTGCTACCAAAAATTAATGCGAAAACTCTAGTTCTGCCAAACGGATTTTGAGACGAACTTCTCCATACACTCTTGCTGTCTCACCTGTCGCAGTTTTCAGACGGTAGCTATTGCTGTTATGTAGCCATGTCATCTTGACCAAGTCTCTTCGTACAATGGAGGCTGTGGCACCGGTGTCAATTGTAGCCACGTTTCTTGCCATTTAATGTTGCGTCCACTGTCAGACTTTTATTGTTTCGTTTAGTCTGCGAGACTTGGATGGTGGTTCTGGGGCCATCGCTACCAGAAACCAGCTTCTGCCCCTCGAAGTTGGTTCTTACTCGTTTCCCGGCTGGGAAACAGGGCGAGCAGAAGCATTGATGTTATTGGTTACCTGTTCGCGGTTATTATTTCTGCTTCCACAATGTTGACAAGTGACTCTTCTTGGTGGTAATCTGCACTGTCGCTGGAAATGTCCCCTTTTGTTGTAATTCCAGCATCGAACAGGTCCTTCTCGCTACCTCCTTTGGAATTCAGCTCTCTGACAAGAACATTCCTCAACTTCAAGTTCTCTTACCCGATGAACTCCTAAGGAAGCCTGTTCTGATGCTTCCATTGTCAAAGCGAAGGCTAATGCTTCAGAAAGCGTGCGTTTTCCAGCAGTTCGAATTGCTCGCTGGAGATTGATGTCGGAAACTGCACGGACAAAAGCCTCCGTTGATAATTTCATCTCCTGCAGTCGGGTATGCTAGATGCGCCAACCGTTCAATGTCTGCTTGGAGTTGTTGCAGACTTTCTCCTCTTTTCTGGACTCTAGTATTGAGTTGGACGTGAAAGACTTCATGCATATGGACATCACCAAAGCGTTTGTCAATGGCCTGAACAAGCGCACTGAAGTTGCCGTTCTTGTCTGCTGGTAAGGTTTGCAATAGTTCAGCAGCACAACCTCTAAGGGTTAGCGTCAGGGCAATAAACTTATCTTCGTCATCTCAGCCATTTGTTGTTGCGGCTGCCTCAAACTGCTTCTTGTAGATTGTGCAAGAAATTTGTCCATCAAAGGTTGGTGGATGCATTTCCTTTTTCTTTGGACAGTCGCCAGAACTTTCCCGAACCTTTATTTTTCGAACTTTGTCAAGTTCCTTGGTAATGCTCTCAATTTTATCTTCGACCTGCTCGAATTTTGCTTCCACTGTTGAAAAATGTTTTTCAACACGTTCGTAAATGGCATCAAACTTGTTCTCGAAGGCATCTAATTTAACTTCGAGGATGTGTTTCTGTTCTTCAAATCGTTCCAGAAGATTCTTTTCTTGTTTTTCGAGTAGATTCTTTTGTCGTCTACATTGTTCTTCAAATCGTAGAAGCAGATTCCTTTGTTCATTTTTCTGCTCAATTCGTTGTTCTTCTAAAAGATTCTTTTGTTCCTTTCGTTGGTCTTCAAACTGGGCGAGCAGCTGAGCCATCATATTGGTCATGTCTAAGGTTGTACTTTCAATTTCAAATAGAAACGTGTCTGGAATTTCACCGTGTTGCCTTAAATCTTCCTGCAGACGAATAATGAGGTCATTTTTCGTTCCATCAGTAGGAAGACCTCGTCTGTTCAGTTCTGCATTAAGTTCAACACATTTCAATGCAATCACAATTTTACCTATTTTGTTTCTATTTTTATTCTTATATTTTTGTGTGTCACTTTTCACAAGAACCTTTTTTATTTGTTTACTTATTCACACACTTTATAAATTTTCACCATTAATTATCTGAATAAACAGATAACATATGTTTACTTCCACTTTACTGACACCAATGTAATATTTTGCCAAGGGTTTGCAAATAGAACTTATTTCTTTTATTCAAACTGAACAACAATTACCTTACAAAAATAAAACACCTTTATTTCACTTCAAATACTTTTATTCCAATACTTTTATTATAACAAGCACAACTCTTAATTCACTATTCGTTCACTTCTAAATTCAAACTGAGTTCTTCGAACTGGTGGCCGTGTATTTAAATCCGGGTTTTTGGAATGTGCTAGAATGCACTTCACTGGAAAGTCTCCACAAGTAGCTCAAAAGCTAATGGCGCGGAACTCATTACTAATTTATTCTGTTATAGAAGAATAAGAGATGTCATTGTTTGCACAAATGGGCATATTCACCACAACATAAAAAAAAGCTATTCTCTAAAAAGAAATCTTAACCTATCCCAAAAATTCTCGTATACTCAACTATGCGATGAGAAATCTCAAAAACAGCTGACTTTAAATCAAATCAAATTAAAATGTTACGCTGGCTACACACCAGACACCACACGATGTGCCTGGTAATTAACCCCGGGTAATAAGAAAATCAATTTAATAAACAAATACCATTCAAATAAATAAATTCGTCTGTCGATAGCAAAATAAATTTAAAATGTTTGTCTGTCAGTTGTTTTGCTTTGTGACAGCTAAGCTAACCCATTCGGTTTTGGTCGTTAATAAACATACATAGATCCGAGATATCATTTCTCACAATATCAACGTGGCCAATGACATATCTATATTCACAGTTTGGGTCAGGACGACTAAAACTGGATACTTAACATTAATTACCTACTACAAAAATAAATAGAAGTGGTGTCAACTGGTTGAATTTCCAATGAGATCCGAAACTTTTTGGAATAGCTTGAGATTGCTTAATGAAATCAGCAATTTTCTTCATCAGCAGAAGATTTTTCTTTACGCATTACAACAATAGGTTTGTTTTCAAGATTTTTGGCCAGAAATTGTCAGTCTGTAAAATTTTGAGGAGTGGGGATAAAATTCTCTCAGAGAGAGGAAAACTGCTGATAAAGTTCAAGAGCGCCGGATTTAAATTTGCCGCCATTTTGTTAATACATAGGGTTGCCATGGCTGTATAAGCTAACCTAGGACAAAAAGTTTTAAAATCCCGGACTTTGGAGGACATCATCTTCCTTTAAAAAGAGGACAGAAAGAGGACAAAATGAAATCAAAAACTAGGTTCATGGACACATACAAAAATGTACCTATTAATAAAAAATAAATAACATAGGTATGTAAATTTATCTTCAGATTAAATTTTTTCAAGAATTCATTCAACAAGGCCAATCAATCGTCCACTAACCACTTACAAGCAATACGGATTAATTTGTTTAATCTCTTGTTGTTGAAATCCCTTGAAACAGGTGATGATAAAACAGCTGTTTTCAAAAAAGAAATCTCAACATATCCCAAAAATTCTCGTATACCTAGTCAGCTATCTGAAGAAAAATGTCTAGAAAATATCTAGTTATGGACGTTCACAAACATTATGCGGATATATCTCAGCGCAACGTGAACGTGGTTATTGCTATTAATTATAAGGTCATACAATTACTCACAGCTTATTAGGTTTTTGTAATTAAATTTGGTTAAATGAAATGTTTAAGGGTATACATTTCGGGAAATAATCTATTTCTTTTCTTTGTCCATTGTTAGTTTATTAATTAGAACACTCTTTCAACGCTTTTTTTTTAATTCAAGCGACCATTTTTAGATAAACTATAGGTAAGATTTTCAAAAGTGAAATTTTGATTTTTTAATCCCGGTTATTTTTAGCAATTAATTTATGTAAATCTAAAATTCAAATTTAATTTTGCAAAATTTTAGTTTCTAATGTGTAAATACAAAATTCGCGAGGTTGTGGTTGGCCGAAACATTTTTTTAAGTTCAATACAAAATTCTTTTTTTTCGGAATGAACATTTAAGATTTTGATAATAAGAATCGTTCAATTAAATAAAAAGGATTGACACATGGAAGTCAAATAAGATCTATTTCATTTTATGTTTTCTATCAGATTTGTATTGTCGCTCTTTTCATTTAAAATTCAGAGTTTGGTGATTTTTTTTTAATTTTCAAAATTATTTGTTAGGGGAAAAAAGAGGACATTTTTTAAAACGTTGGAGGGCGTTCCGCGCCGAGGTTAAGAAAAGGACATGTCCTCCAAATTTTGTTTGACAGTTATCACGTACAATCATGCGCCAAATGAATCGACAGTGAGGCATTTAAATACAAAATTTTAGACCAAATTTACGCTGTTGAATCAGAAGATCATTGTTCGTCGTGTTCCTCTTCGGTCACTCGAAATGATATAGGGAATCTGTGGCCGAGAATCCAGGAACTTCCATTTGGCATAGCGGTCAAAAATTAAACATTTCCAAAAGCACTATGCAACGAAATCTGGTAAGAGATCTGCATTTACACGCGTACAAGGTTCAATTGGTGCAAGAAATCATGCCAAGGAACCATACGCAACGCACTAATTAAACGCCTCACTGGCGCTTCATTTGGCGCATTATTGCGACCGAAAACTTGACACGTAGTTGGCGAACTGTTTTTTGGAAAACCATCACCAGTTTTGTCATGTGTTTTACAATAGTTAAACGTTGTTGGTTTGAATACTATTCCATTTTCTTAAATCGCGTGGTCTGTACGTGACAACTACTGTTAAAAAAACAATCACCGTACATCTCGTATTAACAAAATGGCGGCAGATTTAAATCCGGTGCTCTTGTTGTTTATTAAGTTTAGTATGATACTACTTAACATTTCTAAATTTAAAAACAGTGAACTAAAATTTCTAAATTTATAATAGCCTTTTCACACAAAACCCAAAACCCGGTTGTCTCGAAAATATCGGTTTTGGCTGAAAACCTAAATCGAAAACACAAGTTTCCCATACATTTTCGCTAAACCACAAGTTTTGATAAAATAAAAGTTTAAAATAAAACCTGTCGAAAACATGTTGAATTTGCAAGATGAACAAAACAATCACACCTTGTGAAACATTTAGCGCTCAATAAAACGTCATTTAAAATAGCTCTCGTCACAAAATATTCAAAACCACAACGAAGATCATACTACTGGTAATAACAAACTTAGATGGCTTGATCATAAGGGAACATTTTATAGACAAAATTTAATACATAACATGATTTCAACCAACTATCACATATCTGATTCAGTAGAAGATTCGACAAACGCTGCTTTCGAGCTAACAAGAAAGTCTGGGTGTAGCTCCCGTTTCACCTCTCCGTGGTCAAAATCAAAATGGTATGATGAGCAATGCAGGAAAAGTAGAAACAAATCTTTCAAATTTTTGAATTTTTTTTTAAGGATTTATGTAGTCTTAAAAAAGAACTGTATCTTAGGAATGCGGCTAAAAACCTCATTGATTATAGAGACTCTAAGTCGTTTTGGTGTAATGTTCGGGTACTGGGAGGACGCAGTAAATCAGCGTCTTTGAGCATAAGTGTTGATCAACTCGCATTATATTTCGAAAATCTTCTACTTCCTGACCCAAATCAAAATTCATTAAGTTTTGCACTCCCAAACGTTTTGGTTCCAGAGTTAGATTTCATTTTTATAATGTCTGAGCTACTAATATCTCTTAATAAAATGAAGAACAATAAAGCTCCAGGGTCTGACGGGATTCCTATAGAATTTTATAAGAATTCAACTCCTGAATTTCTCGATTATATTCTAGATCTCTTAAACAATATGATTAGTGAGGAGACTGTACCGAACAGTTTTCGCTTAGCAAAGATAACTGCAATTTTTAAGAAACATAAACAAATGAAGCTGAGAGTTATAGAGGTAGAGGCATTTCGGTGTTAAGCTCCCTTAGAAAACTCTTTACTCAAATCCTATACCTCAGGCTTTCAAATTGGGTGCAATAAAATAACTTGATAAGTTGTTTTCAAGCTGGTTTTCAAGCTAATCTGTCGACGGTGCGGTGGATCAAATTTTCGTGCTACCCACTATAGCAAGGCGCCTAAAAAAAAGCCTTTGTATGCACAGTTTGTAGATTTTAAAGCTGCATTTGGCACTATCACAGGAAGGTCACTGTTATATAAACTCGCTGTAATAGATGTATCAACTAAATTTATTCGGGTTTATGAACAGCTCTTGTTGAATTTGACTGCAACGGTATGTAGTGGTAACAAAAAATCCAAATCGTTTGGATCCGAAACAGGTGTGCCGCAAGGATGTGTTTTAAGCCCTTTGATGTTCCCGTTGTTTATCAACGATATTGAGAGCAATCTACCAGGGGGAGTTTCCTTTGGGAATATATTTGTTAGAATATTACTGTATGCGGATGATCTTGTTATGAGATAACCCAATGACACTTCAACTCCAAATAAATAAACTAAAATCTTAATGCGATTTATGGGATCTTAAAATCAACTCATCGAAATCAAAAATTATGATCTTCAGAAGCCATTCTGATAGAAATTCAAGGAACTGGTCATTGGATGGCACGAATATAGAAGTTGTGAATGAGTTCAAATACCTCTGCTTCGTTATTTCACACAATCTAGGCATCAGGGCTCATATAAAAGAAAAACTGGCTGTTGCAAAAACAGCAACAACTACAATGTGGACACAATTTTTTACAAATAACCTTGTCTATAGCTAAGTTCAAAGTATCTTACGCCACGATAAACAGTTGTTTTTGCTATGGTAACGAAGTGTACGGATACCAATGGTTGGAGAAGTGTGAAACAATTTAAAGATACTTTTTTAAAAGAATGTTTAGACTTCTGTCGAACACTCCCAACTATGCGATTTATGTTGAGTCCGGTTTGCCGCAAATTTATGTAAGAAATCTGAAGGCTAATGCTGATTTTTTGTATAAAATTATGAAAAGGCCGGATAGCAACTTACATAAAAGAATACTTCTTGTTTCTTTTCAATGCGGCTACACTCCTTTTAAGAACTGGTAAGAACTAGCCTTGGTCCATCAAGTTCCTTTGAATTTGAGTTCTGACAATGTAACAGATTGGCAAAATAGTTTTTATAACTGTATCGCAGTAGTAGATGATCGAATGTATCAGAGGTACCTTGATAGGGCTAGTGGATTTGTGAAAGCTACAAAAATAGTTGTAGGCAACTGATGATGCTAATTTTTGTGTCATACCATACATTTCTTGCAACAACTAAAACATTATATTATAGAGCTCCTCTTCACTGTTTTCGTATCTTTTTATTTTGACAGTGATATACAAGCTTCATCCACAGCTACCTACACCATTAGGCTTAACCATTTCCCAATGTGCTTGGAAGGTTGAAGTTCCAAGCGAATTAGGTACCTCTTCCTATCATTACTAATTTTTTGGAAAATTTCATCTTGCCTGAATCTGTTATTCTACTTTTACTGACTAATGACTTTTTCTGACTTAATTGACTGCCTAACCTACCTGTAGCAAAAAGTTGAAATTTTCTCATTTTTATACTGTACCGAATTCTGTTTGACAATTAACATCTGCAAGTACCACTGGAACTTTTTCTTGTTTGTTATCGTCATTTAATCTTTTTTTCTGTGCGCCAAACCAACCTTGCAGTCGGATAAAAGCACATTTTTTATTTCATCTTCATATATATAATATATAATAATGTATAGTGTTTTCTTCCTTTCGACTTCGTCCATTGTACTAGCTATCTTTAACTACAAGTAAACCTACTGCTATTGATTTTTTGTTGTTTGTTTCAGATATTTGGAGCTTTCAATAAGTGCACAGCTATGTTTGATTAACATAAGCGCTTAATTGCTGACAAGAGAAACAGAAGATTAAAATCCTTCAGTAAAATATAAAGTGAGGAACGATTTTATCATTTATCTGTCCGATTGAGTGTCACAACAGTTTGTCTTTAATAACCATAATTCAAAAAGCATTACATTTGAATTTCGTATAAGATTTCCAATTTTGTAATCTCTAGTTTATGTAAAGAATATGCCAACCAACGAATTTAAATTAATAATTTCTGAATAATTAAGTAAATTAGGTAGGTGAAAAAAACATTAACTAAAATTGTTTTAAATGTTTTCGAAGTTTTCAAGAATTTGTAGATGTTTTTTTTGTGTAAATCTTAAGGGCAGTATTTTTAAACCTTAATCTGGAGGATCCGTTTAGAATTTTGTAAGTTACGAATTTAATTTATATTAATTCGTTTTGCTCTTGTTAAATTAATCAACAAATTTTTTTTTAACATTATCTTATACCTAATCGTAGGATGTTAAAGTCAATATGTGCGTGGGTTTTGTTTTACAAATTTTGTATCAACCTTTTCATTTTATGCGCCAAAAATCGAAACGACTATTAATTCAATCACATTTTTAGAATGAATTTGTGCAACATTTTCCGATTAAGTTTGCATACAAATTTAAGTCATCCCTGCTTTAATTTTTCACCTCATTCATAAAGATCTGATATATTTTGTTTGGGACAAACCAACTTCAGAACTAGTTACAAGAACGGCCACATTTGTCTCTCATCTTCTTGTTACCATATGTGGCCTCTACTGTATAGTACTTCTATTTTTCCAGTGGTACGAGCTACAAAATAGATTATTACATTAAAATCCAAGAAAAAATAAAGTTAGGAACGATTGTACCTGTCTGTTGCGGTGTCACAAAATGCTCATCTTTTTTAATCATAATTCAAAAAATACTAAATTTTAAATTTTCTATTATATCTACAACTATTTAATCCTCTGCTATATGTAGAGAATATGCTACCAAGAATCTTAAATTACAACTTTTGTACAGCATCAATTTTCCGTGTAAAGTATTGAATAATTAAGTCAAGGAGGAATAATTAAGTTAGTGGAGGTAAAAAAAACCTGACCACGGGTAATTATTTTCTGGGTGCACGAATTTAAACAAATTTCCTTAGAATAATAAAACTCACAGTATCTTCTTGCTGTGGTTTTTATAAGAGTCGGTAAACATCGACTAAAATTTGTGTCTTAGAAGGGTATAACCTTGGGCGAAACACAATAATATCTGGAGTTGAGGTCACTTGTACTTTTTATTCATATTTTGTATGTATAATTTATAGTAAAAATATAAATCATAATTGATATATATTTATTTTTACAAGAAATTTAGTTTGAAAAAAGTTATTAAGTTAATTTTTTTGTACAAAAGTTATTTTTTTTTTTTGTAGAAAATCTTTTTTTTTTCGCGTAAAAAGGCTTTTTTTTTAATTAATTTTTTTGTAATAACGTTATTTTTTTTATGTTAAAAAGTTAATTTGTTTTTGTAAAAAGTTATTTTTTTTGTAAAAAAGTTATTTTTTTTTTGTAAAAAAGTTTTTTTTTTTGTAGAAAAGTTACTTTTTTTGTGAAAAAGTTATTTTAAATTTATTATTATATACATATAATAAATAGGTTCAAAACTTTTGTAAATTCTACTGTGGTAAATTTTGCATGTATCCCTTTATCCTCCGTTCCTTTTCTACCCCCAACCTCTGTAAAGACGCACTGTACACAGCACAACATATCAACCGAAAATTCGATAGTCTGCTGTAGCTGTGCAGTCTGCAGTCTACAAAACAACATGTAGCTCATTATTTATGTCATCTTTTATTTTTCATTCTTTCATTCTTACTTCTTTGGTAGCACAAGCAAATTGCACAAGCACGAAACATCGCCCAACCAACAATTCGATACACTGCGATGTTCATCGCTTACATAGCTATGTTCATTTAAAGTATGTAAGTAGCTTCTGTGGTAACACCAACCAAATTTTTCACAAAATGCCCCTACTACGCTAAAGTTCATTTTCATTTGTATTCATTTGTACTTTATTCATTTTGGTAACACGATATGCTAAACAGATGTGCAGCGTTTTCCATGCAGCGAAATTAAATTACACAGGTTCTTATGGGAGCAGATTCCCTCGAGAGCTGCATGCAGCGCAGCGCTGCACGATATCTCTATTTCTAAATTTGCTGCGCAGCATCATTGCAGCCACAACAGCAAAGAAAAAAATCTTAAATAATTGGTATTTGGCATTACTCATATTGACATCACCTGCCATTCTTTAAAAAAAATAGTTTGTGTTGGTGATTTTTGTTTAAGAATCCATGGAGTCGGCGCGGTGCGGCGCGGCGTTGCCATCCTGCCATCGTCCAACGAAGAAAATCCCGTTCCAACACTATTGTGTCACATCGGCAACGCTGTGCTTTCATGTATTTGTTTGACATAACTATGCATCATGAATGTCAGAAACTATGCACATGTGTTTCGTGTGCAGCTCTGCATGCATAGATGCGTGCAGACTTGCTGCACATCTGTTTTATCCAGTGCAAACCCTGTATTTGAATATTTTCGGTGTGAACGCTTTTCAAGTTTTCGTAAACCTATTTCCGAAAACCTTGTTTTGGATTTGGTGTGAAAAGGCTAGGTATAATACTTTTTTAAGCTAGTATCATACTAAACCAATATTCTTCAGCTGAACACGTCCATAAAAGTGAAAGCTCATGCAAAACATTCACAACCATACATCATTTTGATATTTATTTAATCGTAAAAGTGTTATATGGACTTAGTACGATACTAAAAAGATAAAATAGCCATTTTCGTGATTTTAACTTTAGTCAAATGTTAGGATACTTAACTCGTTTAAAATTAGAAACAAATAATACAATTTTGAGCCAGTAGTAGTTGTGAATACAGTAGAGAATCAAGAGGACTCGTTCAGACTTGTAAATAAAGTGATCTTGATAGCCGTTGGTGAACATTTTTTAATTAAATATTCTTTCTGCCAGGGGAGGTGGGACCGAGAAATTTAAACATTTTCAAAAAAGGCAACAATTTTCAAACATGGTTGAATAACGGATATGATTTGGAAAATTTCTTAAAACCCCGAATTTTTTGGGATAAAATTTTTCGCTCGGGAAATATGCGATTTTGCGGCTTTCGGGTGACATTATTCTGTTACCGATTTGTCAAGCCATATGCTGAGCTTACATGTATGTTCATCTGCAAATATGAAGAAAAGTAGATCGGGACAGAAGTATGTCAAAAAACCGAAACATCATAGAGATCAACATTTCCGTCTTCATATCTGCACTTCGTTTTTCTTTTTAAGTTCAGGGCAGAGCCTGAACTGTCAAAAAAATTCGTGTTTCTTTTTGAGCTCAGAGCATTCAGAGCTCCAATTTTGTGTTCCTTTTTCGCTATGAGCATGTTCAGAGCATGTTCGAGCGCGCTCTATGAGCTCAGAATAAATTGATAGAGCAAACAGAGTTGAACAGCTGAACACAAATTTGACAAGTGGAAAAAAATCAAAAAAGTAAATATGGTACTTCCTATAATCTGCATGTATGAAGATCCTCTGCATTTTTGTCTTCTCTCTCTATCCAACCAAAGAAAAAAGTAAATTTAATATTTTGTATCCCCTTTTTTAAGTCAGACGAAGATACATGTAAATCCACCAATAGAATGTCAAAATAAATTGAAGAATTTTTGCAAAGATAATGTATTGGAAAACCTATAAGAAATCTGATTTTTTTTGTTAGATAAAATTGTATGCTCGGGGAAAATTTGATTTTAAGGATTTTGGGTGACATTTGGAACAAAATATTCTGTGTACGCCAAAATTTAGTTTATTACCTAAGTATCTGTCAAAGCATGTACTGTCAGATTCCATTGAAGGATGGCTACCATGATGATGGATTAAAAAAAAACCTCTAAAACCGATTTTTTTTAGAATGCTTATAGAACCATATGTTCGTGTGTTGTGTTGCTGTGTGGCGTAGGAAATATATGGAATGACAGCGAAACACGACTCCACATCACTCCACATCACAACACACTAGACATGAGTGGTTCCGACTTAAAAGCTTCTCTACTGGCTTCAAAAAAGGTAAGCCAGTTGACGAGCAAAGTAAGCTAAGTTGGTAAGAAAATGTGATTGTATTGCCACTGGCTAGCCAGTACTGACTCGTGTGGTCTCAGCATAAGAAACAAATTAATCGATTTTCTAATCAACTTTACCCACGTAAGGATCGGATTTCAAACTGATTTTCATTACATGAGTTTAGTTTTCGATTTGGAGTTGTGCTAAAATGGTGTTGAGATTACAGAAGGATTTTGGTCAAATCATCAATTAATATTGAATACACACACATAAATAAGTCCATATTTATAAACAAACATGCAAAAAAACAGTTCATTATACATACAAACATTTGACTCTACTCTACTCTTTAAGTAGGATCGATTTCGTTGAGTGGTAATGAGATTCGTTCATTACCACTCAACGAAAGTATACAAAGGTTCGCATCAGCTTCGAGGTCCAGCTCGCTTCAATACCACACAAAGTGAACATAGTAAATAACATACTTAATAGTTAATACCTTATTTAGTCTCCTCATATTAAATATTATACCTAAATATGTAATGTCTTATTTTTAAAACATTAAACTTAACCTAAATAGTCTCCTTATTTTTAAAAATTCTAATTTATACCAAAAAGTTCAAACTCTTTATATTTTTTTTTAATCAAAATCATTTCGGGAGGGGCTTCAGCCCCTCAAGCCCCCCTGGCTATGTGCCTGCCTATAGGTAGTCAGTACATACATACATACTCGTTTAATTCTTTATCCATGTTTCCATGTCGATTAAAAATTTAAAACAGAAGTTTTTGAAAATAAAAAAAAACTTAATTATCATCAAAATATGAATGAAATGATGGCCACTTAAAAATGAAGTTCATCAATTGAAAATTTGATTAATATTTTGTTTATTTCTTCCAATTTAATTAAAGTCTCATCATCAAATTTTTCGACCAACACTTTTGAGTCTGTTAAATCTTGAGAGAGTAGCTTACAGAGGATGACATTTTAGGTACCCAATATGTAGGTACTATTTGGTCTGCTGAGTGAGGGGACGAGTTCGATATTCAGTATTCACAGAACCGTGCATAAATAAGGCGAGAAGCTGATAAACTTAAGACCTATCCCCTAATTAGTTACCCATTGCAATCATTGAATTTTAAACGCATAGCTTATCAATACAAAAAACTCTGTCGACTGTGAGTGGCCTTATTGTTATTAATAATCTAAGAACAAACATTTTGTACGGGTTTTGGATATTGCTAATAGTAGTACCAACTAAATCTTCCACCATTTCTTGAATCCGAGAAAACTGTGCCCCTCCATTTCTTCCGATCAACAAAACGCAGTCAAAAATAGTTGAGAAGTTTCAAGTCATTATTCAGTACTACCACTGGTTCTCCACAAGCTGTTCCCCACCAAACTAATGTATTTATATTTTTAATCAGCCTCTCTTCGTAAAGGCTCAAATAATAAAAAAAAAACTTTTTATTTGTAGCTTAAGGACGGAGAATATAATAAATAAATACATTTCAATAGCTTAATAATACCTAATATTTGTTTTTGCTTATATAATTCAAAATACTCAAAAAACTGTATAAAGGCTGACTAGGAGCAAGCGCATTCTAATACCCGCATATCAGTCCACGTTGAGATCTTCAATTTCTCGTTGTCTTTTTCATCCACATGTAATACTTCGAGTTCGATGAGCTTCGACGGGGCACAACACGGGCGGGGCACTTTCTTTCTATCCTGCTTCCAAATAAGGCTTTGTAATAAGGCGTGATGGTGTGCGGGATTATAACGGGGTGGGCAACGCCCGCGACAAAAACCAGCATCGAATACCTTTGGTTGAATAATAAACTCGAAACCCTTGATTTCTTTGAAAACTACTTCCATGGAATGCCGACAGCACCTTTGGTTATCCTTGTAACAATTGGTCTTATTGTTTTTTTTTTTCGGTTTCTCGGTCATTTGGTTGTGATAATGCTTCGAACGTTTTTCGCGATGTGTGCCAAGGCGTCCAATGATATTAAGCACGGGAGCTAGGTCATATTTGTTAAGCGTACTGGATTCGTCATCTTCTTCACTGTCCCCCGATAGGTCATCGATTATTCGCGCACCATTACGCACGCAATTGTCACATTGAATTTCTAGGCCCAAATTTTGCTTTTTATTAACTAGCCATTCCTCGACTGCCTTTGTTACATCAAACTGAAGCCACTGGCTAGTCGATTCATCCATTTTGTTGCGATCGAATTTGACTTCTATTTTCCGTCCATCAATCCAAATTTTTCCCTTGGGCTCCAAAAGTTGATAGACTTTCATGTTTAAAAAATGACTCGGCTCGTTACTTGAATTTAAATGTGAATGCGTTTTCAAAAACGTTTTTTGGTTTTTTTTAATTGTTGTGGTTGAATTGTGATTTTGATTGAAGTCAACAGCAAATTTCTTCCTTTTAGTATTTATACGATTTTTACGGTTGTGGTTGTGACGTCGTTTAGATTGTCTAGACGCTGCCAACGCTGGACTAGTTATCAAAAGCAGTCTTATGTTGGCCTCTTCGATGTCCGTTGCCTTAATTTCACTGCTAATTTCCAATGGAAATCTAAGCATAATCGATTTTGTTGGTGTAGTTTTGTTCTTATATTTGCCTATCTTCGGGGATCTTCTTTCCCTATAGATTGTTGTTTCAGATGAATTATGACGAATCGACAATAACGAAAGAGATGTATTTGAATCGTCATTGTTTTCAAATTGGACGAATAAATTATCGATATCTGGAATCGCCCGTTTACGTATTCGATCAAGGTATTCATTATATTTTGTTGAGTATTCAAGCTGGCTGATATTTGCCTAGAATTTTGAAAAAAAAAAAAAAAAATATTGATTAAAAGAAAGAAATCTTAAGAGAAATAAAATTGTTTGAGCTTAAAATGTGTAAACTGATTAAATACAGTCGACTCCCTATTAGTCGAGCTCTCTCTAAGCTGAATTTCCCTATAACTCGAATTTGTTTGCCGTATTTTTGCATTTCCCTCAATTTTAAATACCTCCCTCTAAGTCGAAATCCCCTCTAACTCGAATATATTTTTCCGATTCTTGACCTTTTTTCAATACCTCTAAGTCAATTTTTTGCTTTAAAAAAAAAACTTTATTCGCCGCAACTCCTTATTTTAATTTGACTCTCTCTACTCAGCTCGTGCGTCGGCTGTCACGTACCGTCCATCAAGCTCGAATCACAATGCGACGTGAAAACGCAACGTGAGCGTGAAGAGACCTCGTCGTAGTTGTCAAACCGATTTCAAACTATGTAAGTATACGAGGAAACCCCAGGGTATGCACAATGAAACGTTTCTCGTCGTCACGTCACGTCACGCCGGAGTTGGGAAAACTGAAAAAAAACGCTCTCGTTGACGTTATTTATGTTTTTTTTTTTATATTTGACTGATGATGAATTTTGTGAAATTGTAGAAAAGAATGAAGAAAACAACAGATAAGTGGAAATTAACAAAAATAAATATAAATTTAGTTGACAATAAAATTAAATTTATAGATCTTTTTGTATTGACAATATTATAATGTTCTATCTATTGTTTTAATTTCATTGCATTTTTAGCCAAAAATCATTTCCCCAGCCCGAGGAATAGAACACGAAATCAGCTATGGACAAACACAATTATAATATTTAAATAATAAAAGTAATTTCAGTTTGATTTTTTTCATTATTTTGAACGTACACTGCACAGCAAGAACAAAAATAATAAATAATTCAACACTATCAAAAAAATCGTCGTCAAGAAACTCGTCGCATTATGAATTTGGAAACGATTTTATAACTAGAAAAAAATGACAGTGAATCACGTCCCGCTCTCGTCGCGTTTACTCGTCGCATTGTGAATCGAGCTTCAGCGTGCTGCGCCGGCCGCTACCTAAACTTAGAGCCCTTGCCCTTAAACACAAAGACACTGAGTTGCCGACAATTTTTAGTTTATAGGCGAGTAATGCGTAAAAGGAAGGCACAAAATCTCCCCGCACACCTTCTCGCCTACAAAGTAGCTAGTTTCCGACAACTCAGTTTCCTTGTGTGAAGCGGTCTTATCAAATACAAATGCATCTTCCTAAAAAGGTGTTCATAAACAAATATTGGTAGTATTGCAACTTCTTTGATAGGTAGTAATGAATTTTATTTCGTTATCTAATTTACTAAACCTTATTTTTAAATGCAATAAATGAATTTAAACAAAAAAAAAATATTAATCTCTCTAATTCGAATTTTTCGAAAACTCCCTCTAATATGCCGTTTTAACCGGACCAAATGAGGTAATTTCGTTGCAAATTTCCAAATGAGATCCAAATTACTTCATTTCCCATACAAAATCACATTTCGAAATGAGGTAATTTCAACCTCATTCGCACAAAATTAGGTTGGAAATTAGGTGAATGCA
This sequence comes from Melangyna quadrimaculata, assembly GCA_949320155.1. NCBI lineage: Eukaryota > Metazoa > Arthropoda > Insecta > Diptera > Syrphidae > Melangyna > Melangyna quadrimaculata. The sequence goes on from OX439486.1 coordinate 9,207,939, forward strand.
TCCAGCGGAAATCAGTTTCAAAAGCTCTTAAAAGCTTTTGTATGAAAATATCAATACAATATACTCAACAACATAAAACAGAAAGAGAAAACAACAAAAATAAACGGCTAACTGCCATTTCAAATTGAAAATGAAATGAGATGTTAAATGAAATTAGCAAATTTGATAATGAAAACACTTTCTTGCCAATTTTCGAAATTACCTCATTTCGGCTCTAATGAAAACGTAGTATAGCTCAGTTCGAGTTATTTTTTATATACCCTGAAAATTCGACTCAGAGGGAGTTGACTGTAAAAATAAATTGAGCAGTATATTCAGTGTCATAATGTTCGTTAACTAACATTTTTCCTTCTGCAACTCAAGCTGAGCAAAACGGGTTTACTCCAACTAAAGTTCTTCAATTTATTTATGAAATGAACTTCAGCACTGATACCTAGTACCTACATAGATGTACTTGTGAATAATGTCGTGAACCCATACAAATTTCGCTTTTTTGTTCGTGAACGTGCTCTTGATGCCGAGTGGAGAAAAAAGTGTAGAGTTTTCGTCTCTTTGACCGGTGATCGCACGGTGAACAAATTCGCCACCAAGCTGAAGCTTCGACAGTTTTGTGCTAGACATTGTGGTTTCAAACGTTAAACGTTCTCAACGCATTCACAATCTGGGAGCGAGAAAATGTCAAATGTTCACTTTCTCCACACTTTAATTTGGTCGCGTGTGCAAGTGCGTGTGAAAATCTGTGTCTAAATGAAATGAAAACGAAATCTGAAAATGATAAAAATATATAAGAAATCGAGAAACATTTGATTTTTCTGTTGCATCGAAATCGACATAGTATGGTCGCGCTCAGTGTTTCTATTGCAGCTGATAAGTGATTTTATTCTGAGCGCAGGGTATGTTCTTAAAATGCCCTGGATACAAAATTTTGTTCTCTGATGTCCTTAATGAGCTAAACAAAATTAATGATTTTGTCGACTCGGTGCATTACTCTTATTTTTTTATGAGCATTGAAAGAAGTGAAGAAAAAAATATGTTTGTAATAGGTATATACTTTTGAATTATTAAAACGGTTTATATTATAAATGAAAATGTGTAGTAGCCCGTAGCGTAATGGTTAGTGCGTTCGACTGTCACGCTGGAGGTCTGGGTTCACTTCCCAGCCTCGTCCACCTAAAAATTTAAAATTTTTGTTTCAGGGCTACTGCCTCTTGCGAGGAATTGACAAATCCTCCAAGAGTATCACTTGTCATGAATGAGTGCTTCTCGTCTAGCCGTTCGAATTCGGCATAAAATTGTAGGTCCCTTCCATTGCTGTCGACAGGCGCACAGGAATGGTTGCAAGTTGTTAGTCACTAGGGCCTGGTTCTTCACGAGTCGTCGAGCCACCCAATTTATTTATTAATTTATTTGTTTATAAATGAAAAACCAAAATCTTAAATTCCAAATAACTTTAATAGCCTTTAACCAAGGCATCAAACAAGTACGTGCGACGCATTCATGCATTTATGTTGATGATGGGCATGGAGGCGTGTGTGTGTAGGCCGTTTGTTGAACTAAGCGCCTACAATGTACATTTTTAAACTATTTCATTAAATAAAACCTAGGCAACACATTCCAACAAACTTTGAATAATTTGTAACTTATTGATGTTAAAGCTGATGGTCATGATGCCCGCCCTGCCAGTTTTTAATTTATTAGAAGTATTTTTTCGTCTATTTATAAGAAATGTGCTCATATTCGAAACGGATGCTTTAGAAAAAAAAAAAAAAAACATACCTACGTTTGATTACAGATATTTTTGGATACTCGTTTATTTTGATTAGTTGTGTTTGTTTAACAAAAATAGTAGTAAAATATTTAGATACTGAGTGCAATTGAATTTGTAGATCAGCGAATAAAAACAAAATACCTTATTGCCTCTGCCTATCTAGACCTAATGATGCATTTTTGAGTTATTGTTTTTGATTGGTAAGAGCTTCTTTTTCGAATTCTTTCTATTTTTGGATATTCATTTATTTTGATTAGTTTTATTTGTTAAAAAAAAAAAAACTAATAGTAAAATATTTGGATACTGAGCGTGCAAATCAATTTGAGAAAAACTTATAAGAACGAAATTACTATGTATGTACTTATGAACATAGACGTAAACATACATACATGTGTAAATACATATGTTATGTAGATGCATTTTTGAGTTATTGTTTTTAATTAGTAAGAGTTTTTTTTTAATTCTTTCTATAGGTACAAAGGATGGAATTGATAATTGAATTTGAAATAAGGTCAATCTTGTTCGCTGTGCTTTGATTAAATAATAAATTAATGATGGACTGAGGTCGAGATTGCATGCTGCAATCTCCATTTGTGTTTTTGCTTGCGATAAAAATCAGGTACAGTTATATGTTCATATCAAGTTATTCTTTTGTAAATAAAATCTTACTCGACATCACTATTACATTAGGATGACAGCGAAAACGTGTGGGTAACGAAACGATGTATTGTACGAGTATATACTTATTAGGTACGTCTATCTCTGCTTCGAAGTAGCTTAAGCGCATTATATGTATATTTACTACGTTTCTACCGACCATTTAACCGAGATATCCCCGTAATCTTATTGAAATCTCGAATATTTACCATACAAATTTATTTCGTAAATCTTGTTGATTTGAAATAAATCTTGTTTTATCTTAATATGAAAAATAGTTGATTTGATCTGGCCTATTTCCGTATCGCGCTTGTTGCGGTACTTTTCGATTGACACAAATGAAGCTTTTTGAATTTTGAAAACTGCTATCAAAGTTGAAACACCACATTGATTTATTGAATCTTTAACTGTATTCCCACGAACATGGCCGATTTTGATCATCGTAAAAGAAATCTGAGGCCGTTCGATCATTCCTTGTGACCTGAACAGAACAGTTCTATAACACAAGATTTGTGAGCTGTTGTTATCATTGTTCATCGGGAGAGGATAAACCAGTAGTGAAAATCAAAGTATAATTAGGCGGTGTCTGCCGATGTTCAGGGCTCGTTTCAATTTGTCTGAAGGGGTGTGTAGTGTGTATAGCCACCTTAAAATAAGATAAACTTTCGGGGGAAACATTGCAATAGTAAGGGTATTCAACAAGATAATTTTCCGATTTACAGAAAGATATTACTTTCTGCAAGACGTTTACATGAACACTTCCTTAAAAATACTTGCGTAAGCTTGGGAGTCCCAGTGTATCAGGTTTATTTCTGCATCAAATTCGTGCGATAAAATTATCTGTTTTGCAGAATATTTATTTCTAATACAAATTTTGATAGTTAATTTCTGCGGCGATAAAATTAAGTGGTTTCTCGGGTTTAGCTGGGTTTTACGCCTTACCTCCAGTTTCACAGTGAAAGTTTTTTGGTTTAAACATCAGATCAACAATTAATTCAGTCTCACAGTTTCGTTTAAACGTTGAACTGATTTCAATTTGTAGTTTAAGTTAAACGACAGCATTGTTTAAACCTAAGGTCAAAGTTTGGAACCACCATACATAATACCTACATTATGGAATTTATTTACTAATTTTTCATAACCAATTCCATCAGCAAATCTATGTCTGCTGTTGAAAAGTTGTTATATTTCTCATTTTGCACAATTATTGGTTTATTTTCCATGTTTTTTTTTTTAATTTTGTTTGTGTTCGAGAGATAAAAATAAGAGAGAAGAAGAAGTATTTATTAACTCAAAAAAAAGGGAAATAAATTATAATTTAAATTTTGTTAATACATTTTTAAATGTAGTTTCTTACAGGACCAAAAAATCAATCAGAATTCCCAAAAAAAATTAGAATAACTGTTATAGTTCCAGAGAAAAAAAAAATTAAATATGAAAAGTGTAAAGTTCCCATACAAATTTGTATGGGAAAGGTATGAGCTTAGAGGCACGGGTTAATGACCTCGGAAAAAAATTTTGTTGGTCAATATTTTTTTCTTTCGGCATAACCTTTCGATTGACGGGGTGTGCTATCCAAAAAAAATGGGTTTGGGAAATAACGGACACCCTAATATTTATATATATATTTATTGAACAAAATAATTTTACAATTTAACTTATAACTAGTTAGATACGATGATATAATACATTTAATGGCACATAGAGGGGCTAAAAGTTTTAGAACCAGACTTCTGCACTTGGCTGCTCTGCAATTACCTCTACTGGGTCTCCTGAAACACACAATCTCTGATTTGGAGGTGTTTATCCGCTTCCGGATGCCCCATTTCTTGTAGAAGGCATTGAAATTTGTTTGCCGTCATCGAGTTGCGTTTTTGATTTTATTCAGAAAAAAAATTATAATAATATTATAATAAAATGCAAACTAGTGTATTACAGCGAAGAATTTTGCCAAAAAATACTTTCAGGTAATCTATCCGGTTTTGGTTGTTCAGAAATCTATAAGGATACGAAACTATTATAGACTATCACATCGATTCTTGATCGCGGCCATTTTCTGACATTTTGTCGGTCAACTGTTTGTCAAAAAAAAAAAAAAAATTAACAAAATATCGTTCAAATTTTGATAAACTAAAAGTAACGTCTCCTCCCTGGGCCAGATCTTTCTTATATTTATTGGAATGGAAAATAACATTTATTATATTTTAACAAATAAAAAATATTTGGATTTTACCTTTTTTCTGTCATCAGTCGACCCGTGCTTCAAGATCCAACTGCCAAATTAATGAATTTTTGGATGATTTTTTGACAATTATTTAGAATTCATCGGAAAAACGTATAGTGTATTTTTTTTTTTTTTTTTTTTTTTTTTTTAATTAAGCGCGTGCAAAAGGGGTTGTGACTACCCTTAAGATGATATACACAGCACGAGCGATTAGGTAGATTGGAGGGGATTTAAAAGGAGATACCGATGCACATTGGTTTTGAACGTCTGTAGATCACAATGGGAGGGGAAAATTGAGCTGGGTAGAGCATTCCACATTCGAGTAGTGCGACTAAAGAAAGAATCTCTGTACTTAACAGTACGTCCGAAATTGGGCTCAAGGGTAAACTGATGGGCATTTCTAGAAGCGCGAGTATTACGGTTGAATTGTTTAAGGGGAGGAATGCAACTGGCTATTTCACTAGAGCATTGTTTATGGAAATAACGGTAAAATAACGAAAGACATGAAACATTTCGACGGTGCTCAAGAGATGAGAATGTTTCCGTTATAGTTCTTTCACCTATCATTTTAAGAGCTCTCTTTTCAATTCTATCCAATAAACTCAAGTGGGTTATTGGAGCACCTGCCCAAATGTGAGAGTTATACTCAAGTTTTGGACGAATAAAGGCTTTGTAGATCACAGCCAGATCAGAAGAGGAGAAAAATTTCTTGCATCGACGGAGAAAACCTAAACACTTAGCAGCATTTTTGGCGATGTCGAATATGTGGTCGTTCCATAAAAGGTGGTCTGTGACACACATACCGAGGACTGAAAGCTTTTCGGTTTCCTCAATGCAAGTGCCACTCATGGATAGTGGCATGGGGGGTGGGTTTTGTTTTAACGACAGTAGACAGCATTGAGTTTTTGAAGCATTAAATTCTACACGATTTTTTATTCCCCATTGGACAATGCTGTCGAGATCAGAATTTAATGAGCTTATCATACGCTGCCGTTCAAGTTCCACATCCGAAGGACATGGATGTGAATCTAAGAACGAATATGAAAAGCTGAGGGTACTGTCGTCAGCGAAACAATTTAATGGATTAGAAGTTTCAGATAAAAGATCGTTTATGAATATAAGGAAGAGAGTCGGAGACAGAACGGAGCCCTGGGGCACACCAGCATTTATTTTGTGAATTTCAGACTTGAAACCATCCAATACAACTTGTATTGAACGGTCCGAAAGGTAATTTCTAATCCAACGAAGAAGAGATTCATCAATACCAAATGCACGCATTTTCGATAAGAGAGCTTGATGCCAAACTCTATCAAATGCTTTAGAAATATCAAGCGCAATAATCTTACTTTCTCCAAAACGATGTAAAGATTTGTGCCACTGTTCGGTGAGATATACCATCAGATCACCAGTGGACCTATTGCTACGAAAGCCGTACTGCCGGTCATTAAGAAGCTTTCGTTCTTCGAGATATTTCTTTAGCTGAAAATTAATCAGCGTTTCCATGACCTTGGAAAGAAGGGACGTAAGCGCAATTGGCCGATAGTTGGAGGGTGAAGAAGATACGCCTTTTTTAGGGACAGGCTGGACAAATGCTGTTTTCCATCCACTCGGAAAGAGACCAGTAGAGTAGGACAGATGAAAAAGCTTACGCAGTGGTTTTGCCAGCGTTGAAGAACACCTCTTCAGAACAATGGGAGGGATACTATCCGGGCCAGCGGATTTGTGATGGAAGCACTGTTTATATTTATATTAGTTTATATTTGTTGTTGTATTTTACATACAATTTTTTTTTTAAGCTAAAAAAGAGGGCACTAAAAAACACGCCTAATGATCCATATATTTATGTAGATGGATAACAAATCGATCATCTCATGAAAATAAAGCAATACAGATCAGAGTGACAACAGTAGTTTTATGTACCCGCCCTTATACGTTTCTTTCCTTATATTCGTTTATATTTCATGTCTTTTATCTTTTTTCTTTGCATTACCCTCGGTTGTGAGTTATGAATCATTTTGAATAGTAAAATATAGCTTGGGCTTACGAACTACAGATCCATTGTTATGCCATATTTTGTGGCATTAAATTAGATATGCACATATTTTTTTTTTTTATAAAAGATGTTTATGGAAATAAAGGGCTCCAACAACCGTGTTCGTTTGTCGGTGTCAAAGTACTCACGATTAGATGCAAATGACAATCTAGTTCGACCGCATCTACTTATGCTCTTATTTAAGAGTAGATGCAATTTAATAGTAATTCGTGCGTTAAATTGAAAATAGCTAGTAGGTAAAGTACTAACTCGTGAGAAGCTTCCTACTTTGCCCACCCCCATAAGAACAATGCCAATATCACAGATAAAATGCAATTTTTCCAATCGTGTCCATTTCCAACCAAAATCAATTTACTTTTATATTCATTTTTTCTTTTTCATATTTTGACAATTTATAAAAGATTTTTTAAAATTTATAAACTTCAAATTTGGTATAGTAAGATCTTTTAAGTTCAATTAACGGTAAATTTAAGCCTTTACTTATAGCCCTTCCACACTACCCCACTGTGTATTAATACATGTCAAATTGAAAGTGGGAAAGAATTCCACGCCACTGCCAAATTTGTGGGAAAGAAATGACTTTTTATAGTGTGCTTCCACACTTGCTTGTAAAACATTACCTTAACCTGAAAAATAGTGTGTTAGAATGTGGGATAGAATTAGAACCATTCCTAAAATTATTCATGTATTAACACATGTCAAATCGTGTGGGATATAATGTCGGGTTGTGTAGGCTGGGCTTTCATATTTTGTTTCCTCACTATTCTACATGGTTTGTTTCCCACTTTTTTGACATGTATTAATACACAGTGGGCTAGTATGGAAGGCTTTTAAGTGATAATTTCTCTTAGTATTGGCATCATTATTCGTTAGACTGCTTTCACACAAGGAAACTGAGTTGCCGGCAACTGGGAGTTTGTAGAAGAAGGGCAAGAAGTAAGGGGAATGAAAAAAATCTCCCCGGTCAACGTTTCAGGAGATTTTTACCACATTCCTTCTCACACTGTCCGTTATGTGCTTTCAGCCAGTAGACTTTATATGAAAAAAAAAAACAAAAATCTCCGGCAATTGGGTTTCCTTGTGTGAAAGATGCAAGGCAATTAAAGGAAAACGTCAACAAAATCTGCAGGTTTCCCTGTTGGAAAGGGGACTAAGCCTAAGCCCCCACATGCAACTAATTTGGGGTGATCGTTTAGTTTGTGTCAAAACACAGACATTTTCGTTGCTTCAATCGGTGACTGAATAGTTTCTGCATGTGCGAGGACTCTCATATAAGAGAATGGGATTCATTTTAGCATCCAAACTGTTTCTTGACTGAAAGTTGCATGTGCACAATTAGACTAAAAGTTGCATGTGGGCGCTAAGCCTTACATAAAATTACAGTGAGTAATACTAAGTTTTCATTACAGCTGAAATGAGGTGATTTCGGAATTTGGTAAAAAAGTGTTTTCATTATCAAATTTGCTTATTTCGTTTGATATCTCATTTCATTTTGGATTTGGAATGGCAGTTAAACGTTTGTTTTTGTTGGTTTCTCTTTGTGTTTATGCGAGAGCTTTTTAAAGCTTTTGGAATCGACTGCTCATGTATGGATTTATACTACGTTTTTATTAGTGGCGAAATGAGGTAATTTCGAAATTTGGCAAAAAAGTAATTTCATTATCAAATTTGCTAATTTCATTTGACATCTCATTTCATTTTGTTAGCCGATTGTTTTAGTTGTTGTTGAGTATAGTGTATTGATATTTTCATACAAAAGGTTTTAAGAGCTTTTGAAACTGATTCCCGCTGGATGCATTCACCTAATTTCGTGCAAATGAGGTTGAAATTACCTCATTTCGAAATTTGATTTTGTACTGGAAATTTGGTAATTTCGTATCTCATTTGGAAGTTTGCAATGAAATTACCTCATTTGGCCCAGTAAAAACGGCATATTACCTCATTTCGAACCTCATTTCGTGCAAATTTGTTTGAAATTAGCTCATTTGGAAACGAGAATTAGTATGGGAAATGAGATAATTTCAGATCTCATTTGGAAATTAGCAACGAAATTACCTCATTTGGCCCGGTGAAAACGTAGTATAAAGTCAAAATGTTATGTCATATTCCAATTAAAATTGTTTTAATAGTAAGGACACCTTGCTACCAGAGGAATAAATACTATGGCAACAGGATGAAATTTTTGTTTTATTTGAAGAATAAATACCTTTCTACTTTTTGAAATGAGGTAATTTCGTTGCAAATTTCCAAATCAGGTCCGAAATTACCTCATTTTACATACAAATTGTCGTTCTCAAATGAGATAATTTCAACCAAAAAAAGCTCTTGCATGAAAATGTCAAAACACAAAGAGAAAAAGCTATTCCAAATTCAAAGTAAAATGAGATGTCAACGAAATTAGCTAATTTGATAATGAAAACACTTTTTTGCCAAATTCCGAAATTACCTGATTTCGACTCTAATTAAAACGTAGTATTAGATTAATCATAACTTATGTCAGATTATTTTGGAAGTCTTCACTTTCTTTTCACACAGAATTAGGTAATTGCCCGGACCATTGCGCGGAAAATGACCTTTGGGTTTGTTCGTGTTCATATTTACTGTTTCTTTCACTACAGAAAAGCTCTGTTTGATTTTTGTTAAATTTTGTTTTATTCATTTGTAATTTGTTAAACTCTTCATGAGTATTTTTCTGCTGTATTTTCGTAAGCATTTCGTTGTCTTGTTGAAGACCACATGCAAATTTCGTTTCACTCAACAGCGTACTAAAGCCTAGTACGGTGCTGATGCGAAACGAAATTATCCTGCGGTCTCCAAAAAGACAAAAAAATGCTTACGAAAACACATCGGAAAAATATTCATGGAGAGTTTAAATAAATTACAAATTAATAAAAAAGAAATTTAACGAAAAAATCAAACAAAAACAGTGCTGTAATGAAAGAAACAACAAATAAAAACACTTACAAACCCAAATGTTATTTTTCCGCACACAATTAATGGTCCGGGCAAAAAAACCACAGAACGAAAAGCACAGCAAAATTTTTCGTTTATGATTTCGCCATGTCATTTTTGTATGGGATTTTTCGTTTCGCATCAGCAGCGTACTAGGCTTAGGCTTTAAAAAAAAGAAAACTTGCTTTCCCTTAAGTGCGTTATGTATGGGACATTATAACGTTATGTTTCTGAAGTATTAGAATTCGCAATGCTTGGTTTTGTTTATTTATATGACATAAGTGCTATTCCACTTACTACCGGAATATAAAGGAAGCGCTGCATGAAGCACGTTTTCTTGCGAAGTTTTAATTATTTCAATTTAAGAAAGTGACAAAAGTGATTAAATAAGGAAGCGCGTTCGTAGAGTGTGTTGTTGTGTTTAGGCAGTTAGCACAGGTCGCTAAACGCTCACAAGACTTTTGAGACTCAATAATATATTTTCGGATTCAGTTACCAGTGACATTTTTTGTATTGAACGCGAATTAACTCCTGACTTATTACCTATAATTTAACTTTAACTTGAAAAATATCTTATATTTACCTTATTTAAATCTGGTAATTTCCTCAATCCCAATCCGTCCATAACGATTTTTATTAACTGTTCGTTATTATCATCATAAGGGCTGGGGTTCATTGTTTGATTTGTTAAATTAAAATTTAGCAAAAATTTATTTCTAACGAAGTTATTTGGATTATTACCGTCATAATGATATGTTTTGTATTTTCGATGTGATATATTAGTATTTGGTGTGATATTGAAGTATTCGGATATTGGTTGATGACTTTTTCTCTTTCTTGGCCATAATTTGTAATCAATTATGTCCAAGGATGTAGATTCTACATAGTTCGTTACTTTATTATTATTAACAATTATTGTACTTTTACTATCTTCTATCAGACTTTTATTATTTAAATTATTAATTGCACTTAAATTATTATTTTTATTATAATAACTAAGAAATAAATATGTATTATCACGTTGGTCATTATTATTATAGATCGCTTGGCAATTGGCAATGTGACTGGTAATTAACATTGATAGGAATAAAACAATAGTGAGTGGCATTTTAAAATAACTAGTTGATGTGACAGCAGACACTTGCAATGCAGATATAATTTCTTGTACTAATGGTATACCACCGGATTTAAAAGTGGTTGAAGACGATGAGTCAATTATTTGGTTTATTTGTAATAATTTATATTTGAATTGAGTCTGGAATCTGGGATGATATTTACGATGTTTTCTATGACTATGATGATTATGATTTAAAAACGAGTAAAATACCGAATAACTAAGAAGCATTCGATGATGATGTCTTATTCGTTGTTTGATTTTTTTAGTCTTGAAATTTTTTATTTTGCTCAACTCGATTATGTTTTTAATTTTAAATAATGATGATGATGATTTTTTTGAAGTCATTTTTGTTCTTGAAAATGCCACCGGATTCTTTGCCGTTTGGTCGCCGTTACGCCGCATAGGCGATATGTTTCCGGTTGGTTTTTTTTTTTTTTTATTTTAAATATGTTTTTTCGGAAAGATATTTCACAAACTATTTTGAATTATATATTGTATCATATTTGATTCAGTCAGATTTGTGTCATTGAGATTTCTTACACATGTTTTCAGTGAGTAGCTTGAAAAGCTTGAACTTTTTTGGCGGCAAGACATCGCACATAAATGTATGTTTTTTTAAGCAAAAGAGCCAAAAAAATGCTGTCTATACCTGTTGGCCCAGATAATAAAAGACAACAAAAAATTATTAATGTCCTAAGGAATATATTAACTTATTTTTTTTTGTTTTAATATGAGAAACCGTCTCACGAATAACTCGGCAGCGTTATTAATGATAATGAGTTGTTAATGTCTGTTTGTTTGGTTTGTTGTTGTTTTATTGTTAACTCTTAAACTTAGAAAATTTGTATCTTAATTATCAGCTTCCAGCTTCGTGTTCTCCTGATGTTTTTTTTATTTCCGTATAATAGGTACTACAATGTAATTCTCATATAGAATATAACTGACCATTTTTTATTTTATCTCAGAAACAAAACAATAAATCACACAAATTAGCAACTTAGTAGAATTTATTAAATATTTATCCGGTTTTTGTTTTATACTGTTTGTTTTAGTTTGAAAGATAATTTTTTTTATTTCTTAATTTTACATCGCAGCTCGTCTGTTTTCTTACGATATATTACGAGTTTTACACATTTGTCTATCACAAACACCGCCGCGGCCGCTACCACTGCCAGTTTTGCCAAAGTTTGAAAATAAACTAACATCTAGCATCTGTGATAATTATGAGTGAAGCATCGAGCAGATTGCGCTGAGCGAAATCAAATTCAAGTCCAGAGTTGCCAGCTGTATCCATCAGTTAAGCAATTTTGTACAATATGGTGTGTTATAATTTTCAATTGGTTTTCTTTCTGATGTGCAGAATTTTGGATTATGGAGAGATTAAACATATAATAACTGACTGATATAGGCGAGTGAAGTGACTTCGCGCTCACACTAGTGAGTATGAGGATTAACAACTACCTATGTACTATTTTAGGCCAGATTTATGTTGACCAATTTTAACATTGCCAATTTTTGTTTATGTTGTGTTAATACTGTGAGACTGAGAGGACCACTCGAAATTTTCCTTCCAGTTTTTGACGATTTTTTCCATTAAATATTAGAATAATCGGTCAATGTAAATGTCGACTAAGTCCAGATGTAAATTAGGATTAAATGGAAATTTTGATTGCATGACTTCCGCGGACTCACTCAGCTTTTTGTCGAATGATGAGAGTTGTAATGTGATGTAATCATTTCATTTGTTTATATTTAAGAAAGTCAGACCCACTTATATAAATTCATAAAGTTTTTTTTTTTTAGTTGAGCGCGCACTAAAGGGATTTTGGCTGCCCTTAAAATGTTTAAACACAGTGCGAGCGTTGGGAAAATAGGTAGTTTAAAGCTCGTTTGACAGTTAAACAATAATTAATTTACATGAGTGTATAGGGCGATTGAGATAGGCTCTATTAACACTTAAAAAGCTTAAAAAGAAAGAATAAATTAATATTTGAAGATTTTTAAATGAGAAGCACTCGGGATAACTCTAAAATGAGTAAAAATAACTGACTTAATGACAAAATGTGTGTTTTCTGAGCCTTTTATGCTTGATTCAAAATAATTTCCATGAAAAATACAAAAACAATCATACTTATGTCCCATCTGTCATTAAACTGTCAGTAGGTATACTGACAGAAAAATGTCAGTCGTGTAAATCGGCATTATTAGTTCGCAGCGATAAACATTTCTGCTTATCAAACAACGGATTTTTGAGTACAATTACAACTGTTATAACTGTTATACGAAGGGTGAGCTAACACAAGGGGCACAAAAATAAAACACTCCTAATAAATAATAATACTCAACCAAACACGATAGGCGAAACCCTACCCGACCAATACCAAATTGTACATTGATTGCAAGTGAGTTCAACTCAAAGAAAAAATGTGTAACAAACATCTCAAATATGATGCCGTTGCCTTGAGCTATTATACCTACAAATGTAAAATCCATGACCTGGTTGCACATACTTGCTCTTATGGCTTAAAGCTATAAATAGGACCAAGTATTAGATATTTTAAGCAATAGTTTAAAAATAAGTAGATTTCGTAGTTAAGGAGAACAGAAATTAATCGAACGAAACTGTTAGCAGGACAATTAAAGAAAAATAAATGTTGAATGAGAGACTTGTTCTACCTTAATCCTTAGATAGGCTATTGATAATGTCATACAGAAAGGAACTAAGACATTACCGGATTTTTATTGTAAAAATCATTGTATGGGTTATTGGAGATAAGAAAACCGCGGAGTGCTATTAAATGAGAGGGTGCAATTTTGAGGGGAGGGGTAAATGCAACACTCTTCGTTTTTTGCATATAACTCGAAAACAAAGCTAAATTTTTAAAAAATGCCGTTAACTTTTATTGTAGAGAATACAATTTACTATGGAATAAGCAAAAGAATAATTTAAAAAAAAATTAAATTAGTTTTTAATGTGCTAAAATAAAAACAACGCTATTGCAGGAAAATGCAGAAGATTATTTTTTTTTAACTATTTGCCTTTAACTTTTTTCTAGTTTTTTTTTTTTTTTCTAGTAGAGGAATTGCTCTATATAAAAAAAAAATTATAAAATTACATTACAAAATTAACAAAGATATAGCGCTCACAGTAAGCCATTTTTTCGATTCTGATTGCGTTTACTTTGACATTATTTTAATTCTTATTATTTGCAACAAAATTAAATATTATTTAATAAAATAAGAAAAATAAGTTTATTTATCAATGACAAATTGATTATTTTTACAGCCTTGTTTCTTTTTATAAAATGTGAAACTGAAAATCATACAAAAATAAAATAAAAATGTGTAGGTACTTCTAGATTTGATTAAATCTCTTGAATATCGCCATCCATGTCTTCAAGAAAATCATCTTCTTCTATGTGCAAGCCATTTAATGCTGATTTATTTTAGTTATGAACTATCACCGTATCCAACAGCAATTTTTGAAGAGTTAAACATGAGAAAAAATAAGATATCAGACTTATATGAGTTTTTTTCACACCCTTTGAAAATAATTGTATCGATAATATTCATCACATTATTGATGGCGGCTATTTAGTGCATAAAAATTGTGTGGAACACTAATGAAACAATTGCAGAAATAAGTACCAAATTCATAAATCATTTGCAAAGATTCTATACCAGTTCCACTGTAGTTTTTGATGGTAATCCAAGTGATTTAAATATTGGTACAAATACCAATACGATACTCTCAATTATATACAACCAACGAATTTGCAACATTTGGAGATTGTTGCTCAACGCGCTACCGTTAATAGCAGGTGTTATTAGCCCATACCTACAATATTAACATGAAACCGTTATGAGTAGTTTTCGAGCGAGAAATACGGTTTTCCATATCGGCTGTATGGCAGGTACTGCGATTTCTTAAAAAATCAATTTTCTCCTCTGTTCTAAGGCTGCAAATCAAGGGAACCATATTTCAAGTTTTCTATGATCCAAAAAATATATGATTTGAAATTTGATTGAAATCTAGAGCTCTTTTCTATTAGGCACGTATCCAAAACTTGCGAATCCCTGCTTTTTAACCACAATATGCACAAATGAGTGGTTTAGTGGTACCACACCACTATACCACTGATCTCTATAATATTATAGAGATCAGTGCACTATAATCTGTCCAAACAAAATAGTCAGTACAGTACAGGCCTTATGGCGGGAGAGCTTTTCGAATTACACTGGTCACTGGCAAATTATGCATTCGTTTATTTTATGCATTTGCTACGTACCAACTACGTATAATAGCAGCTACGTGAAACTTATTTTCTAAAAAGTAGTCATTGTTAAACGTATAACACGTTAAACGTATAACATTGATAAAAAAACGTTTGTTTCTATATACATTTTGATTTTTCATTATCTACTATACATTTTTGAAATCTACTTCGTTTTTTTTTTTGCCAATTTCCTCCACTTTCTGGGCTCACCATTATCATCCCTGGTCACTGGTGTCTGTTGCTGAAATTCCCACTGAGCCTTCTTTTGCAATCAAGAATCAACCCTCGTTGTTCTTGTGTACATTCAAAATAAACACATTGAATCAGAGTTACCATTGCTACGTTTATACATATCGCTGAGACTTTTTCTTTGGTTTTTCAGTGCTGTCGGAATGGCTGCTATAGAATAGCATTTGGCTCCTTTACTGTGGAAAGGACTACTGTGTTACCAATGTCGCAAAAAGGCTCCCCAAGTCTCCGCATGGAAAATTTAATGAAAAACGTATTTTGCAGTTTAAAAATATTTTTAAATCCTGATTTCAAACGTCCCTTCTCCTATAAAAAATTTCACATCTCTGTTAAACTCCAAAATCTCATATTTTCATTCGTAATCATATTTATTTTATGAAATATCTAGAATTGAGGCTCTCCCCAACCAACGCAAAATCGGAGCAGAACATTCGCCGACGACAGTTTTTGTTGTTATTTAGCATTGTTTAATTCTCATTTTTGGTATGATTGTTAATGATTCGTCCTGCAGAGCGAATGTTCCTCGCCGCTTTCGCGTCGGTTTGGAGAGCCTTTAAATGAGGTTCCTCAACTTCCCAAAATGCTCCCAAATTTTATGCAAAGTGCTACTCCCGGAATTTGTAAAACGACACCACTGAGGAGCTTTGAGGATGTATGCTTTTTTTAAGCTTTTAAGAACAAATAATTTAACGTAAATTTGTAGTAATTTAGTATGCTTACTACGGAAACCCTGTAAAAGCTTTAAAACAGTACAAACTTATCTTAATCTTAATCTTAATCTTAATCTTAATCTTAATCTTAATCTTAATCTTAATCTTAATCTTAATCTTAATCTTAATCTTAATCTTAATCTTAATCTTAATCTTAATCTTAATCTTAATCTTAATCTTAATCTTAATCTTAATCTTAATCTTAATCTTAATCTTAATCTTAATCTTAATCTTAATCTTAATCTTAATCTTAATCTTAATCTTAATCTTAATCTTAATCTTAATCTTAATCTTAATCTTAATCTTAATCTTAATCTTAATCTTAATCTTAATCTTAATCTTAATCTTAATCTTAATCTTAATCTTAATCTTAATCTTAATCTTAATCTTAATCTTAATCTTAATCTTAATCTTAATCTTAATCTTAATCTTAATCTTAATCTTAATCTTAATCTTAATCTTAATCTTAATCTTAATCTTAATCTTAATCTTAATCTTAATCTTAACTATTATATAAAGACGAAAGAATTATTTTGTTCCTTCGGGCATAACTCATAAAATAATTAACTGATTTACGTGAAACAAATTTTATAATATTCTGTATGTCTATGAGATGGTTTTAGGATATCTTTTATTTCTTAATTTGTTTAAATTTTCAGAATATTATTGTTTTTTAATTTTTTGTCACCTTTTTTCTAAGAGTTTGCCCCAAATATTCACTCATACACTCAAAACGGTTTGATTTTTTAAATAATAAGAATTTTTCGATAAACTCAACATTATTACGAAAATTTTAAGACCAATATCTTTTCTTAGTTATACATATAAGCTGAGCAATAAATATATAAACTTTTGAAAGTTATCATTTTTTTTAAATTATTTCTATCCAGGAATACTATTCAAGAGCAATCAACGCGTATCTGCTTTGATTTTTTGTTATATTTGTTTTGTTCTTTTCTTCCGCAAACTGAATTCATGCCTGCTGGCTGAGCACAATGGTGTAGTTGTAGAAAGGTAAAAAATAGTATATGGAGATGTAGCGCCACAATGTAAAGCTACCATTGTAGCAAGAAAGTGTGTGTATGTGAATTAGGTAGGTATGTTATGTAGGTCAAAAAGAGTGACATATTCGATCAAATTATTTGTGTATTGTGTATCTCTTATCATCGGCAATCGCCCTGCATTGCTTAGAAAGTGTTTTCGGGATTGAAAAAAAAAAAATTATTTGGTTCGAGTAAAAAGCGTATAACTTGACTTCTAATGGTCGGCTCTTCAAGATTAAGATCTTAAAATGACGGGAAAAACAGTTTACAGTCGTGTGTGTTAAAAGAAAGAGTTACAGTTAATATTAAAGCAATTGAATGGTGTTTGGCGAATATTTTAAAAGGGAAAATGGTATGAATAAATATGAATTCAGTTTTAAAAAACGCTTCACATATTTACGAAATGTCTACACTGTAAAAACATTTTTAATCCGAAAGCTTTAAAAAAAAATACATATGTAGGTATGCAAATATAAAAAAACTCCTTGAATATTATTTCCTTATGGCAAACAAAATATTATTTTTAAAAGTTTGCGAAGCAACGTGAGCACGGGTCGGCTAGTTGACAATAAAGATAGAAAAACCTAAACAATAGAAGTTATATTGTTTTTGTTTTTTATTGACATTCATTGCAGTCAGAGTGAGACGCAAACATCCTATCTTCCCTGTAATCCTCCAAGAGTATCACTTGTCACGAATAAGTGCTTCTCGTCTAGCCGTTCGGATTCGGCATAAAATTGTAGGTCCCTTCCATTCCTGTTGAAAGGCGCACACAGGAATGGTTGCGAGTTGTTAGTCACTAGGCCCTGTTTCTTCATGAGCCGTTGTGCCACCCGATTTATTTATTTATAGACCCAGTTTTTCAGTGCGGGATTAAGGTAAAAGCCAATTTAACTGAATACATTCAGTGACTAAGCTCTGAATTGACTCAGATGATTTTGATATTCTATGTTCCGTGATTGTCAAGTGTTTCTGGGTTCATCATGGGCTGAAAATCTAATTCTGTATGTAACTGCAGACAAATCTTTTTCCAGAGATAACTAACTCTAGTCTAAGTTCCCACTTAAAAACTAGACCTTGGACGATTATCTTGTTTGACAGTAGTGGTATATTAGTCTCAAATCTCATTTTTGTTAAATTTTGGTATGAAAAGAATTGACAACAATAATCAATAAGACTTCAAACTAAGATAAAACTTTTGCATGGCTTTTGCAGGTATTTAAAATTTTAAATTTTGTACATACATGTAAGGAAATATCACTTTAGTCAAGGTGAAGACAACCGATTCTGCTTCTAAATTTTGACAACTACTGCAAGAAAGCCACGAAAAATATTTCTTTAATTATTTTTCAATTTGTTACAATTTTTCTACTTTTGTTACATTTTTTCTAAAAAATTGTTACACTTTCATGAAGGCCTGCGGCAACGCTGATGTGCACTACTGAAAGAGCTTTTCTGTTAGAGTAGAACACCTGTTGGTTAAACTAGTCTAGTTAGTCTGATTTACATTGACGTTGTCTGTGTTCGGTTTATGTGGTCAAGCATTTATTTCTAATCCAACATCGCATGGCTATAAATAAATTAATGCTCGTGAATAAATTTTAAAATACATTTCGTACCTCTCAACATTTTATTCTAAAATAAACAAAACGTTTAACAAAGTAAATAAAAAGAAACAAAAATTACTCACCTGTTCGTTCACCATCAACACATTGCATCGTTGGATTAGTAGTGTACTTATTAAAGAAAAATAACAGTATTTACGTACCTAAATCAACACGTATTTTTTTTGAACAACGGTTTATGCCTCCATTTTTTTTGTTTGATCATAAAGTTTGATAAAATTTTTGTTTCGTTTTTATATCAACTATCTACTCGTATATACCGTTACTTTGTGAATATTAAAAAAAAAAAGTGAAACCATAACACAATCTTCAAAAAAAAAGATCCAATCTCCTAGACTTTAAGAAAAATTTTGCTCGATCTCTTCTTTGATCTCGTCGTGTTCGTGTCGTCCGTCGTCGCCGCAATAAAGCGAAGCCACTACCACTATTATAATCAGCCCTTACCAACTAAATAAAATTGTCATTATTTTGTTGTAGTTTCTTCTTATACATAAACAAGTGTTAGTGACCGATCAACACATCAATAGTCCGAAACACCATTATCAGCGACTCGTCATTTTTGTGTCGTCATCAACAACTCACCTGTATTCTGCTGTATTGGAATTTTTTTGTTTTTCAAAACTAAAATCAACATGGCTCCGATGCCCAGTATTAAAAATTCGCAAATGCTCCAACATTCCTATTTGCAACAGTGGATTCTGGTGATTCCAGTCCATCACCCTCAAGCCCACCTAGTGCAGATGAGCCGAAATCACAATGTTCTTCACTCTCTGAGGGTGAGTCCTTTGAGGGCTATGGAGAAGGTGAAGTTGGCAGTGTTGGTAGTGGTCGACCACATACAGTCATCAGTTATGACAATAACAACATAAATACCGCTGGTGCCGTTGAACTTGAGTTGACACCACATGAAAACTCTTATCCTTGCGATGAAGACCGCAATATCATTCCAAGAGATAACTGGGCCCAAATGAGTCTCCGAAGAACGCCCACAAGTTCTGGCAAACGCAAGCTTGGTTCAAATGCCATAGCTACAACAGAAGACATGTACAGAGATGTAAGTCTCCATCCTGCTTAACATCGTTGAAAACTATCCACAACTATTGGAAGTAAAAACCATCGAACGGAGTGCGCAAAGCTAAAATAAATTAAACCTAACTTATTTCTTAAGTAAAATAATTTTTAAATTAAAAAAAAAAATATAAAAAATAATTAATCGTGTTATATCAATAAAAAGAAAACAAAATCAAAATCTCACATTATTAAAACCTTCACAAATAAAATGAAAATGTTTAGTATGTCCAGGCTTACATTGGCCGATTTTTATAGTGCTGAATAGGAAAATCGTTTGATACTGTGAGGAACAGGTCGCAGGTACCTCTTAACCAAGGTACATATATTAAGGTAATATCTTTAGGGTTTTCATTTTCGTTCAGTTATGCGCATGTGTCAGAATCAATAGTAAAAAAAATTAGTCACAATAAATTTGTTTTTGTTTACTGTGTATGGGCACAATGGACGGCCATCTTAATCTGCGCAATATAATACGTTAGATATGTGTACTGTGCCTCTTAACCTCTCACCATAAGGTACAAAAACAAATTTTCAACAATTTAAAAATCGGTCAATGTAAATCCGGCCTTTGATGATTAAAACCTAAATTTTTTCCTACACAATACCAATACTTGGGCCTTAGAGCAAGAAGGATGGGATGTTGAATGTTGATGTTTGTGTTGCGAAACAATAACTCGAGTGAAGTTTTATATCGTAAACTGCACTCTTATTCTATTTTTCTGTTTTGTGTTCCCTTTTTTTTATTTTTGTAAATTTCCTTTGAGTTCTATTGCTCATTCATAAAAATGGAATTTTCTATAAACAAAACACAAACAGAAATTGAATACACCTACGCCCACCTACTTACCTCATATTATAAATTTTAATGGACTCTTAGATGAGTAAGAAAAATTTCATTCAAACTTAGCAAGAAAACTCATTTTAGGGGAAGAACATGTTTTTTGTTGTTGTTGTTTTTTTTGTTTTTTGTATTAAGGTACATACATAGCAGTTGCCACGTTAATTCGAAATACAAAAAAAAACCCTTGCATCACTTTTGGATATTTGCATTCGAAATTATTATTATAGAATACAAAAACAATGTTTTCGTTGTTGCTCTTGTTTTGTTTGTTCTAATCGGAAATACCTGTGATGATGAGTCAGAAAAGAATGCTTTGATTTTCTTGGGAATGAAATATCAATGCTAAGGTTTATACCTACACCTACCTACACATAATTTAAAAACTTAATTAGGTAGGTATCTACTAATTTCGGCATTAGGAACACGAACACGCACGATTATTTATTGAAAGCGGTTTTGTTTCCTCAATAACAAATTTAACTAATTGAATCTTAGCGATTGGTACGATAGGTATGTGCTGATGGCGCGGCGGCGGCGGTCGTTGGCGCATAGTTGAATGATATATTTTTTTTTTAAATTTTTGTTTAGATATCAAGTGGTTAGACTTCGATTGTATTTTGTCATTATTGTAAAATGTTGCAGCTGAGAAAATAAGGATGGTAAGGTGTGCTCCTTTGGACAAATATGTTATCAATTTTAACGGCTGAAGAAGGTAGAACTGTTTATGTCGGAGCAGCACTTAAGTGAAAGTACAAAATGGGCACGACTGGATCGCACAAACTTGCTCTCGTAGCTAACAACTTAAACATAGCTTAAAATTGATAATGTGCATAGTAGTTCTATAACGTTATGATATCATTAAAAAAAAACAGTTTAAACAAAATTTAAAATATAAATTCTTACTATAAATTAATATATTTTTTTTAATAGCTAAAACAGATAGAACTCAAAAAAAAGTATGATCTGTGATTTGTTTGATGAAAAAAAAATTCCAAAAATCGTTAGTGTTTTTTTTTTAAATAATTTTTTATATATAAAAAATCTTGAAAATTAATAAAAATTAAAAAACAAAATCATTAAGCCGTTTTCAAGATAATGAATTTTCAAAAAAAGAATTCAATATTTTTTAAAAATCCAAAAAAATATTTTTTTGAAAAATTTTATATGCAAAATTGTTAAAATTATAAAGGGCCTCTTACATAGAAAATTTGGTTGAAATCGGTTTAGCGGTTAACGAGAAATTTGAAAACCAAAAAATCGGTTCTATGACAGGTACCGTTAATAACCGTTATAATTTTTTTTTTCTTCCAAAATATTAATTGTAGTAATTAAAGTAATTAAAGTAATTTTTTTTTCTAAAATCGTTAGAGCCGTTTTTGAAATAAATCCATTTTTGTATCTTGGTTGTATGGTAGGCACCGTTATTTTTTGAGCTAAAAAAAAAAATTCAATTTGCCCTCTAGGGAATCCCATAAGAACCTTAAGTCCAAAGTTTGAAGAAAATCAGGGATAGGTTCAGACAGACGGACAGACAGACAGAATTGCGGGACCCACTTTCTTCGCGTTCTCTATCATCGTAATGTTAGGGAAAATTATTATCTCGAAATTTTTGTTTGCACGAATCCTTAACTTGCCCTATACTACGTATATCGCAGGTAAAAAGCAAGCAAACACCTACATGGCTACAAGTAAATGGCGCCCTTTAAAGGGCAAATTAAAACAGTCAAAAGATAAAGGCTTTCAAGTAAAATGTTTTACTTGCTACTTCGCCAAATGTCAGTTTAGTTTGAGTTAGGTGCGTTCCTTAAGTAGTTTCTTATTTCGGTTTGAATTAGCTTAAGCAACTCGTCTTAAAAATGGTATGTGTTATTGAAATGTTTGGTTTTGACAAATTTTGATATATAAATGCGTCATAAGTCATAACACTTTCACAAAAAGTTTTCCACGTTTACAGTAGCGGATCCAGAGGGGTAGCTATAGGGGCTAAAGCCCCCCACACAGCCGAATCATAAAATAATTAAAAATATAGAAAGCAATACATTACAACGTGTAGAAATTTATATTTCGTCTAAAATATTGTTGAGATATGAGATTTGATGGACAAAATAACGTGATTGGGGTTGAACTATTTGCATACGCGTTATGAAATTTTTTTTTAAGCCCTAAGATTGGGGCTAAAGTCTGAAGCGAATTGGACAAAAACTAACTTGGGGGCTATGAATATGGACATATTTCATGCAACGACAATTTTTCCCTAAAAATAAAACCCAGAAAATTGGGAAGAAAAAAACAGTTTTGGAGCAATAAGGTCTGAGAATATTGGACAAAAAACCTAGCCAGGGTTAAGCAACTTACTTCCGAAAAACTAACCTTATTCCAGAGAGTTTTGGGGCTCAAGTCTAGGGACTGCCAAAGTCCGAAGTTGGGGCTAAGGCTTAGAGATAAGTAAAAAGAGATAAATATGGCCGGGGCTTAACATTAACGTGTCAAATGCCCCAACTGTTTATACTAAAAACAAAGCTAATTTACCGAAATAAACGCATTTTAGGCTTAAACCATTTGATAACAACGGGATGTCAAGTTTAGTGTAAATGTTTAATACAACAGGAATTGTTTCTCACGGCCTTGGCTGGGCTTATACATTTTCGGGGCTACGTTTTGAAAATTTGAAAGGTCTAAGGCAATAATTGTACATACAAAACATTTTTGTACTAGGCAATTACATACAAATTCTCTAGTCAAGGAGCCAAATTTCAAAAGCGTGAGTTTTCTCTGTGCGCGCTCAGAAAATCATGCAAAAGCAAATGAATATTTGCAATCCCTCTAGACTCTAGAACGACGTGCAAATTTTTTCGACATATTTTTTTAGCATGAATAAAAAGTGTTTGCAGCGTAAACACAAAAATTAATTCACGCTGGCAGAATTGGGCCACGGCTTATTTCTTAGAGCAGCTTTGTCAGTTTGAACAAAATAGTTTCTCGTTGATTTGGCTTATTCAGGAAAAATGAGATCTCAGAGGACTGATACCGTGTCAAAGCACATTTATGATCTTTTGTCAGTACGAACACTTCAATATCATTTTTCTGAACTAGCCAAAAAACTAGCCACACAAAAAACGGATATCATTAAAATGAAAGTGGAAATGTCAAAATTCGTTGTCTTTTATATAACTACACATGTATCTCCATATATCTTTTCAACAAAAAAAAATACTTGAACCTTAAAAGTAAGACCGCACTCGTCGGAACTGCACTGCATCTGAACAACACTTCACACGAATTCGTATGAATTTGTATGAAGTTCAGTTGCCGCTTAGTGCGATGTATGTAGCTCCTCAAATTTCATAAAAAATAATGTTTTGCCGCGTTGTAGTTCGGCTGAAGTTGGTACGGTCATGCATTAAACCTAAACTCTCTATTATTTGTTATAAATTATAAAATGTATCTTAGGACAAGCAAATTTTATTACTTAAGGTCTCAAACTGGATCTCCAAACTCCAAGCCCCCCCCCAGAGCCAAATCCTAGATCCGCTACTGCACGTTTACTATATTTTCGTTTACGACGTCTACGACACAAATTCGTGTGGGAAAATTTACTCTTTATCGTAAAAGAATTTTCATACAGTTCGTTTACGACGCGAGTATCTACTAAAATCATTTCAAAGTGTACTTTATGTGACTATAATTTTGCGCCAATGTTTTTTACCCATAAGGCTATGTGCTATTTGGGCAGCCGTGGGCTTTGGTCGGTCGCATCGCTTGTTGGTAGCGCTACCAAAATGTGTGCCCTAATAGCGGTTGGTCATAAGAGCTACCATGCGCCACAAGCGGTCGCAAACACACCATCGCGCGACCAATCTTTCGGAATTTGTACCAGGAATGTTCGTAAGATGTTGATAGTCGCGGTGAATATTAACCCCCTTATTTATAAAGAAAAAAATGTTATTTCAGCTCCCGTGCAGTGCTGTCGGAATGGCTACCATAGTAGCATTTGGCTCCTTTACTGTGGAAAGGACGACTGTGATATTAAAAATTTCACATCTCTTTAAATAAATATGTGATCATAATTATTTAATGAAATATATAGAATTTAATACTAAGTTTCCACAGGGCACTAAACCAAAATTTAGTAAGATTTATACAAATCTCCTTGAAACCTCGAAGATTAACCATACAAATTCTAATCTCCTCAAATGAAGATTTCAAATAAATCTCATTCGAATCTTCTTGGAGACAAAGTTTTTCAAATCAAACCAACTTTTTTTCGGAGAAAAATTGTGGAACCGACCCATTTAAACGCCATTTTCTTTTATTGACAGATGGAAATGTAAACGAAAACTACCTATCTCACTTCCACTTCATATAACATATATATTGCCATAATCCTCTTTTTGATCTTTTCGGGCAGTGGCTAAACACAAAATAAATCTCATTACCTAGGTCTCGGTTTAGTGGTAAAAGAAAACATAGTATAAGGGTCTCCCAAACCAACGTCAAATCGACACGGAACATTCGTGCACGACAGT
The DNA here is from genome assembly GCA_949320155.1 of Melangyna quadrimaculata. Taxonomy (NCBI): domain Eukaryota; kingdom Metazoa; phylum Arthropoda; class Insecta; order Diptera; family Syrphidae; genus Melangyna; species Melangyna quadrimaculata. The sequence goes on from OX439486.1 coordinate 9,233,052, forward strand.
TTCTGTTGTTATTTAGCATTTCTTATTTCTCATTTTTGTTATCATTGTGACTGAGTCGCCCTGCAGAGTGAATGTTCCGCGCCACTTTCGGTTTGGTTTGGGAGATTCCTTAAACGAGGCTCCCGAACTTCCCAAAAATCCGAGCGAGTAAAAGAGAACCATCAAGAAGATGAAAATGTTCGTCTTCATATCTGCATTATGGCATTTTGGTGTTCCCTCTCTATCCAACAAATGAAAATTTTAGTTTTGCATCCCTTTTTTTGCAGAAGTCAGACGAAGATACATGTAAATCCACCATAAATGAACTTCGTTCATCAATTTTCCCTCAAACTTCATTTTTTTGCGCGATTAAAAACAAGCTTGTTTGATTTTAAGCGATCAAGCGACTTACCGTCGCGTCGGTCGCACAAACTCGATTTCTTATTACGACACTCCCCTACACTTATTGGGTTTGTTTGTTGAAAGCTTGTGTGATGTAGCTTGAGCGATTTCAAAACAAACATGTGCGACCATACTACTTCATCGCGCGACCGCGTTCATGTTGTAATTAGGACACATTGTTTATTTGTTAACGTTTGATATTTTGATCGTCCGATGAAGGGATCGTTGTTACAAATTCGACAACTGTTGACTGATTGCCTATCCTATGTATGTACATATGTTTGTTTTGTAATTCGTTTAAAGTAAAACTATGCACCTGGTAGATTTATCGTTAGATTAATATGATAATTTACTGATTGCTGTTTAGAATTTTGTTTCCAGTTTTTTTTTTTTAATTTAACTTTTGTAGATGAAAGTGCTTGGACCGCAGATCACTTAAATTAAACTGACATTTTGTGAATTAGCAATACCAAAAACAGGTAAATGACTCCAATCACTTAAGTGCATTCTTTTGTAAAATCGGAGAGCTTCTTTTGTTATTTTATATTAGACGCGTTTTATTATCCACCAAGATCCATATGGATCATCCTGTGATCTCAAAACGATCCAGATCCCACAAAAATTTTGAATTTTGATTGTGATGGTATTCCTGAGTTTGTTGACGTTTTCAATTATGACTCATCCTGTACTTGAGAGCGTAAATGATTTTATGGGACAAATCGTCTTTCGCACTCGCGCAGTTGCTAGAGTTCTAATGGAAATCGATGTACACAAATCCGCTGGCCCGGATACTATCCCTATCATTGTTCTGAAGAGGTGTTCTTCAATGCTGGCAAAACCACTGCGTAAGCTTTTCCATCTGTCCTACTCTAGTGGTCTATTTCCTAGTGGATAGAATACAGCATTTGTCCAGCCAGTCCCTAAAAAAGGCGTATATTCTTCACCCTCTAACTATCAACCAATTGCACTTACGTCCCTTCTTTCCAAGGTCATGGAAACGCTGATTAATTTCCAGCTTAAGAAATATCTCGAGGAACGAAAGCTTCTTAATGACAGGCAGTACGGGGTTCGTAGCAATAGGTCCACTGGTGATCTGATGGTATGTCTCACCAAACAGTGGAACAAATCTTTACATCGTTTTGGAGAAAGTAAGATTATTGCACTTGATATTTCTAAAGCGTTTGATAGAGTTTGGCACCCAGCTCTCTTATCGAAAATGCGTGCATTTAGTTTCGATGAATCTCTTCTTCGTTGGATTAGAAATTATTTTCATTTCATTTTATTAACAACAATATTGGTTTGTACTCTAAGATTACATCTTTTATACTCTAAGATTACATCTTTTATATTCTAAGATTACATCTTTTATAGTACTTAGACTAATGGTAAGTTAACATGAATTGGAGAAAAATTAATTAATAAGAAGCAATATACGATTAATAATGTATTAACAATTCTTTGTGGGATTAAGGATAAGGAAAAGGATTAAGGTTGAATAGAAAGGGACGAAAAGTGGAGAAAAATTGCGGACTTAAATTTTTTGGGGTTGGCTATTAATTTGATTAAGGGTGGGAGTCAATTCCAGAGTCTGACAGCACGTATGAAGAATAAACGGGACGAATTTAAATAATTGTTGAGATGAGGGATAATATTGATGGATCTAGCAGATCTATTGAATGATAGTCTGGTGTACAAATAAGACGCAGCCTTAATTTGAATTAGTTTATTTTAAAACAGACAGTTCTTGCATTGGAGTATTGCTGCAAAGTCCAACCCAGGAGATTCTTGACATAGTCAGATACATGATTATGTCTTCGAAGTCCATAGACATAGCGAGCGGCGTCATTAAAAGCAACTTGTAGTTTCCATTAAGATAGAGAGTCGAGGTCACTATATAAGATTTCAGCATAGGTTATCAAAGGGAGAATTAAAGACAGTACTAATTTACGTCGAGTTCCAGGAGGGGTTAAGTGAGCAAATGGCCATAACTTTCTTAAACAACCGTAAATGCGACCGATAACAACGTTGGTGTGTTTGTAGCCTGAAAGATGACGGTCTATGACAAACCCAAGACTAGTACAATTATCTACTGCTTTTATTTGGCTTTCTCGGAGCCATATGTCGGGAATAATGCCAAGATCGAACGTTCTTTTGGATATGGGGATGATTTGAGTTTAAGCAGGGTTTAGGAGAAGCCCGTTCGCCATGAACCAAGCATTTATTTGCCTGAGATCTTCATTTATAGCAAAAGAAAGTTCGTCCAGCAGATGAAAAGGCCTGGCCAGATGGAGTTGGACATCATCTGCATAAAAGTGGACCGAGGCGTGCAGACAACAAGAAGGTAGATCGTTAATAAACACACAAAAGAGTATTGGCCCAAGAATTGATCCCTGTGGGATTCTTTGCACTATAGGTTTAGCAGTTGAACATTTTCCACCAGATAGCACTTTTTTAAATCTATCAGAGAGATAATCTGCAACAAGTTTGCATGCCCGATCACTAAAGCCAAAGAAGTTTTGTAATTTTCAAACCAGAATTTTATGATTCACAGTGTCAAATGCCTTTGAGAAGTCGAGTAAGCAAAGAAGATTGATATGACCCTTATCGTATTCAACCCTAACATCCTCCAGAAGATTTACTATAGCTGTCGAGCAGCTGCGATTGGCTCTGAAGCCAGATTGCCTTTCATATAACAAACTGTTAAAAGAAAGGTGTCTCAGAATTTGCTTCTCAATTATCTTTTCGAAGACTTTGGAAAGACATGGTAGAATGCTGATGGGTCTGAAATCAGCAGGAGTCGAGAAGTCACGTTTCTTTGCTATGGGAAGAACTCTAGCTATTTTCCAAGAAAGGGGGAAAGTAGCAGTGATAATGCACCAGTTGATTATGTGAGTGAGATGGGAAATTATTATTGGCAATAGAAGTTTAACGAAACGGATAGGTACTCCATCCTCACCAATAGAGTTAGACTTAATGGCCATCACACATTTCGTAACATCATCCTCACTGACCACTTCGAAATCTTCCAGCCTATTGACAGATCTTGACGAGTTCGGATGAGTGCTTACTTCGAAATCACCGACATAAGTAGTGTCACCAAGAAAGAAATCATTAAGTTCGTCGGCGTCAAGAGAACATTCTGAACTTTTACCCTTGCAAATACCGATCTTGCTTAAGTTACTCCATAATTTCTTTGGAGGTAAAGAGGTGTTTAGGTTGGATGAGTAATAGTTGGATTTGGACATTCTAATTATGTTAGTTGTTTGATTGCGGGCAAATGCGAAAGATCTCCAGTTAGCATCAGTTGGTCTACGCTTCCACCTACTATACAATTTATTTCTATTTTTGATAGCTATCAACACAGATGAGCTAAGCCATGGGCAACGATTATTAAGAATTCTTACCGTCTTTGTAGGGAGACACTGATTATACAGTTGAAGCAACACATGTTGGAAACAATTGACTTTTTCATTGGCGTTTGCATTAAGGCGACAACTAAGCCAGGGGGTGGACCGTTCAATACAAGAAATCTACAAAATAAAAGCTGGTGTGCCCCAGGGCTCCGTTTTGTCTCCGACTCCCTCCCGTATTTTTATAAATGATCTTTTGTCAGAAACTTCTAATCCATTTAACTGTTTCGCTGACGATAGTACCCTTAGCTTCTCATATTCATTTACAGATTCTCATCCATGTCCTTCTGATGTGGAACTTGAACGGCAGCGTATGATAAGCTCATTCAATTCTGATCTCGACAGCATTGTCCAATGGGGAATCAAAAACCGCGTAGAATTTAATGCTTCTAAAACTCAATGCTGTCTCCTGTCGTTAAAGCGAAACCCACCCCCAATGCCGCTATCCATGGGCGGCACTTGCATCGAGGAAACCGAACAGCTCTCAGTTGTCGGTATGTGTGTCACATAACACCTTTTGTGGAATGCCCACATATTTGATGTCGCCAAAAACGCTGCTAAGTGTTTAGGTTTCCTCCGTAGATGTAAGGAGTTTTTTCCCCATCTGATCTGGCTGTGATCTACAAAGCCTTTATTCGTCCAAAACTTGAGTACAATTCTCACGTTTGGGCAGGAGCTCCAAAAACCCACTTGAATTTGTTGGACCGAATACAAAAGAGAGCTTTAAACATGATAGGCAAAAGATCTATAACGGAAACAATTACATCTCTCGTGTCTTTCTCTATTTTATCGCTATTATTATAATCAGTGTTCTAGTGAAATAGCCAGTTGCATTCCTCCCCTTAAAAAAATCAGCCGTTATACTCGCGCTTCTAGGATTGCCCATCAGTTGACCCTCGACCCCAACTTTGGACGTACTGTAATGTACAGGGATTCTTTCTTCAGTCGAACCACACGAATGTGGAATGCTTTACCCGACTCGACTTTCCCCTCCCATTTCGATGTGCAAACGTTCAAAACCAATGTGCATGGGTATCTCCTTCTAAATCCTCTCCTACTTACCTACTCGCTCGTGGTGTGTTAAAAAACATTTTAAGGGTAGCCATAACCCCTTTTGCGCGCATGGGATATAAAAAAACTAAAATGGAAAATTAGTTGAAGTAGATGTTTTATTATCTCTTATCGGGATCTTGATCTGGATCTGGATCTTGTTTTTTTTTCACAGTGCTGACAACTTTTACGAATCAAAATGGTCACCTGGGTGTTGAAAATTAAAACTAATTCTTGGATCTTGAAATATATCCAGATAGAAGGCATGATGCCAAATTGTGTTTGTATTACGTGTATAAGAATCAGAATGGACAAATATCGGGATTCCTCAAGAGATTTGCTTATTGTATTGGTTGATTTTGAAAAAGCATTCGACAGACAATCACGAGATCTGATATGGGTTGCACTTAGACAACGAGGAGTTCCGGAAGTCTACGTGCGGATGGTCATGGACATGTACGAGCAAGCTAAAACAAAGGTAAGATGCCCTGCAGGAATCACAGAAGAGTTCCCAAATAGAGTTGGTTTGCACCAGGGAAGCGTCTTGAGTCCTTTGCTCTTTATTACTGTCCTTTATTTTCTGCTTGAGGATAAGGTGACGGACCCCAAAGTGAATCAGTTAATCTTTGCTGACGATGGAGCCATCATAAGTGAAGATCCTTTGTCCTTGCAACGAGCACTTATGATGTATGGGTGGATGTTCTGGAGGGAAATGGATACCGCATTAGCGCGAAAAAGACCGAATTCATATGCTGTCCATTTTCTGATCCACACCGTCCTATTCCGGACATCCATTTGAATGGAACAGTGCTTCCCAAGTGCCAAAAGTTTAAATATCTTGGATCAATGATCAATAGCGAAGGATCTTCTGATGACGACATCAAACATCGCGTTAGCGTAGGGTGGATGAAGTGGCGGGAAAACTCTGCCATCTTCTGTGATAGAAAGCTCTTCACGGCAGTTGTTTGTGCAGCGCTTACATACGGTTCACAGTGTTGGACAATTAACAAGAAGTATGAGAGTAAATTGACGGCAGCTGAAATGAAGATGCTTCGCATGACAGCAGGAGTGACAAAGCGCGATCGATTAAGAAGCAAGAGAATCCGAGAAAGCCTACACGTCAAAAATACCATCTTGGACGAAATACAGCAAGACCAACATAGCTGGTACTGTCATGTACAAAAAAGATGCCATGACAACGCAGTTCAAAAGGCAATAGCACAAGACGTTCCAACACTATCGCGGAAGAAAGGCAGGCGCAAAAACTCCTGTATTAAACAAATGCAACGACAACTGGGCAACTGCATTTAGTTGGCCTCAGACATGGAACAATCCAAAACCGGGAGGCCTGCCGACGTTTTCTGAGGTCAACCAGGCGAACCCCACAAGTGGAACCTAAGGCGAGGCAGTTGAGTGGGAGAGTTGTGGTCCCCTTCGAGATCATGACAATCGCCGGCTTAATGAAGAAGAAGAAGATTACGTGTAAACGTTAATCCACATCCAGATCCCGATAAAAGATAATAAAACACAGCTTTATATTCTTATGCCTGCCCTAACCGATAGGCTCCATCTCCATTGGCAATATTTGAGGCAATAAATTGCCTCACATCGCACATTACCATTGCCTTAAATAATGCCAATGGAGCTGCTTTGGCAATGGCAATCACAATATGCCCGGGGAGATGTAAGGCAATTATTGATTGCCGATGCAATACATTTTGACGTTTCGCATTTTTCTCCGTCAGTTTGAAATTAAAGGTGAACAAAAATTACTTACTTATGGTGGTGCTACAGTCCGGTGTGGACCAGGGCCTCAACCCACATGCCTTCTCAAGCCTGCTCTGTCCCAAGCTAGCTGTTTCCAGTTTCGCACGCCAAGTTGGTTGAAGTCCTATTTCACTTGCCTGCGCCACCGGTTTCAAGGCCTTCTTTTACTGCGCCACCGTCCCTCGGGGATAGATTCAAAGACAAATTAACTGCTTAATTTGTATTCTGTGAAATTAGCATTTTTGTGCTTACGATAATTTGGCTTTTAGGGCTCGATATATTTCTATATTAATAAATTCAATCTTTAAAAAAAACATGACATTTTTAACATAAAGAAGCGTGAAAACAGCAATTCACGTAAATATACAAATGGTTCTTAATCATATTCAAATTTTTTTTTTTTTTTTTTTACTGAATTGATTGCCTTTTCAAACATCACGATGAATACTACTTCCATCATAAAATTCTTTAAAATTGTCAAACTGCACGTCCTACTCCAATATTGAAGAAGTGTGACTTAAAAAAAAAAAAAAACTCCAAGAGCCATACATACATATTCACATTTAGATCATTCTGTTTGTCACGCGTCTCTAAATTATTTTCTCAGGGATTACAGGAGATTTTGTGTGTTCTGTTTAATCCTATTTTGATGCAGCAAGCACCTTATGCAAAGTCACGTTTTGGTTTTGGTGCAACAACCATTCTCGAATGGCAAATTCATATGCTAAGATTAACCAACCAACCAATATTTTGAATGGGATTTATTTTTATTTTCGTCTTTCTTTTGTGTTTCTTAAACACAACACATTTTTGTCAATTTTGATTACACTTCAAAGGCATAGAGGTAGGTAGGTTGTACAGGAACTATGGATGTGTTACGTGATTCTGAAAAACTAAAAAAAGAAATTGAGAACAAAGATGAAAATTAATTCAGTTTTGTGCAATTTTAGATACCTAGTGCGATTCCGACATTCCTAGCAAATCTTTTTTGCTCATTTAATATTGTAGGTAAGAAAGGTAAGACGACAATAAGAGGTATAATGAAAACGGAAGGAAGCAACGTAGTATTGTAGACAAACTAGAGATAGGTAGGTTTCCGGTATGTCAAAACGGTCAAGTCATCCGTGATGCTTATGCCGTTTTCCTTTGAACGTCCGGAAGCGTCCAGATGCGTCCGGAAGTCTTCTGAAACCATTCCATTGGCACAAAAAGTACGCTTCTGACGATTCTGAGAATAGAAATTCGATTCTTGATTTAAAATCAGAATCCACTCAAGAAGCACTAATACATTTAAAATCAAATGTCAACAAAACAACTCACTCTAGCCTTTTGACAGCAAATTGTGAGAGATGAACAAAAATTGTAAAGATGTTTATCGATGTTGGCAAAACATCGATGTTATACGAAAAAACATCGATGTTGGACGAAAAATTTATTTTAGCTTACAATGCTTTTGAAGTATTAAAATCATCGATGTTCAGAAAGCTAAGGCACCAATAACACATGATTTATTGTATAAACGCCTTGTTAGATGTTTATTCATGCTAAACAATTTAATATCGATGTTCAAACATTAAACTCATCGATGTCCAGAAAGGATAGACACAGTTTACAAAAGATTGTTCTTACCTACGACCTGTTAGATGTGCATTGATGCATTATAACTTAAGACCGATCCCGGCTGGAAAAATGCCTAGTTTCTGTCTAGTTTCGATATGGCACTAGTCAGTTTTCATTAGGGGAAATCTAGACGAGAAAAACTAGTCAAATATTCGTCAAGCCCTTGCAAGTTTTCAGTAAGTAAAATTTAGACGAGGAAAATGTTTCATACTCTCGTGAGGTTCTCCCTAGTATGAACTTGTTGGACGTTTTCGGCATCCTATCAGACTAAGCACTATCGTTATTGATACATATGCAAAATTTTAATAAAACAAATTGAATCGATGAATCGAAAAATACAAATTTTAACTTTTATTATAATTGATCAGTTTTGGTTTAAAAAAAAAGTTAAAAATTCCACGCTCTTGCAAATCCTACCAAGATAATCAACCCAATTCTAAATAAAAATTCCCAGGGAAATACTTCCCTTTTCCCTACTCTCCTATTCTAAACTATAAATTCCCGGGAATTTTTTTTCCGTTTTCCTTAATTTAAGCAAATTTCGAATATGAGAAATAATACTACGAGAAAGAAGCTGGCATTCTTAATGTCCAAAAAATGGAAAATGTAAATACTTTGGACGTGAGGAGCATTTTAAATTTTGGAGAACAAATCTCCCGGGGAGTTTTTTTCACGGGGAATATTTAGAATTGGGTTGACACCTGTACCGAAATGATCGGTACAGTACCGAAAATCAGCGCTGTGTACCGTGTACCAAAGAAAAGCCTCGGTACACACAAATATACCGAAATCAAATTCGTGTACCGAAATTTAAAAATAAATTGAGATAAAATCTTAAATAGTGTAAGCACATCTTTTAATATTTTTTTCCTAGTATTTGCAACTTAATTCATCAACATCCTGAACACAACTTTAGTGTTTGAGATTTCATTATTCTTGTGCATATATGATTTGTTCTGTTTTTAACTGTATTTCAACCATTATCGTTTCGAATTGTTTCTTACGGTGTTTGCGACTACTTTTAGTCGATTGTTAAAAAAAAATTGAACTGAATCCATAAAACTCGAAGAGAGGGTGGAATAAATCTGTTCAATGGAAATTTAAAAGAAAAAGACAATTTTATCAAGAAAACCTTTTCAACAAAATATGTTACTGTGGAAAAGATTCAATCATGGGAAGAAAATAGCGTTGCTAGTTGCTACTGCCCATTGATGTGTTGACTTTTTTAAACATTTTTAAAAACAAAAATTCCATACAATCATTTTCTTAAAAATCGTGGAGTACATTCCTTGTTTGGCAGCAATTTCAACCAAAATAGAGGGTGTTCTCTTGGATAAACGAAAAAAGGTCTAGCCGAGTCGGTTTAGCATTTCAACTTTGTAAGACCCTTTACATTAGGGTACAACATAACAATATCATGTCTTCTGTTCTTCGAGTTCTTGTTGGGTAAGCGAAAATTTGTTGAGAAATATTGTCGGATGGAAAATATTCATTAAGAAAGCACGATAATTCAAATATTTATTTGTATTTATATTTATTAAATATTCATATAATATTTAGGCCCAGTTTCTCAGTGGTCAGTTTAACCAGATTTACTTAAATTTTAACTCTGGAAATAGATTTGTCCATACAGTTACGGCAAGTAGCAGTTTTTAAGTGAAAGGTGAATGCAGAAAGTCTTAATAAACAAAGAAGATAAAATAACAAAAGTATTTGCTTAGTTAATCCAGAGTTTAGTAACCAAATTTGATGAACTAACTCGGGTTTAACTTACCTAAACCCCGCACTGAAAAACTGGCCCTTTCTAAATTAAACAAAGTTAAAAAAAAAAAAGAAAACAAATCTTGTGTACCGAAATCGACGTTGCGGATGGTGGTCACCCTAATCATATAGGTATTTAATTTCGAAAATCTCTATTTTCAACCACCCACCCCTGCTTTTTGAACTTTTCATTAAAATTAATCAAATATTATAATTTACTGTCAAACTATATTTATTTAATACCAGATGGTTCATCTCTAATAGTTCATATCCGGTTGTTTTTGTGGTGGAATGTAGTTTAGATTAAGCGCATTTTTGAACACGATAATATGATAATAAGAGTGTTTTACAAAAATGCCCAGTATCATACTAAATTTGCTTTAATATCGTATTAAATTCATAAAATTTTGCGCTATTATTTTTATTATTCAGGATTTTATTTTTGATTTGAGTTATTTTACAATCGGATAACAACAGGTACTAAAATACCCTTTATTAATGTTTCTAGCAAAAATATGAACAAGTCTAGTTTTTACAGGTCCGGGGCCTAGAGTAGTTTTTCTGACTAGGCAAAAGGGTTCATAATCAACAAGGCCCTAGTTTTGGCCATTACTCAGCCATGCTATAGGGCCTTGCCAGAATCCATTTAAAACTCTCTAGTGCCATGTCGAAAACTAGAATGTTTTTCTGCGCGGGATGTTCAAGCATTAAAATCATCGATGCTCAGAAAGCTCAGGCACCGTTTACACATGATTTTTTGTACAAACGACTTGTTTGTCATTATGCTAAATAATTTAAGATCGATTTTCAAACATTAAAATTAGCGAAATAGAAGAAATCATGGCAACTTGCTCCATATATTTTTGTATAGAAAATTAGGCCTGGATCTTAATATTTTGAACTCATCGATGTTATGGAAGAAAATAACGTTCAAGAACATGGTTATATTTTTCTTTGAATTTGTAATGTATTGCATTTTAATGTTGAAAAAAATTTATTAAAAACATCGATGTTAAAAAAAATCGGTGTTTCTGATTTGATAATTTTTGACATCGAGATCGGTTCTTCGATGTTGACTTATCGATGTAAGAATCGATGATTTTTCAATATCGCTCATCCCTAACACCACATCTTTTCACGATTCACCAATACAAATATAAAACGTCAGAATTGAGCAGAAGCATTATAAACTGTTCCATTGGATTTCAGAATGAGTGGAACCTTGAGTGAAACCAATGGAAAACGGCATTACAAAAAGGCAATTAATTTGTATCTTAATGCCGTTCGCCTAGGCTTCATTAATCGCGGTCATTAAATTTTTTATATGTGAATTATGATGTCTATATTTTGATAATTTTTTTTTTTTAAAGAACCGTTAAGAACGGTACACGGTCAAAACTGGCTTGGAAATTACTTAGTCGATATCTTAAAACTTGGCACCTAGCAGGTGATTTTTAATAAAATAAAATGAACGGCTGGATCGCATGAACTTGTTCTCGGTGCTTACAACTTTAACGTAGTTAATAGGGGGTTATTATGAAACAACTTCGCGTAAATTTATCAATGTTGTATAATATAAACGCAAAACCAACCGCTTGACACAGCATGTTGTACGGTTTTCAAAATATTTTGAAAACTTGTTGGCTTGTTGGTACAACTTGGTTTTATTTTTCATTTCTGGAAAATTCGCGTCTTGTGAACACGAAGGCAGTAGACAAAATAAAGCGGAAAAATGGTTACCATAGCAAATACTCCGTTCTGCAGGGACTTTTTTTTCTCTGTATATAGGTGTCAACCAGAAACCTATGAAAAAAAGAGTTATAAAAGGTAAAGCATACGAAGTGTTTTTATTATATAAATAAAAAGAAGTTGAACCAAACATCACAATAGATGATTTGAAAAAAAAAAAAATGCTACCTATACGATCGTGTTACCAGCGCGGGAATAAAGTGATACGAAGTGAAAAATCTGGTGTCGGAGCGGAAGAAGTTTACTGCCCAAACTTGTGGTACTTTCATGAGTATTTCGGCCTATTTTTTACCCATTTATTCACCCATATACATTTTTTCGGCACGAGTGCGATAACTTTGGCGCCAAAAATTAATAAGGGTTTTTTGTAGAAGTGTCAAAAACAAGCTTTTTTTACTACGGGAGGGGGTCTATCTCACCCTGTGTAGGAGGTACGGGCAGTTTAGAAAAAAATGAATTAAAATGGAAAACAAAATATTAAAAAAAAAACAACGGCAACTCTTACATTAAAGTACTATACCGGTTTTGAAAGCCAAACATCTGCAGCCGTATCTATAAAATTATCTTAAAATGCCTTTTAGAGGTTATTTAGTTAAGCTTGCTTAAATACTAAAGTTGCCTTTAAATCACGTTACTTAAATTTGTATCTATAATCAATATTTCTTTCATACTTAACTAAACAACCGTAATGTAACGTAACGCAAGAAAATTGACAATTCTGATACAAATTTCTAGTACATTTTTCACTCTCAGGCTATTTCTGTCAGATTGCAAATAAAATTTGCAAACACAAAAGAGTGCACAAATAATAAGACAGAAAGAGAAGCAACTGGGTGTATGTGTGTATGCATCGTCAAACACAGAAGACAGAGGAAATGAAACCATTCCACTTTAGTTTTTTTTTTGATTTTGTTTTCAGAAATTTCCTTCCTATATTAGTGAGAAAGTATATCATTTACTATATTATTTTCTTTAACAAAAAAAAAAAAAACAAAACAAAACAATTTAAACCCGGCCATCACAGTACACACATAAATATTTCCTTACTCAACCTACGCACAATTTGTTTTGATAAAAAAAAAAAAACAATTCTCATGTGTCAAAATATATTTAAGTTGGCTTTGCGTAGCCTTTAAACGCTTTGGATGGTGTTTAAGTTAAGAGGTGTTTAAGTTACGTTGCTTAAATGTGGAAATTGATTATAGATACCGATTTCACACTTAAGTGATATTTAGAGGTAGTTTAGAGTTAAGAAGCCTTTAAAATGTCTTTATAGATTCGGCTGCTGTTCTTTAAGCCTAGTATACAGTTCTTACTATGAAGGAAAAAAAAATTGGTGGCGAGAAATTTTTTTTTACATCTGGGGTGAAATGAAAAATATCTTTTTTTTCACAAAACAATGTTTTGCGCAAAAAATATTCGTGGTGAGCAGTGGTGAGTACAAATTTTTTATCAGTGTTCACAGCTTGATAAAATAAAATTAAAGGTCAAACTTTTTTTTGCCCAAAAATCTTTCCCATAAGAAATGAATATAGGTTTTTTTTTTTGTTAAGGAACTATATACTTAGCTTTAATCCTAATTTAAAATTGTTAAATTGATTTATTCATGCCTACAGTTTTCGAAAAATTTGCAAACTCAAGACTTTGAAGAAAAAAATGAAATAAAAAGTTTAGAGCTGTTTTTTTTTTAAATTGTGAAATGAAGTACTATATTAGCTTTTTTTGAATCGAACACAAAAAACCGAATGGTTTTATGTCTTTAAGTTTTTTAGAAAATTGAAAATTACTAAAAGTACTTTTTTATGAGACTTTTATTTTTTTGCTTACTAACTTAAATAGAGTATTTACGCTAGCAACCAGCATTCTGGCGCGGCGTATAAACAGTGAGTTATGTCGCCCAAGTATTTTGAATGTAAATTGTTTTTGTAAAATAAAGGGTTTTTTTCCTCCATTTTGGGCGATTTTTCCAAACCGAATTTCAATTTCGGGTTCAAGGATTTAAACTCCTTTTTCAGGTCCTCTGTCCCGCTCACGCGACTCCGTCGCTCCGCTAAGGGTATGCTCAGTCACCAGGCAGGTGCCAATGTTGTCAGTTGGTGTGCTTCCAGTTTATTTGTACTAAACAGTACCTTCGGTTGTCCGCTTTCTTAACTCCCTTTTTGGGGCCTCTGTTCCGCAAAATTTTGAGTTTTAAAGTATTTTTTTTTTTTTTTCAAAAAAAAAAACTACTCACACAAAAAATAAAATAACAAGTTTCTGGCTTTTCAGAAAACCTATAATTTTAGCATTGCTGCGCAGCGCCGTAGTTATCGTACTCCACCACATTAATCCTCAAGGCGAGATTCCCGTTAATACCAAAAATTATAAAAAAGTAGTTAAGGTAATTATCATTTTTCTCAAAAACCATTCGGTTTTTCGTGTTCGATTCAGAATTGATAAAAACATTGACTACTAAAAGCCAATTTAGCACTTCATTTCACAATTTATAAAAAAAACTGCTCTAAACTTTTTTTTTCATTTTTTTTTATCAAAATTTTTAGTGAATAACTCAATAACATATGCAACGAATTGTAGGGGTGCTAACGAGAGGAGAAAAAGAAAGAACCCGAATGAATAACATCTAACTTGTGTGTGGCTTGTAAAAATGCTAGTTGTCCAAATGCAATTGTAAATTAGAAAAACCTTCATTTGGATGGGCACGATCAGGTGACCTCGGTGGTGCAATGCGTAGTGCAACGGCCTCTGAGGTAGCTTGGTCTAGGTTCGAATCCAGTTGACGGCAAAACAATTTATAAATTTAAAATTGGAACTATAGACTAAGCACCACTAAAAAGGAATCTGATGATTGGTGTGGCAGCCATGAAATTGCAATAATTCCAGCCAAAATGTAATACTCAGTGGTAGCCAACACAAGTGGTTGTTATTCATTCAAAACCCTTCAACTCAATTTAACTTTAGGATTAGAGAACAGATTTCAGGCTTTCAAAACCGGTATAGTACTTTATTGTAAGTGTTGCGGTTGTTTTTTAATATTCAGCCTTATCACAGGCCCCGTCGTAACACATTCGTACTACGAATCCCGAAAAAAAGTATTTTGGATATTAAATTAAAAACGACTTAAATCTTTTTATAAATTTATAATCCACTTTTATTTTTATATTCAGTATTCTCTTAAAACTAAATTGATTTTATTTTATTCGCTTGATTGATTGTTAACTTTTCTACTTGACTGCCACTCTACTCTCCTCATTTTCTTCAACCTAACTTCCCGATCTAGTCCTCTTTTTGTTTCCTGCTTTCTCGTTTCGTTTCTATCATTTCATTATTCTGTTTCGTTAATCTAAGATGTGTTTGTTTTATTGTGTCTGATTGTTGATAAAGTTGAACCCACTTTGCGTAGCCACAGTATCATAGGTCCCGTCGCACAGTGGGGCGACTGGTATTGCGAGGTTGGAATAAATGCAAAAACTAAAACAAAACAGATGATTCTTTTTTGTTGCTTTCTCGTTATAAAATATTCCAAAGCATCAAAAACGCACTCAATTAACTTTATTGCACGATTTCCTACTCCAAACCGTGCACTTGAAGTGCCAACATTAGTTCTCTTTAAATTTTGATTTAAAAAAGGTGAACAAATGTAGAGCATTTAAGGATGTATTATTCTTAAAAATAACGGTAGAATTCTGATAGAACATGGAATCGACAGCTTCAAGTGTGTCATTTAATATTTTCAAAAAAAATTTAAAATTATGGAAATATTTTGTTCTATTTTATAGCAAAAGTCGAGTGTGTATAACTATGAAGTGCTAATTAGTTTTTTTATAAAGCTTAAGCATAAAGTTAGTTTCCACACGCTTCTACATTCAGATTTAAGTATTTTCATGTAACTTGACTTATTGTCTTTGCAGTTCTAAAAAGATCCGGTGCTCATAAGTGCTCCATTTTTGTTTATTTTAAGTTCCAACTTAGACAATTTTAGTAGGCTTCCCTTTTGGTGTAGGTTCATATTTGAATGACTTATTTTTAACATGGATGGAGCGCTCAATGTCAGATTAACGGAGGCAGAATCATTTAGTGGGACAATATTCTCCGCTCTCTTTCAAAAAAAAAAACATGTGTTATTATTCTCATACAAGTTTGGAAATAAGATTTCAACTTTTCTTTAATATTTTATTGTTAAAGCAAAAAACTTATTGAAATTAATGGAAATGATTATAGCTTATTCGATTAGTTTGAGTTTCCACCAACATTCCGTCTTTATTTTGTATTTATTTACTACTTTCTTATTTGTACACCCTCAAAAAATTATAACTTGGTTGTCAAACAAACAGCTGTTTCAACTGAGGAAAAAAATTGAATAGTGAATCCAAGAAATTTTTTGATCAGAAATTTCCGCAAAATATCTCAGTGCTCAGTTGAGATTTTTTGTCTCACTTAAAAAATCCTTGAGCGCTCGGAGCGCTTAGTTGATGGTACACGCCTGTTATAAGATACGAAAAAAAAGGTGGAGCGTGTTGGTTGCGTCGAGGCTCTAGGCAAGACTAAATGGTTTCTTTCTTCTTAAATTTGTTTGAAAAATGTTTAGTGTTTGATACAAACTCATTAGGAGTATTGAATATTGAAAGCAAAAATAGCACCTAATATCCTAAAACTTTGGGAAAAATTAATTTGAAATTAAAAAAAAAAGTCCAAATTTTGAGTTTAATTCTTAGACTTACTTAAATATTTGTATTTTAAAAGCAAATAAGAGAATTGGTTAATGGCTTAAAAAAAAGCTATACTAATATTGTAAGTATTTTTTTAATATTTTCTTGTCTTGTATCTGGTCTACAGTAAAAAAATATCCAAAAGAATTTAAAAAAATGAATACTATTCTAGTCATGCTGAATTAAGGTTGATATGTAAAAATCATTTGTTAGTTTAGGCTTTCGCGATAACTGGAAATTTGCATATTTAGCGCTTCTACCTTGTTGAAGACGGTACTGTTAATGCTATGACACATTACTGATCTAAAGAAATGTGAGATATAAACAAGGAAAGTGTATTCGATGGTCCCCGAATTAGAAGTTAATTTAAAGACAGCAACTATGACTCTGTTTAAAAAAAAAAAAAAATGTTCGTCTTGTTCCAAAAAACTTCCAAGAAAATAAAACTTATAGTGGAACTTGTAGAAAATATGATATCATCATACCCAGAATTAGGCTGTAACATGTCACTTAAAATCCAATTTTTAAATTCGCATTTCGGTTTTTTTTTCCAACAATAATTGTGGGGCATTTAGTGAAAAACATGGGGAGCGTTTCTCCCAAGACATCTTAACATGAAAAAATGATATCAGGGCAAGTGAAATGTTGGTTGACTATTGCTGGACTATTTGTCGGCCTGTTCCACAAGCAAAATATAAGAAGGCAGCGAAAAAAAACACATCGTTGTCCTGCCTCCGAGTTTAAAAATGGTTTATTTTTTAAAAAATTTAATTAGTTTCTATAAATAAAAGGCGAAATTTCTCGAAAGTTGAAACTAATTTTGAAAAATAAATATTTTTTCGTCTTCAGCATGAAAAGTGACTATCAAGAATACTTTTTCGAAGTAAAAGTTTTTAGATCATTGTAATTTATATTAGAAAACTGGTCCTCCCCCTTAATGGGAGGAAATAGACCCCCCCCTTCAATACCATTTTTTTTGTATTGACCTATCAGCTTATACGACCTAGCCTTTTGTCGAACCTTATGCCTCAATATGATTCCTTTTCGAAAAAGTGGGCGTTATGGTGGGCGTGTCCATGAGTAACTTCAAAAATTTGTTAATATTGGTGCCACGGGTTATGTTGCCAAATTTCAAGTTCCTAGCTTTATTTGTTGATTTAATTCTAACTTTTAGTCGATTCTGCCCCAGTGTGCGCCGTACTAAAAATATTTCGTACGAAATTTAGAGTTCGGGAAAAGTAGAATAACTAGCCCTGAATGATGAGGAAGCTTGACTGTTTTTTCCACGAACAGTTTTTTCATAGTAGAATAGGTTCGCCTTCTTAGTACACAACTAGCTGCAGAAAAGAAAATTTAAACAGTTTTGTTTTAAATTTCGTTACACTGGGGCTTACTACGATATCTAGAAACTAATAATCCAGAAAGCAAAAATCCCGAAAGTAAAAATCTCAAAAAAAAAAAAATATAGAATTGAAAAAATCTCGAAAACAAAAATCTAGAAAGCATAATCAAGAACTGCAAAAATCTAGAATGCAAAAATCTAGAATAAATATTAATTGTTCAGACAATGAATGGTTACAATTCCTGCGCGCCATTACGAGTTTTTGGAAAATAGGCTAGGTTATCACAAACGATTTCTTTGCTAAATTCCAGTTTTAGAAACAACTAATGGAATGAGTATAAATTTAAACCAGCCATTACGAGTATTTGGAAAATAGGCTGTCACAAACAAACTAGGTTGTCACAAACGATTTCTTTGCTAAATTCCAATTTTAGAAACAACTAGGTTGTCACAAACGATTTCTTTGCTTAATTCCAATTTTAGAAACAACTAGGTTGGAATTTTCAATGGAATGAGTATAAATTTAAACCAGCCATTATGAGTTTTTGGAAAATAGGATGTCACAAACAAACTAGGTTGTCACAAACGATTTCTTTGCTAAATTCCAATTTATGAAATAATTTTAATTGAAATGAGTATAAATTTAAGCCGGCCATTACGCGTTTTTGGAAAATAGGCTGTCACAAACAAACTAGGTAGCCACAAACGATTATATCGGTAAATTCGAAATTTGTAACAAAATTTCAATCGAATGAAGTAAAACATATAGCCGTGATAGTGTAGTTGAAAAATGATAGTAGCACTTTTTTTTGTTAATAAATTCAAAATTCAAAGTCCATTTATCCCATCTTTGAAGTAGAAACAACCCTATTTTATTTTTAAAATTAATATTTTATACTTAATTATCATTGCAACATGTTGCTCACCTCAAAGCATAATAACTAACCTCAGCAAACTGCAGCACCAGTGTGGTGAATTGAAATCAGTTTTTCTATTTTTTTTTTTTTGAAAACTACGTTGTCACAAACGATTTTATTGATATATTCAGAAGTCACAAACGATTTCTGATCGATTGAGTATAAAAAAGACTTTACTACTACAGTTTCCAAAAAAAAAAATGGTTAACTGGTACATTTTTTTAAATTTGTTAATAACTAAATAACTAGCGAGTCAAAAATCTTTTTATTGCTGTCACAAACAGTCACAAACGAATCACAAACGATTAGCATAAAAAAAAGTCAAAAATTTGAGTTTTTAAAAATTTGAATGACTATCTGGGATGATCTGATATCTTCCCTCTCCCGCAAATTACAGATGCTAAAAATATCGGATCCTTCGCTGTGGTGTGGTATACAATTCAGTTTTACCAACTCTCCTCTTATAAGAACTGCTAAAATAGTTGTTCTTGTTGAGATTAAAGATACACTTTGAATAGTACCGTCTTTCTATAGATGACCTGGCTATTTCAATAAAGGCATATCTCTCGTTCTCATCGATGACTGCTATAACTTCATAGAGATATCGTTTGCACTGATTACCACTCATTAACAACCAATTTTAAATGATGCCACAATCCACAGCTAACGAGTTCCATTCTTTTGCCAATAATATTTGTTGCCATATCGCATACACCATAATCTGTCAAGCTCACCTTGATTTATCCTTGTTTACTATACTCTCACAATATAGTCTGCATTCAACTTAAGGGTCGAAATAAACATTGATGGCAAGTCTTTTTCTAAGCAATACATATATTTTGGTGTATTTAACGGCAAAAAGAATATTCTTCTGAGGAAAAAATGTATCAAATACTCCACTTGCTCAAACCTTTGTACTCCACACACCTGAGCCACATAAAACAAGATTGCTTGTGCCGTCGTAGTAAATACTCTGTGTTTCAGGTTTACTGCAATCAGACGGTTACTAAATATTCTTTGCCAATTTGCACATATAGCAGCTTTAGTCTTATCTAATTTTAGCTTAGGATGCCTTTCTAGCTTCAGGTTGAACGTCAATTCCATTCCCAAGTAAGTATAATTCTTCACTAATTTTACAGCTTCTCCCTCATATTTCCAATGCTCGTCTCTTGAAGGTTTTCCAGAACCATTCTTGAAGACCATGACTTTTAATTTGTCTGTGTTTACCACCAGATTCCATTCTTTGCAATATCTTTCCAGCTTATTTATCATCATTTAAAGTGCCACTGGGGATTCAGCCAGAATAACGATGTCATCTGCATAATTATGACCTTGATCCGTAAATTACCAATCTCCACTCCACAAGTCATACAACCAACAAGATCGTCCAGAAAAAGAGCAAATAGTAGTGGGCTGAGATAACAACCTTGCCTTACTCCTTGATTAACTTCAAACCTTTCTGATCGTTCTTTGCCGTTATAAATAAAAGCTGTTGTTAGTTGGTACAAGTATTCTACAGTACGCACAAAATTTGTTGAGACTCCTAGATTGTACAGCTTATAGAACAAGGACTGCCGATTATTCGAATCAAAATCTGCCTTAAAATCGACGAAAACAGCATATAATTTTTACTTGCGATATACTTAGTATAGGGCAAGTTTAGGATTCGTGCAAACAAAAATCGTTATAATAATTTTCCCTAACATTGCGATGATAGAGAACGCGAAAAAAGTGGGTCCCGCAATTCTATCTGTCTGTCCGTCTGTCAGTCTCTACCTCGACCTGTAGCCTAAATGGCTGAAGCGATTTTCTTCAAACTTTTGATTTATTGTTCTTATGCGATTCCGTAGAGGGGAAATTGAAATTTTTTAGCTCAAAAAAAAAACGTCTAACGATTTTGAAAAAAAAATTAGAAGCTGTTATAATTCCTACAATTCAAATTTTAGTAGAAAAAAAAAATTTATAATATTAACGGTACCTATCATAGAATCAGTTTTTTTGTTTTCAAATTTCTCGTTAACGGCTACTCCGATTTCAACCAAATTTTTCATGTTAGAGGTCCTTTACAATTTTAATAATTTTGCATATAAATTTTTTCAAACAAATTATTTTTGGATTTTTAAATAAATATTGAATTTTTTTTTTTTGAAAATTCAATATCTTGAAAACGGCTGAATGATTTTTTTTTAAATTTTGTGAAAAAATTGTATTTCATAAAATACTAAAAGTGTATATGCACGTTGTCAATTTTAAGCTACGTTCATGTTGTAAGCTACGAGAGCAAGTTTGTGCGATCCAGTCGTGCTCATTTTTTATTTTGATTCAGTTTCCATTCCGTGAGAGATCGTAGGACAAAGATGTTGGAGTATCCATTGCGAAACCCACTTTTGAATTCACTAAGTTTGCTCTCCTATTGAACCCATCTGCTAAGTCTTTCATACAGAATCATTGTAAATATTTTAACAGCTGAATTTATTCAGAAAAGAAATTCCTCGATAATTTTTCGGGTCGTTGACGTCTCCTTTCTTCTTAAAAATAGTCCATATAAGTGCCTGATAAAATGGTCGGGAAAAGTTCCAAACTTGAGGAGAATGTTGAGCGCTTCAGTTAGTTTTACTTTGAGGAGTTCTGTATTATATTTATAGAACTCGGAAGGTATTCCACTCGATCCAACTGCCTTCCCATCTTAAAGTCCATTTAAAACTATGCTCAACTCGGTTAAAGAAATTTCTGCATCTAATAATTCGTTAAAATTTTTGTGAAGAATAAAGCATTGAAGCATAGTGTGCACTCATAATTCGCAACGGAACTGCTGCCCCATCTGTTGACTTCACATTACCATTTATCCTCCTAGTTAATTTCCAAAACTCTGCCGAATCTTTTTAATTACTCAAAGAAATCGCTAAACTTTCTTCATATAACTTTTTCTTTTCTGTGCACATTTTCTTGTAGAATTTATTCATTTCAATGTATTCAATTAAAAGGATTGGCATTTCGTTCTTGCGGAGCCGCTTTAGAAGTGCCAAGGATCTATTCCTTAACTGCTCACACTCAGCATCATACCATTCATTTTTTTTTCTGAAGCCGTTCGATTTTTTCATTGAGATCGCTGCTTCACCAATTATTCCTTCCAGCTCACAAGTTGGAAGGTATTTCAAAGGCAATGCATTTTCATATCTTATTAACATGCTATCAATCATATTATGAAAAGCGTTTTTTTTTTGAAGTTCTCCATTTCAAAACATTTTTGTCGTCGGTTCATCTTCTGCCTTCAGGCAGTCAAGGGCTGCACTGCACTACATCTGATAGTCAGAAATATTGGAAAATGATCGGAGTAAGTTACAACTCCAACCACAAAATCTTTTACCAAAGAGCACCAATCTCCTCCAATAAATCCGTAATCAATTACCGAGCATCGCTGCTTTCCGACAAAAGTAAACTCACCACCTTTATCCCCTTCAGTACAGCCATTCAGAATACTCAAACCGAAAGCTTTACAGTGATCAAGTAATTTAATTCCTTCGTGGTTGACTTTAGCATCTTTGCTCTTCCGTTGAAAATGTGCAAAAGAATTTTCTGTTTCCAAAGCCCCAAATCTAGCGTATAAGTCACCAACTATCATTATGTTTTGGTTCTTAAGCGTACATAAAAAAAAAATACAACTTATCATAATCTTTTTGCCAGTTATTGCAGCTATGTAGATAGGTGTTATATATAGCGTTTTATTTATGATTTTAAGTGTTATGCAGCCGAAAAACTCGTCTTCTTTTAATTTATATTTTGAAACAATCATATTTTTAATAGCAATAAGAGTACCCCCGCTTGCGTGTCCTCTAACTGCTGTTTTTATCGCTAGTATCCAAATCATGTAAACTGCAAAAAAATATTTTTCAAAATCTTTGCTTCGGTCCTCTAATAAATGCGTTTCAAATAAAAATACAATTTCAAAGTCCTATAAACAATTTAAAAAAAATTGGATATTAAAGTTTGTTATTTAGTCCTCCCACATTGTACCCCAAAACTCACATGCGTAAATCTGCATTATCTTTATTTATTTCCTCTATGAAATGAAGTATTTCAGTGGAGTCTGCAATCGAACCTAAAACATCCGACGACCCACACCATGCTTTCTCTCTCATAGGATCATGGGCCCCTTAAACAATTTAACCGTCATACTCGCTCTTCTAGGAATGCTCATGCGTTTATTCTTGAGCCCAATATCGGACGCACTGTCAAGTACAGGGATTCTATTTTTAGCCGCACAACACGAATGTGGAACATTAAACCTAACTCTATTTTTTCCCTCTCATTATGATATTCAGAAATTCAAAACCAATGTGCATCGGTTTTTCCTTTAAAACCCTTTCCTATTTCTTAACACTCGCACTGTGTGTTTACATGTTAAGGCTAGTAACAACCCCTTGAGTGCGCGTCAAGGGTGGAGAGGGAAGCTGAAGTCATTGGGTTCAATACGCATCAATACGGCAAAAACAAAAAGAATCAGGCTGCTTCCGGAATGCTGTCCAAATAACTCTAATAGCTTAAAGGCCAAGCTAAGACTGTTCCGCTCCAATGTTGAATCCGTGCTTCTTTACGGGTGCAGCACTTGGAAAATCAAACCCGCTGTCACAAAAAGCAGGAAACGCTGTGAATAGATGTCTGCAAAACACCTTGAGGATTTCCTGGCCCAACCGTATTTCTAATGATGAACTTCATGCGAGAACAGGTCAGGAACACAGGAACCTCTCAAATCTATCTTACGAAGCCGTACATAAGTGGCAGTGTATAGGACCCTGTTTAGATTGTGACTGCTCTTTAAGTAGTGAGCAGTCACTGCAAGTCTACATTATTGTAGTTTTCACTCATGTTTATCTCTGAACTCTCATAGAATAAATGGGAATTATGAACTAATTGGAATAAAATGCAACATTTTGGAAATTAAACATGACTGCTCACTACAATTTTTATGTTTTCTTCTTGACTGTCGCCTTCGTTTCCCCCTCACTGATTTCACCTACAAACTGCCATCACTACGCACTAAGCAGTCACAATCTAAACAGGTTATAGGACATACACTTTGAAGAGGTAACGAGTGCATTGCGGGTCAAGAGATGCAATGGAACCCTCTCAAGCAAAGTTGAAGACGAGCAGGCCGACCTAGAAGCACTTGGCGGAGAACGGTCGAGGAGGAATTGGCACAATTGGGGAAGAGGGGGAGTGAGCTGATATATGTATCTCCAGAAACCGTACACGAACACGATGGCGCGTAGGTGTAGTGGATGCTATATGCCCCGCAAGGGGATCCTCACGGTTGTAACAGGTCCGAGCACCTATAGCCCAGTCAAAATAGACATACAAATCTCAAATCCTGAACAAAATTCCGATAACGCTTAAACTTAGTGAGGGCCTTCCGGTGACTATAACGCAGCAATGACTTAAACTCCCCGACGATCCGACAGGAGCATAACTTTTTAAGCATGGTTAATTGTCAAAAACATCAGTTTTTAGGAAATAACTTTTTAATGGCAAATGCTATCGAAAAGAAGTTCGAGTACAGTTTGAAGATCATTAAAATCTCCATAATAAATGATCATTTTTTTTTGTCCTACGACCAATGCTTAAAAAGTTATGCTCCTGTCGGATCGTCGGGGACTTTTAGTCTTTGCGTCGTTATATTCACTGGAAGGCCCCCACCAAGTTTAAGCATTATCGGAATTTTGTTCAGGGAAATGTCTATTTTGATTGGGCTACTAAGTAATAGACTAAGAGCCTAGGGCCGCCAGGCATACGTCATTTTATAAAAGTTAGGATTTTTTCTGCGAACAGATACTATGGTAGCTAAGAACAAATGGATACTAAGAATCTTCAATCCGGGTGCAATTAAGAGGTAGCGAGTGTTAAAGTTGCATACAAATGTTGCAACATTGCGTTATTTTATCAAAGCTATATTTTTGATATGTGTTAGGGGATGGTGTCATTTAATTTATTTGACACTTTCCAGACATCTACAGTGGGACCTAACGTGAGCCAGACACTTAAAATCTGTCAAACTAATCGTGCCATTTACATTACCAGAATCAAATCAAGATTTTATATTTTCTGTGTGCAAATATTCTACAACATTTCTTTTTTTTCGCTTATGTTAGCTGTTTTTAAATGTCTGGCTGATGAATACGCCCCACTGTAGATGTATAGCTGATGGGGAATTATTTTTAAACAGTTGGCCATAAAACATATAAATATTAGCTTTAAAACTACAACGTAAATGGCACGATTAATTTGACATATTTTAAGTGTCTGGCTCACGTTAGGCCCCACTCTAGATGTCTGGCAAGTGTCCAATAAATTTAATGGCACCATCCCCTAAAACATATCGAAAATTCAGCTTTGATAAAATAACGCCATGTTGCAACATTTGTATGCAACTTTAACACTCGCTACCTCTTAATTGCAGCCGGATTGAAGATTCTTAGTATCTAGTTGATCTTAGCTACCATATTACCTGTTAGATCAAACGGCCGTCAAGTTGGAGAGAGATGGGCTGCCACCGCTCATTATAGCATCATATTATATGCCTGGGGACGGGACGGAAGGGCCACCAGCTGAACTAACATGCCAGTTAGTACTTCATGCTGCGGAAAAAAGAACACGACTTAGTGCTAGGATGCGATGCAAATGCGCATCATTCCCAGTGGGGTAGCACTGACATCAATAATAGAGGTGAGTCGGTTTTTGAATTTATTATTGAGAACAATTTACTAATAGCAAATAGGGGTAGAGAACCAACGTTTGTTACAAAAAATTGTGAGGAGGTGCTTGATATTACTTTAACAAACAACTCAGGCACAATACCAATAGAACAATGGAGGGTGTCAAAAGAGCTATCTTTCTCTGATCACAAAATCATTGAATTTCTCATACCAGACACAATAGCCTCCAAGAAACCTTCGTAATACGAACTGGGACACTTTCAATAGGGAATTAGAGACTAGGACTAACTCCTTAGGAAATAATTCAATGTTTGGACCTGAATCCTTAGATAGAGCCACCACAGAATTCACAGAAATTCTAAATAAATCTTTTGAAAAAGGATATCCCCTTAAACAGGTGAGGAAAGGCAATAATAAACCACCTTGGTGGACACACGAAATTGGCATTATAAGAAAAGAAACAAGAAGACTTTTCAATACAGCCAAACGAACTAGAAATGAATAAGACTGGGAAGCATACAAAAACGGCCAACAAAAATTCAAAGCTGAAACAGAACGGGCGAAACGCAGCTCGTGGCAAACCCTCTGCACCCAAATTGAAGGAATAAACGAATCAGCAAGACTTAGAAAAATTCTAGCAAAAGAACCAGTTCCCCTAGGGTCTCTTAAAGGCCCTAATGATCAATAGACTGAATCATGTGGAGAATCACTGGAGATCCTTATCAAAACTCATTTTGCTGGTTGTAACTTTGATGTTAATAACACAGAAGATGCAGCACAAACGGAGCACACGGTGCCACTAGATATTATAACGGAGGATAAAATAAACTGGGCGATAAACTCATTTTCACCCTACAAACCTCCGGGAATAGACGGCATCTTCCCCTTGATGTTACAGAAGAACACTAAACATGTCACCCAATATCTCAAGCGCTTCTTTGTAAGCAGCCTTAAGTGGGGATACATCCCCTTGGCATGGCGTGAAGTAAAAGTAGTCTTCATACCGAAAGCTGCACAACCAAGCCACACGGAAGCCAAAGACTACAGACCCATTAGTCTAACATCGTTTGTTTTAAAAACCTTTGAACGACTAATAGATATACTCATTCGAAGTACTCTAAAACCGAATGTGTTGTCACCTGTCCAACACGCTTACACGAAAGGAAAAAGTGTTGAAATAACACTCAAGAACAAAGAGTACACTCTAGCTGCTTTTCTGGACATTGAAGAAGCTTTCAACAATGTACAAAATGATGCAGTAAAAAGAGCACTTG
This sequence comes from Melangyna quadrimaculata, assembly GCA_949320155.1. NCBI lineage: Eukaryota > Metazoa > Arthropoda > Insecta > Diptera > Syrphidae > Melangyna > Melangyna quadrimaculata. Next base: position 9,259,739 of record OX439486.1, read on the forward strand.
TATACCTTGAAGTAGATAATTCCCTTATAAACTGGATTATCTGTATGTTAAAATACAGACGGATTTACTCAGAACTAGGGGATGCACAGATCAAAGTATCCACATCTAGGGGGACTCCACAAGGAGGAGTTCTCTCACCAATTTTGTGGATATTGGTTATGAACGAAATCCTAATCGAACTGGAAAACAGTGGTGTCAAAGTAGTCGCCTACGCAGACGACTTGGCGCTGCTAGCGACTGGTAAATTTCTTTCCACAACCAGCGAACAGATAAAATACGCTCTGTCGAAAGTTTGTAGCTGGACGAGGAAATGTGGACTTTTGGTCAACCCGGGAAAAACGGAACTGGTACTTTTTACTAACAAAAGGAAAATACCAGATTTTGTCCTACCATCAATAGATGGAACCCGACTTAGTCTTTCAGAACATGCCAAATATCTGGGCGTAATTCTTGACAAAAAGCTAAACTGGGGTTTGAACACTAAGGAAAGAGCCAAGAAGGCCATGATCGCTTTTTACTCCTGCAACAGGATCTTTGGTAAGACCTGGGTTCCAAACCCTAAGATCATAATGTGGATGTACACGGCCATTATAAGACCGATCCTTACATATGGTAGCCTGGTTTGGTGGAGCGCGATGGACAAAGATATTAATTGCAAAACGCTTAATAAAGTTCAAAGACTAGCATGTATAGGAATTACAGGGGCAATGAGCTCCACACCCACTGCGGGAATGGAAACGATACTCAACCTAAAGCCCCTAGATCTACTTGTACAAGAAACTGCGGCCTACAGCGCCCTAACACTAAGCCAAACCAATAGCTGGAAAAGAAACACGGTAGGTCACGAACAAATTATCAATAAATTTACGGAGGGGTATGTATGCACAGACTACACAACACCGCGTACAGATTTTAACCGTTTTCTGTCTCCATCCCCACAAGAAAGGAATGGGATGCTAGTTTACAACAATCAGATGAACCGGTGGTAGAAATATACACCGATGGATCGAAGATGGATACGGGTGTAAGTGCGGGATTCTTCTCAGAAACCCTCAATTTAGCCAAATTTTATAGACTCCCCGACTACAGCAGTGTCTTCCAAGCGGAGGTTCTGGCAGTGATTAAGGGTGCCGAGCAAATATTAATGATGGCGATACCACGAGCTGATATTTTTTACATTGACAGCCAGGCGGCGATCAAGGCCATCTCTGCCACAGAAATCAAATCCAAACTGGTTTCATGCCTTCGTGAAGAGCTAAGAGTTCTTGCCACACAGCACAACATCAGACTCTGTTGGGTCCCTGGACACTGTGGAATTGAAGGTAATGAAAAAGCCGATGAACTGGCAAGGACTGGTTCATCGTTAGATCCAAGCCTTACAGACTCCCTTGTTAAAATTCCACCCTGTTCCATTAAACAGGCGATTAACAAGAAAATAGTGGAACTTACCAATAACAGGTGGAACTCACTTGCAACTTGTACCACTACAAAGAATCTGTGGCCCAGCTACAATAAGAAAGAAACAGACAAAATTATGAACCTGAAAAAGAGATCCCTGCATCTTCTGATAGGAATTATCACAGGACATAATCTCTTAGGGTATCATAAAAACAAAATGGGACTCAATAATGTAGACCTACGCAGAGGCTGCGGAGACGAAGAAGTAGAAGAGGACACCCTTCACTACCTAGGTCATTGTCCGGCACTCTGCAACATAAGGAAACAATTTTTGGGTAGCTATTTCTTCAACAATTTAGCAGAAATCTCGAAGTCAACTGATAATAACATCTTAAATTTAATGAACTTCATCAACGCCTCGAAATGGCTCGATGCTCCATAGGATTTCATAGGTTATTTATTTTAAAGGGATGGTTCAATCCATCGGGGTATCACAGAGGATCAACATTGATCTTAGTATGACGGGAACAAGATCTACCGGCAGCCCATCTACCTAACCTAACCTACCTGTTCGCAGAAAAAATCTTAGCTTTGATAAAATAACGTATATCTGGCGGCCCTGGGATCTTACTCTATAAGTAGAAATAGATATTATAAGATCACAGCCTAATTTTTGCTAGAAAACAATTTAACCTTATATCTAATAGTTCTTTAACCTATAACCTTTTTTTGACTAATGACATTTTCAATACGTATTTTTTTTTTTAAATACAAACGCTCAAATAATTAAATACTATTTATCATTGTTATTTTTCAGAAAAAAAGGTGGTCTCGCAGGGAAGGGGTCAGGTTTTGATCTTAACACGTTTATATTCGATTTTTGATGATTGTAAAAAAGTGAAATTTAAGGTCAGAACTTAAAAAAAGATAGATAGATAGATATTTATTTCTTAAAATCCAAATACAAAAATATAAATTCGATTTACTTTGCTCAGAATGAAATTGAAATATAAAGTGACAAAGATATTTTTTATATAATAAAAATAGTGTTATTGTCACTAATCGGCAAATAGTATTAAACATAATTTAGGTGGGTGGGGTGACCCATAGAAAATAAAAAACACAATAAAATCAAAATAAAAATAAAAAAGAGAAAAAATACATTTGTTTATTTGTTATTCAGTAATATGGAGAAAATTAAATTAAGTTTACTATTTCATTGGAACATCAGGATAAACTAAATATTAAGCATTGATTCAATACCGTATATATCAAAGCAAAGAAGCCATTTTTTTACATACTTCACAAACAACAATTGAGAAGTAAGAACCCTGATGGAGTGTGGAAGCTTATTAGGTGCCAGTTATACCTATCATTGAATACCATCATTGAAAAAGTTAACTGTTGATTTTGAGACCTTTCGAATATTTAATCATTGTATATTTTAATGCAGAAATATAGCTTACGACTTAAAAATTATTTGACCTCTAAAAAAAAATTCATTTTGACTCATATCTTCACCATAACGTGACTTTTAATTTTTCAATGATGAACTACCTTACCAATGATCATTGAAAAAATTAAAAGTTACGTTATGGGGAAGATATGGGTCAAAATGATTTTTTTTTAAGGTGAAATAATTTAAAAGTCGTAAGCTATATTTCTGCATTAAAATATTCAATGATTAAACTTTCTAATGGTCTCGAAATCAACAACTAACTTTTTCAATGATGGTTTTCAATGATAGCTATAACTGGCACCTTAAATAATCGACATGAAACAACATCAAAAAATTTACGAAATGCAGTTGTACGGAAGGCTGGTATAGATACTTCATTTAAAAAATGTCCACGTATGTTATGCCTCGAAATAATTCTGCAATTGAGATTTCCTGATCTTTTAAAGAATTCATTTAGAACTTTGTAGCAGTACAAATGTCGAACTGGAAGAATTTTCAATTCATTAAAAAGTGGCAAACTAGGATATAAGCGAGGTTTACTGCAAATCTTCTTAAGGACAGACATTTGAAGAGTCAAAAGAGGTCGCATTTTGTTGAAATGGGTGCCCCCCCAACATGTTATTCCGTATTCTAGTTTTGAATGAAAGATCCCATAGTATATTTTTATAAGAAGTTGGTACGAACAAACATTCCTAAGAAAATAAAAATATCTTAATGCGCCACGAAAGTATTTTCTCAGATTTTCTGTGTGATTGTAAAAGCTGGAAGAACTACAAAAAGAGGAAGAAGAACAATTGGTGCTACAAGAGCAGTTAACAAGTTTAAACTTCTGGCATTCAGTAGCATGAAAAAAGAGGTCAGCATCAAGGTTTTTATTCTGTGATAAATTAAAAAACATAACTTTGGTTTTAGAACTAATAAATAATTTATGCTCAGCAAACCAAAGCCTTAATAAACTCAGATTCCAATTAATGTCAGCTGTAAGATTAAGGTTACTACCCGCACTAAAGCTAAAACCGATATCATCAGCGAAAGCTGTCAGTACACCTTTAAAAGGCAGTCGAAACAATGAATTGATGTAGATCAAAAAAAGAAGTGGGCCTAAAACCGACCGCTGTGAAACTCTTTGAGTTCTTTTATTCAAATATGATTTGAACCATTCACAAATAAAGCCACGGAACCCAGCGTTTTCAATTTTACTAAGCAATATTTCGTGATCTACCATATCAAAGGCTTTTGAAATGTCAACAAATAAAGCGGCAGCACACTTTTTTCTGTCAAGGCTTCCAAATATTTGAGAGCAGAAGCGTAGCAAGGCATTCTCAGTAGATTTATCACTTTGAAAACCGAACTGAAATCTACTGATCAATTTCGTTTTATTTAAGAAAATCACCATTCTATTTTGTACAGCTTTTTCAAAAACCTTACTTACCGAGGGTAAGAGTGAGATCGGCATGTAATTCGATAGATCACCGGTTACACCTTTTTTAAAAAGCGGTAGTACATTAGCACATTTTAGGGAATCAGGGAATACCCCGTTAAAAATACTTTTTTATTGAAGATGTGTGCCAAAACATCAGTTACAAAACAAGCTTCATTTTTCAAACAAATATTAGAAAGACAATCGATACCAGAAGAGTTTGAATTTTTTAGGGTTCCAATTATTTGTAGAAGTTCAAAACCAGTAATAGGCTCAAATACAAAACTTAGCCTTTGAGAAGGTTTACCTGAATTAAAAATAGGACTACAAGTTCATATGGTGACCGGAAAACATGTAAATTTTGTGAAATTGTCGAAAAATGGTCGATAAAGGCATTAGCAATACCAATTTTATCAGAAACGATACGATCGTTAACATAGACAGCGGACGGAAGTTTGCGATTTGTATTCTTGTTCAAAATACTATTGACAATTTCCCATTCATTTCTAACGTTACCTTTAGCTTGATTGAATTTGTTTCTGTAGTAACTGTCACGACAAACAAGGATTTCTTTCTTTAATTCCGCACAAATTGATTTATACTTATTTTTAAAATCATCGCTACTATTGTGTTTTAAGCATTCTTTTCTGAGCTTATTCTTATATTTGACTTTTTTAAGAAGAAGATACGTTATCCAGGGTTTTAAGCGTTTTTCAAGGCAATTGAAGCTGAACATTCCGTCTCAATAAAATATTGGAAAAAAGGTCGTACGATTTAGATGCATCACTGCCCGCATAAACTGCATCCCAAAACTCAAAAGACAAACAGGTTTTTAGCCTGCTATAATCAATTTTTGTTGTTAAGTTGACAGAACTAGAATCTGTACGCATCCGGTTTAGTCCTAAATCAATCATAAGTCCAGTCATTGAATGATCAGTGATTCTAAGGTCAAAAACACATTTTTCACAAGATTTCACGGTAGAAAGAGCAAAACGGGCATAGATACGATCTAGACATGTACTGGATCTAGGCCTCGTAATCTCTTTAACGAATGAAAAAAGCCCATGCGAAGATAAAAGATCAAGGTAAGTTCCAACTTGTTCACTGCTTTCTAAAATATCTAAATTAAAGTCACCTAAAATCAACAGATTTTCCGATTTTTCACTATCCAACAAATTTGAAAATTCTTCAAAAAAAACTCCGAGATTGAACATATGAAGTCTTTAAACACACAAAATGACAAATATTCTTTGATTGATTTTGAATTTTACTTTTAAAACATCAGCACTTTGAAAACTTAAAACCAAAACGTCAATATCATCAAAATCTTGATTTATAAAGCATCCCACACCTCCAGCAGCGTAGTTCTCATTTGAATTTAAATAAAATTTAAAACCAGGCAATTCATAATAACTTTTTTCATGTTTATAAATCCAAATTTCTGAAACTACAACAATATCCGGAATGCACGAAAATGAATCAAGGTGCGAGACTAAACATGCAAAGCTTTCTCTTAAACTTCTTATGTTCTGATGAATTACAAAAAGTTTGTTTAAGGAATACGCTTTGTTAACAAAAATTTCTTCACAATTAGAGTTAATAAGACTGAAGGTAGAAAAATCATAATTTAATTCTTGTAAAAAGTTCATAATTTAATTGATAAATACTTTATTTGGGGAAAAGGCACTAAAATAGTGCAAGATCGTTAAAAGATCTTATAACAATGACTTTGTCACCTTTAATCTTTCGTAATAAAATTTTATTATCTTTATACCATACATATTTATACCCCTTTTGATTTTTTGCCTCCTTTGTTTTGATATAAAGAGCTCTCGTATATTTTGTTAGAGCATCATTGATAAAGATAAGGTTCTTACTTCTGCTACCACTGCCACTGCTACTACCAACACCGCTGCCGTTACCTCCTACGCCACCGTTACCATCAAGAATATTACAATTGAGAATATTTTTTTTCTTTGATTTCTCTTTCATAATATTTTGTTAAAAAACATTATTAAATTTTGAACATTTTATTTAAATTTTTAAAACTCATCCAGGATCGAATTATAAACGTGTGAAGGTTTTAACAAATTCTTACGATTTAGTCCAGGACTCAGACCATTAATATGGGACTGCGCATCGTAACTTAAAATACGATATTTAAGAAAAATTTGCATTTTAGAAAAAAAACGATTTGTTTTCCTTTGTTCGTCCCTTCTTTCCAAGGAAAATACCCAAAAAGCACTCCAACATTTTTCCAGAGTTTCAAAAAAAAATTCAAATCCACAAGACAACAATCTATCATCAAACCCTATAAAACGCTGAAAGATATGGTGGGCCGTGCACGCAGAATAGATTGTTTATAGTTAAAACTTTCAATAAGGTAAAAGAAGGTTAAATATGCACTTCAGTTCGGATGAAAATCTCTTTTTTAAACGGAAGCACTAATAATATGTCTTTCAAAACTAGTAAAATTCCATATTAATAAATGTTAGATTTTATTTTTTTTTTAATTTCATTACAATACTTAAACAATAATAATCTTACTTTAAGTATTAAAAATCTTCGATCATAAGTAAAAATATCAAAGCATAATGTTGTTATTGTTGTTATTGTTATTGTTTTGTTTGTTTTATTTTTTTTAAACTTATATTAAATTTGGCGTTTATAAAATTGCATGATTTGTGCATATCTTTTTTTGTTTATAGTTTTCTTTTTAAATGTATATGAAGTATGCTTATATTTAGTATTTTAGAATTATTTATTTTACTTTTGTTTTGTAAAAATTCGTTTAGTTTGTGCTCGAATAAATAAATTTTGCTTTTCTCGCTTCTCTAAAACTACGTTTCCACCAACCACTAAACCGAGATTTAGGTAATGAGATTTGTTTGGTGTTTCCACTGCACAAAAGGAGAATTATCACAAAACATTCAAATGGTGTTTCATTTTATTGATATGAAGTGGAAGTGAGATAGATAGTTTTTGTTTACATTTCCATCTGACAATAAACGAAAATAGGTCGGTTCCACAATTATTCTCCGAAAAAAAAGTTTGTTTGATTTGACAAACTAATGTTTCCAACTAGATTTAAATGAGTTTTATTTGAAATCTTCATTTGAGGAGATTAAAATTTGTATGGTAAATCTTGTAGATTTCAAGGAGATTTGTGATAATCTTGCTAAATTTTGGTTAAGTGTCTGGTGGAAACGTAGTATAAATTGATTAAATCCTATATATATAGACCTCTTTACAATGAATACATATCTTCCATTTGTTTTGCACTTTGTTGTTGCATTTTTGCTCGAAGGCTCTTAACATCATCGGCTATTCTAACGATAAGTCCAATTTTCTGAATTTGTTTTCAAAGATTTTATTTTTTTTGTTGTCAATTTGAATTTTTAAAACAGGAAGATACTTACAGTTTCTTTGTCTCCAGGTGTTTTGTTCCAGAGCCAAATCATGTATGCGGGAATATAAAGCATTGATGATAAAGCTGTAAACCATCCAAAGGCCTGAGCCCAGAGTGGGTAGCTGTAGCCTAAATATTTAACTGGTGTCCATTGAATTATATTAAATATAAATACACCCTGCAACAATGACGATGATAGGAAACATTCAATATGTAGATATTTTTTTTTTAAATTAAAATTTGATGATTTTAATACTTACGAAGCAAATAGCCGGAGTTGTAAAGCACCAGCAGAACTTCCACCAACCAATTGGATAATATCCAATCATATCCTTGATGCCATCATAGAAACGATCTACCCCGTAGAACCATGATATTGACACACATTCGAAGAAAATCAACCAGAGCAGGCAAAAACCACTTACAGCATATGAGTCGAGAATTTGAAATATGTACATTCCTCCCTGCAAAAGAATAAACAATATTTTTTAAATTATAAAAACCGTTACTCGCTTATTTATTGAAGCAGCGTCTACACTATGTTGATTTGTGTACCTATATCAATAGTGGTGATCAACAATGTTCAGTAAATGCAGACGTGTTGATCAACAGAATTGATGAACTTTTGTTGACCCGAACGCAACCCGATTCAAACGGATAGAAATCAAGAATGTTTTGTCGACTGAAAAATAATTTTTAAGTCTGGACGTGTTCATCAACACAGCTGTCACTTTTATATTGCGGTTGCGGCGTCTGTGTCTGTGTTTGGTGTTTTGATCTCTTTAAACCATGCCTGGTTATAAAAATAAAAACACCAGGCAAGATTTAATAATTTACCATAATAAATAATAATTTAACAATTCAATTTGGGCAAGGCAGAAGCAGAAAAAAAATTAAGAAGATTCTAATCCTAGTTTGCTCGGGAGGGGGAAAAAGAAAACGAATCAACAACCACTGGAAGTGGAGAGACGTAGTGTACGTGAGCAAATGATTTGCTTACCAGAGCATGCTGTTCCTGGCGCAGAAAAACAAACAGCAATAACACTTGAAACATGACATGACAGTGTACACTTCAACACGTACAGACTAACTGGCAATGTGTGGACAGGTTTGTTGAGCACGCTAAGCAGCGTCCAAATCAACATTGTTTATTTACATTGTCGATCAAAACGCTTAACAACCTGTTCACACATTGCCTGTTAGTGTGTACGTGTTGAAGCGTACACTGTTATGTGTTCTATAACATATTTGACATGTTCCTACCAAGGCAAAAAACCCCATGCAGTGTCTAAACAAATCAGTTTGTTAATTGTTTTGTGGCTTTGATGTTGGGCACCTCCAAGCCCAGTAGGTACGTACGTCCATAGAAATACTCATTTTTTACCTACTCAATTTTGCACGTGCATTTTTAAAAACAGCAGCGTTTTCTTGTCTGACCAATTCATTTCAAATAAAAATACAAGTAAGACTACAAACCAAATCAAAACAGTATCAAATTACACAATTCAAAATACAAAACAAAATATGTTGCACGCAGACGCCACCGCAATAAAAATTATATCTCTGTTGATCAACACGTCCAGACTTAAAAATTATTGTTCAGTCGACTCAACATTGGTGATTTCTACCCATTTGAATTGGGTTACGTTCGGGTCAGTAAATGTTGATCGACTGTGTTGATTTACACGTTCGCATTAATTTAACATTGTTGATCAGCACTGTTGATATACACAAATCAACATAATGTGGACGCTACTTAAGAACAACTCGCTCAACAATATTGCACTAGATTTTATTGCAGAAACTAGGGGAATACAAGAGATTCATGCACATGATTTCCGGATGATGATTTTGGTGTTTTACTTAGCTTAGTTTAATACGACGACGACCGATGATGCCAAGAAAACGGAAGAAGTACGTACTTTTTCGACTGTAATATGTCGACTTTATAGAAAGAGTGGAGTCCTCTCATGCTCAACACCCTCAACACGTTTTAGTAATATTTTTTAGCTTTCTTTTACACATTAGCAAAACGTTTGGACGGCAGTTGTGACTGATATTTCTAATTTTGTCTTTCTCACAAACATATACATTCAATATTTAATCCTAAAGCGGTTTCCCAAATAATAATAATTTACCTGTGTGATGCACGTTAATCCAACCAGATAACTTAGCATACAAACTATCGCAATAAAGATCTCCTTGCGTTTTCTTAGTAGCTGTGGCCATTCATCAATGATGGCAGTTATAAAACCTTCCATTGTACAAAATTGTGAATCCAATCCAATTAAAAGAATCATAAAGAAGAATAAGCACGACCACAAAGGTGAGCCAGGCAATTGCAACACAGCCGATGGATAAACTAAGAAAGCAAGTCCAGGACCTTTTCAAAAGAAAGATTGAAAAAGAAAACCAAAATTTAAACATTTTAGAAGATTTTGACAATTGTCATGGCAAATTAGTAAAAAGATTATGCTAACCAGACACAGCTACTTCAGCAACAGGTCTTTGCTGTTCATGAGCCATAAATCCAATTATTGAAAATATAACAAATCCTGAGAACATACTTGTACTTGAATTAACTGAACAAACAATCAAAGCATCTCTGTGTTTGAGTAAAAGAGAGATATAAGAAATAAAAGTTTTTTGTTATTAATTTAATCAAGGAAAAATTGCATACTTATAGACGTTGTTTGTAAATTTATTATAACTTCCGAGAGCAACTAGTGTACCCAATCCGAGTCCATAGGAGAAAAAGATTTGTGTAACTGCATCAATCCAAACCTAGTTTTTATAAAAAAATTCATAAAGTGGTGTGTTTAAAAATGCAATTAATAACGAAATAGACATCAAAGATTCGTTAAAATAATATCGAATAGAAAATAAAGCAAAAATGCCATGGGGCGTATTCATAGTCATAACATAGAGCTGGGTCTAAGTTAAACATAGGTCTCGTTTAATTTTCGGACGCTTATTCTATTTTTTTAAGTTTCTTATTTCAAAGCATTTGAAGCTATTTGTGTAGTTAATTATCGTATACAAATATAAAACCAACAATTTGTAAATAAAATCGGTCTGTATTCATTGAGCCAAAATTGTCTTAAACTGTAGTTTAGTTAAACCTGGGTCTATCTGCGACTATGAATATGCCCCGATGTGTTTTTTTGTATTTACCTCAGATTCTGATAGCTTTGAAAAATTTGGTATTACATAGAACTTTATTCCGTCTAAAGCTCCTGGCAATGTAATTCCACGAATGAGTAATACAGTCAATAAAACATAGGGAAATAATGCAGTAAAGTAAACAACTTTGCCGGTCCATTTAACTCCCTTCCATATACAAAAGTAGCACAAGATCCATACTAATAATAGAGTTCCAGCTAATTCCCATCGAATACTCCCAATTTGATCAATTCCAGGTGATATTTGCAGTGTTCGACGCCTAATTGGAAATTATTAATAAAAAGCCTGAATATACTTTAATTGCACTTACTCCCAAAATTCCTTAACTGGATCTGATAGCTCTGAAGCTGATACATTACTAGCTGCTACTGAACAAATCTTCTTAACTGTTCCATTAACTTTGCTCAATTGATCCCAACACAGAAGCTCTTTCCTTTTATAAGGATTAACACAATTTATGGTGTTCCATGCATTATTGCATGTCCGCCATGGTACATCTGTTTGTTTTTATTTTTTTTTATAAAAATATGGAGAGACTTAGAATAATAACAAAAAAAATTGCCTGATAGAAATGATTAAACTTAAACGCCCCAAATGGAGGACTTTTCTAAATAAATGCAATCATTTAATTAGGGCTGGCCACGAGACGAGACTCTGCGAGACTTTTGTAAGTCTCGTCTCGGTCTCGTTAAAATCGAAAATTTTCAGTCTCGTGTCGGTCTCGTATATTTAAGTTTCGTCTCGGTCTCGTCTCCGAAAAATACGATTTCCGGACAACCTGTTGATTATTGGAACGAAATATTTTCGATTATAGTTAGAATATGTGCAGAAGAAAATAAAAATTTAACTGAAATTGGATTTTTTAATTTATTAGACTCTCTGTAAACTTCGGTCCAAATAAACAGTCTCGTCTCGGTCTCGGTTGCTTAAAAGCCAGTCTCATCTCGTCTCGTCTTGGTCTGGTCATTAGAGACCGAGATCGAGACCGAGGCTTTTCTCGACTCGTGGACAGCCCTTCATTTTTGGAGTTTTTTTTTATCAATTGTCTTGAAATTGTTCTAGAAAAGATTTCACCGTAAAAAAACTGTTAAAATTTACAAATCCCTCTAGGAGATGTCTAAATTTAGGTTAAACGGATGTTTAACAAATTAACAACAATAAATTATGCTATTTTTTTGGGGTAATTTAATTTCAGTTTTTCATATCATCACATTTTCCTTTTTATGTATTTTCTAAGAAATAAAACAACATTTATAATTACCTGCTCTCATAGACATAAAGAAGTAAAAAGTAGCCCATGCCAAAATAACGATATAATAAACGTTCATCCAACAGGACATAACTGCAGCAGCGTAACCTATTCCTGTTTTATTGAAATAAATGTAAAAGGTTTTAATGATTTTTGTTTTAAACAATTATTTTGAGATATAAAAAGAATGTTAAATTTAAATTAATTACCCTTGAATATGGGAGCAATTTTAAAGACTCCAAGTCCACCAATTGTGAGCATCTGACCAAGTGCAAGTTCCATAAAAAACATTGGAATACCAGCAAGAATAAGTGTTACAAAATATGGCACCAAGAAAGCCCCTCCGCCATTTTTGTAACACAGATAGGGAAAACGCCATACATTACCTAAGCCAATAGCTAGACCAACAACTGATAAAATAAAATCTAATTTCGAAGACCATGAACCACGTTCAGGAACGTTGTGATGTGATTTTGCAACCTGTAAGTATAAACAAAATTATTAAAAAAAAAAAAGCATTATTATTATAAAAAACGAGTATTTTGAAATCCGTGCGGATTGAAGCATTCGATTCTATTATGAGTTTAGATAGGAGCGTTTATATGTTATTTTCTGTCGTTGTGATTTAAAAAAGACCGATACTCTTTTTCGAGATTATTTCATCCCACTAAAGTAACCTTCTTCCTTATTAAAAAAAAAAATTGAATCCATTGATGAAAAAAGTGCAAGCGTATGCTAACAAAGAATGTAATTGAGCAACGACAGACAGGGCTGTAATATCTATCTCAGCGAATTTGCTAACAAAGCGAATAAAATTTAAAACAATAAAAAAAGCAGGGTAAGTCGCGCGAAATAGGATGACTTGAATTATAATAACAGCCTAAAACGTATTTCGTCGCAAAAAAAAAGCGCTCAAAAGAGCATTTTGCAATCATATTTAAAACTGTGCGACCAAATTAATGCCTCGCTGGCAAGTCGTGCGATTGAAAACCAGAAGAGTACATGTCCACATCGAAATCCGTTTGATAAATTTTAACGCGCGACACAAATCGTTGCTTTGCAAGCGATACGTTCATCCACACTGAAATATTCGCATTCTATGATTCGATTCACATGGGACTATATGAAGAATTTTATTTGTTTTAAATTTTACCTGATGCGAAGTTGTGGTTAAGGCTGTTGACAAGGTTGTAGAAGGTACCGCATCCGAAGAGCTATTAATTCCTGGCAATTCAATATTCTCATCGTTCCGTTTATTTCTTAAGTTTAAGGTATCAACTAATTCTCGTTCAATTCCAGTAGACATGATTAGGGTATCTCAATGAAATCGACGATATAACTGCAGCATAAATAAATTATAATACACTATTATATTTAATTGTATCTTTCGATTTCTTCAAATCAGAAAAAATATTCGAGAGGACGGGAGATACAATGTGTCGCCTCGCCACTTTTTTCCTGTAAAGAGAAAAAAATATATTTCATACAAATATATTTACAAGCGTTTATTTTTCTTAATTCGATATTTAAATTTATAAAAAACACAAATATCAATCTCAAACTGACGTCGCTTACTCCAATCGGTTGCGACACATTCGCTTTGATTTCGCGTTGGTTTGGGAGAACTTTAACCAAGGAGCTCAATGGGCATTGTTTGAAGCAATAAATTGCCACTTTCATTTACATTTATTTGAATTCCGCCAATGTAGACGGTTTGTCAAGGGCAATCTTGCACGTTAGATGAGAAGCAATTATGGCTTTCCATCATCGAGGCAATACGTTTTAAATTTTCGCCTTTTTGGGTAAATTCAGAGGCTGCTTTCTCAATTTCAGACATCTATGACTCTTCTTCAATTCCGATTTTTCTTAAAATTGCAATTGACTTTCAACTTTTCTTAAGTGGATTTCAGTTTCAGGAGTCTAACAAAACGAAACTGATGTTAAGTTTGACGAAACTGGATTCCAAATGCAGTTTGCTTGTCCTTCTACAACAAATAAGTAAAGAGAGCACTGCGTTGGAAATCCAAGAGGTTGCGGTTAACGTTGTTGAACAGATAACGGTCTGGTCTTTGCATTGCCGTTCAAAACTCAACTTTTTTTTTCCAATCGATTTTCGAAAAAAAACATGAACTACCCCCTTATCACTAAAAATTAATTTTTTTACGAAAGTCTCTGGAACCCATTAAAACGTACATATATAGAAAGGTTTTGTCAAATGCAACCAGCACATCCTAAGCAAACCCTTTTATAATGTCTAGTTTTCGAGATATTTGCATTCAAAGTTACCAGTAGTGCGAATGAACACAGATATTTACATATTCCTACGACAAATTAAGTGAGTTTGTCATACAATAATTATATTTCTCACATTATTGTGGGTAAAAAAGATTGACAAATTGACATTTTCTCTCAAAATTTTGGAGCTTCACGAGTGGACAGAAATTTTTAGTGTGTACATTTTTTAAGAGGGTATGAAATTCTGCCGAAACTGCCGAAATAGTGTGAAATGATTTGTTGGCAAAAATTTGACTTCACTCCAATAATAGTAAATTTACGTACGGCAACCTGATTTTTGACAGACCAAAAATTTCTGCGAGACATGCTTCCAGTATCTTGGACGTCCGAACGTTCCGAGGGGCCAACATTGACTCGGATCACTACCTGGTGGTAGCTAGACTACGTAAACGGATATCCATGACGCGACAACGCAGAGCAGATGCTGTGAAAAGATTCGATGTCGAGAAGCTTAAATCGCAAGAGACCGCCAGAACTTTTGCAGACCACGTAACTCTTAATCTCTCAGAAGGTCCGCCACCAGCATTAAGTGCAGAGGACCAGTGGAAACACTGTCAACAAGCCATCAGAAGTGCCGCCTCTGATGTGCTAAGTTTCACTAGGCGAATACAACGAAACCCCTGGTTCGATGAAGAGTGCCAGCTAGCGCATGCAGCTAAGGACGAGGCCTACCAGGCAATGCTGCAGAAAATTTTATCAGAGGGTGAAGCGATCCACCCAAGGACACAAAGCTAGAACGGAAGCCTGCCGAGATGAGAGTGGGAATATGGTAGTAGACACACAGTCAGTGCTGAGGATCTGGAAAGAACACTTCTCTAGACTGCTTAATGGCGAAAACAGCCAAGATGCCGCTAATAGGCAGAACGCTCTATACAACTTGAACGATGATGGTCAAGAGTTCCGTCCTACCGACCTAACCGAAGTGCGGCTGGCGATATCCAAACTTAAGTCGTACAAGGCTGCTGGTGCGGATGGCTTACAAGCCGAACTATTTAAATATGCGGGAGATGAATTGGCTAGGAGTATACACCAGCTCATCTGCAAAATTTGTTCGGATGAAAGTATGCCCGATGAATGGAACCTCGGTATAGTTTGCCCCATCCATAAAAAGAGAGATATTCTGAAATGTACCAACTACAGAGGAATTAGTCTCCTAAACGTCGCTTATAAAATCTTGTCGGCTATCCTGTGTGATCGCTTAAAACCTTTTGTCAACGATGTGATCGGCCCCTATCAGTGTGATTTTAGGCCAGTCAAGTCAACCGTCGATCAAATGTTCACACTCAGACAGATTTTAGAAAAATCCCGGGAATTCCAGATCGATACACGCCACCTTTTTATCGATTTTAAAGTCGCGTATGAAGGCATCCCTGCCAAACTTGTCCGCCTGTGCAGGATGGCGATGGAGAAATCTCGCTGCTCCGTCAAAATTGGTAAGAACACCACCGATTCCTTTGATGTTGAGAAAGGATTGAGGCAAGGCGACGCATTATCATGCAACCTATTCAACACCGTTCTTGGAGCCATTGTACGCAACGCACATGTCAACACCAGCGGTACAATCTATCAAAAGTCCGTTCAATTGCTTGCGTATGCGGATGACATAGACATTGTCGGCAGAACGAAGCGAGCTGTGGCAGGGGCATTTGCGAGCATTGAATCGGAGGCGGCTAGAATGGGATTGGTGGTTAATGAGGACAAGACGAAGTATATGCTATCCTGGAGAGAGGAATCTCAACATCGTCGACTCGGGCAAAATATCAAGATGGACAGATATAACTTCGAAATTGTCAAGGACTTTGTCTACCTGGGCTCCACTATTACATCGCAGAATGACATCAGTGCAGAGATCAAGCGAAGAATTACTCTTGCCAACCGCTGTTTCTTCGGTCTAAGAAGGCATTTAAGTAGTAAGACCCTCTCTGAGAGAACCAAGGAGACTTTATACAAGACCCTAATCATCCCGGTCCTGCTTTGTGGGTCAGAAGCATGGACACTGAAAGATTCGGATAAAAATCTGCTAGGGTGCTTTGAGAGGAATATTCTTCGTGTGATTTTCGGTCCGGTGTGTATCGGAGGAGTATGGAGGAGAAGATTTAACGACGAGCTATACGGGCTATACAGCGACGTTGACCTGGTCAAAAAGCTAAAAATACAGCGGCTGAGATGGCTGGTGCACGTGGAGCGTATGGACAGCAACGCACCAGCCCGACGAATCTTCGAATCCAACCCCGATGGAGTACGCAGCAGAGGAAGAACCCGTGACAGGTGGCGCAAACAAGTGGATGACGACATCAAAGCACTCGGTGTGCGCAACTGTAAGCGGCTAGCTAGGGACAGAGCTGGCTGGAGGGGCTTGTTAGTTGAAGCCGAAGCCCATCTTGGGGTGTGAGCGCCATCAAAAATTTCTTGAGCGGAATTTGTCACGAGGGGAAATTTTTTCACTCCCTTGTGAGGGCTCTCTTCTGCCCCAAACTACCAAATTTGATAAGTCTTCAATAGGATTTTTCAACAATTGTTGACAGTTAGTAGTTTTGGTCAAGGTTGGGAACAGACCTCATGTCATTATGTCAACAATCCCGAGTTCCAGCAATATTATTTGATTTTTATGAAAACCTTTACAGAACTCTGTTCATGTCCACGATAAATTGATAGTATTTCTGTCAGAAAACTGGAAAAAAAATTCAAATTCATTCTTTTGCTAGTTTAATGACAGAAATACTGCAGCATAACATACATATCTATTACCGAAAAATACACAATAACCGTAATTTTGGCATATTTCAGCTATTTTTGGCGTTTTACTGTCATAAATAGTTTATTTCGAAAGTTTTCGCATGGAGAGAGAAATACATTAACACGAGTGGACAAAATGCCATTATTTCTGCCATATTTTGGCAATAAACACGATTTTGGCATTTTGGCTTAGATTATGATAAAAATAATGGCATTTTGTCACTCGTGTAGATGTAACATTCGATATGGTCATAACTCATAAGTCTTTATAAGCGCTAAAAAATATTCAGGCCCTTATTATAAATAGCGAAGCGAACACTCGACTAATAGCGAACGTATACGTATTTGATGTCATTGGTTTTGACACATTTTTCTAATATTTTAGTTCATCAAAATATTCGAGCAATGAGTCAGAATCATTCGAATAGAAAACGTTTGCTTCCTGTCGAACATTCCATTCGCTATTCAAATTGAGGACTATACTTTTCTGCACTTACCAGTTTTATGAATTTAATACCACAATATTGCAATTATATTGTTTTTATTTTACTTATTGCAAAAAAAAGATACAAGTATTGACTTTAAATCTGCAAAACATCATTACTATTCTTTCCATAACAATCTAGTTTTTGATATATTTACGGACATATAGCTCTAAACAAAAATATTATTATACCCTGGCAGTATATTGGCTATAAGCCAGACAAAATGGAGTCAGCACAATATTTACTCGATACCAGTTTAATAGCAAAAACAAAAGTCATTTTGACTATTATCAATTATTTTCTAACAAAATTACTGGTAGGCTTTGCAACATTTACATGATTATATCATACATTTTATGAAAATGGAGAAATAATGGGGGTATTCATGCAACGGCGTAAAACTTAGATTAACCTGGTAAACCATTTTTTTCATATAAAATTGTATATAAAATTATCTGGTTTACCAGGTTTATGTGGGTTTTATGCCGTTGCATGAATACCCCTAATACAACTTTACAGGCGCGTTAATCCGGCTTAAGAAACAAAATTTTGTCTCTCAGAACTGATATATCTTTCAATACGAGCACTTATGGAGATATGCGATTTTTAAGCTCAGTAGGATTCCATAACATAATGTTTTTTGGTTTCATTGGTTGTAATGAAAAATGACACTATTTAATAAACCCTATTTTTCAGAAGAGCAAAATAGATATAACTTTAAAAACAATAAATGTATATGCTCTTTTTTTCAACTCAAAAATCTAATGAGTGCTCCTCTATTTCAGGATTATTGTGTTTTGCAGCGGATTGTTTCTATTTTTCCGCACAAAAATGCGTTTTTAACAATTAAAACAACGAATTTTTGACCTTTGAATTTACAGTAGTAAAATGTTTTGATCCGCGCCGTTTTCGTTACGTTGTCAATCACCACAACGGATATCCGGTACAATTACCATACGTTGAGACTCTAAAAAAGATCTCTTTTAAGTTTGTGTATGTTTGTATTATTTGTTATATTTTTTTTTTTTGTAGAAATTATTGCAAAGTATTGGAAAATAACATTCGGGAGGTGTTTCGGGACACAGCTAAAATTGCAGAACTATAAATATCTCCTACGAGATTTTTATTCAAGTTTTTCCTTGTTGCGTTAGTTTATTTTATAAACTTACAATTTTTGTATAACACTTTTCGTTTTTAAGAGTTTTTGTTTGTCTTTTTTAATTTAAAGTACGTATTTCACATCACTTCTTAATAAATAGGTTATTCCATTGTTATATTAACATTAAAACCACATTGATAATAATCCTTATATTTTAAAAGTTTCAAGTTTTTTAACAATATATTTTATGCACTTATATATTTTTTAGCAAAAAGGCGGTCAATTTTAGTTGAAGTTTTAAGTATCCGCACCATTTAGCCAGAGAGAATAAATATATTATTGGTGAAAGAGATATTTAAGGATATGTGTATGTTTTTCTAAGTTTGTGTTCTTGGTTTGGGCTTAAAAACTCGTATATTTTTTTGCTGAACTATAACATGCACATATTTTGGGTGTTTTTGTGTGTTTTGTTTCTAAATGTTGAACAATGATATGGACAAATATAAAATATGGAAATACTTATTTTTTTGATCGACCCAGACAGACCTTTAAACGTTATGAAATCTCGCTACGAACTAAAGGGATATATGTGAGGAGGCTTACTAAAATATAATCAAAATGTTGAACTCAATTAGTATAAAATTATACATAAAAGCTAAACTAAATTTGTTGATCGTTTGGGTGGGGGTGGCTTGTTTTAAGGAGGATTTTCTATTACACAAACCCCAAACTAAACCAAACAAAAAAAAAAAACAAACAAAATAATAATAAATAGGTAGTGAAGTTGTGTGTGGGGGTAAATATAGAGCTCTAACTAATATCTAGATACCTACATTTTTTTTCACTATCAGATTTAGCTTAATTTAAAATATGTGCATAATACGCATTTCTTTGGTACATCGGTACATGAATGTTCAGAGTTATGCCTTCTAAATACACTTTGAATCACTTGATTGATACACATATTTGTTTGGGTTTCCAAAAAAAAAAAAATTGATTTTTTTAACAAAACTGTAGTTGGGTGTTTTTTTTAACAAAGTATCTGTTATGTTTTTTTTTTATTTTATCATATACAATACATACAACTCTTATAAAACAAATATAATTATTTTAAGGTATTTTCAGAAGAATTCAATACGAATAACATCGTTTTGATCGGATGTTTTTCCTTTTCCTGTGTTTTCTATTCGTTGGAGAGTAAAGAGGTTTTTTTTCGAAGTGAAGAGTGTATAATACAACATTTTGTCTAGTTTAAATGTGTCGGTATTCACTCGACACTAGACCTCACATTTGTTAACTTATCTACGAGAGGGCTTGGGGACGGTTGAAACAATGTATCTGGGTACGACAATTGCGACAGGGAATATTCCTAAATCCTAATTTTATTGGCTTATGATTAATCAAAATTGAAGAAACGTTATCTTTTTGTTTATTTTTAAATTATTTAGAGCCAATTTTTAATAGTCGGTTAAACCCAAATAGTAGATACTTTTTCTTCGAATACAAACAAAATTTAACAAAATTTCTTTTAAAATTAGTTTTTTTTCGTTTTTTTTTTTTTTAAGTAAATATTGAAATAATATAATAGAAATCGAATATCTTCTTTTTCTCATACAAATATAGCTTTATTCAAACTAACGTTTTCGAGAACAACTTCTCATCTGGTTTTAAGCAAATATTGAAATACTGAGTACTAATAAATGTTATCAAAAATTGCCATAATTAAAATAAATAATTGATAAACATCTTACAATATAATAAGGGTATTCATGCAACTTCGTAAGTTTACAAATTGTGTAAAATGATAAGTTTAGGTACACAAAAGTTTGCTGTGTAATTGAATCAGCTGTTCGTTTATTTGACAGATTTGATGTCTGAAAGATTAGACGTGTTTAGATTTCGAAGTCATTTTTAAGTGAACACCTCTCCCGAACCAACGCGAAATCGGAGTCAAATATCTCGGAACAATAACAAAATGTAAAATACACGATGGAACTACAATGGTCGTTGTCTGTCGTTGTTGACTACGGTATTGGTCGGACGAAAATGAGCGAATACAAAAAAATTATATGGTACGCCCATAATGTCGGTTTCTTGATTTGCGAAACTATTACTTTCCGTAGTGAGGAGCGCCCCCGAGTGCACCTCATGGAAGTGAAACTCAATTCTGATTTCGATTGTTCGGAAAGCCCCTTTTCATTGGTTATGACATCTGCTTCTGACAGCTTCCGACTATTAAGGATCACCCAAACCAATGCGAATCATTCGTTGACGAAAAAGAAAACAACAATAACAAATACGTTGTTGATGTTGTTTCTTCGTCGTCAACGAATGTTTCACAATAGTTGGGGATCTTTATAATTCTACATTAATAGTTTACGAAAAGTAGCTTTCCTAATCGTTGATTCAATGTAGACGTCCTAATTATTTTTTCTTGTATAAACTACGTTTTAAGTTACAACTTTTATCGCCAAACGCCATCTAATCGCGTTTCGATAGTTACAGAGTTTTATTTAGTTCTCAAAATGAGATATCATATTATGTAAAGTGTTGGACAGAGAATTAGCACATTATGGTTTTTTTTAGCTAAAATAGCCTTATACCAGTTGACAGAAGTCTTTCTCAAGAACTTTCAACATAATTGCAATCTAGACTGCATCCCGCTATTATCACTGGAAATTTACCGTTATTTAGACATGTTTGTGTATTAATTCCATATGAGAAGTGTGCGATTGCTAAATTTAACGTGGCCAAAGAATTACCACATGGGATTTTAGATTTTAAGAAAAAAGGAAACGAATCAAAATTGTTATTATTTTGGAAAAATACTCTTTGTAGTCCAAGGTTTATTACATCAGAACATTTTTCCAATAGACTAACAATTTTGATTCCTGAACTCGAGCGAAATTAAGAATTTTCATTTTTTGTCTTCAAATTCTCTAATTTCTTATCAGCATTAGAAGTTAGAATATCCACCGAATTGGTTTTGTCATAAAATTTTCGTTCCCGTTGTAGTATTTGTTTGAAAACATCCACCTATTAATAATTTGTATAGGTACCTATATCTAGTTTGTTATTTTTCTCGATTTTGATATTACTTTTTTAGATAAAACTTCTTTGAATGATGGTATTATTATTTAAGCCCCACCGGTTCTCCTGTTGCATCAGCTACGCCTGTAATAATTTTTAGTTTTTTTTTTATAATTGACGCGCACTCAAGGGGTTGTTACTACCTTTAACATGTAAAACACAGTGCGAGCGTTAAGGAAAATAGGATAGGGTTTAAAAGGAGATACCGATTCACATTGGTTTTGAATTTCTGATTATCATAATGAGAGGGAAAATAGAGTTAGGTATAACGTTCCACATTCGTGTTGTGCAGCTAAAAAAAGAATCCCTGTACTTGACAAAACGTCCATATTGGGCTTAAGGCTAAACTGATGAGCATTCCTAGAAGCGCGAGTATTGCGGTTAAATTGTTTAAGGGGAGGAATGTAACTAGCTATTTCACTGGAACACTGTTTGTAAAAGGAGCGATAAAATAAGACAAGACATGAAACATTACCTCGGTGCTCTAGAGATGTAAATGTTTCCGTTATGGTTTTATCACCTATCATTTTTAAAGCTTTTTTTTCAATTATGTTGAAGGAGCACCTGCCCAGATATGCGAGTTGTTCTCAAGTTTTGGACGGATGTATGCCTTATAGATTGTAGCCAGATCAGAAGAGGAAACAAATTTCTTGCATCGCCTTGGGAATCCCAAACATTTTGCAGCGTTTTTAGCGGCGTCGAATATGTGACCATTCCACCAAAGATGGTCTGTGATACACATACCTACGAGAACTGAAAGCTGTTCAGTTTCCTCAATGCAAGTGCCACTCATGATAGTGGCATAGGGGGTGGGTTTCGCTTTAATGACAGGAGTCAGCATTGAGTTTTTGAAGCATTAAATTCTACGTGTTTTTTTATTCCCCAATGGACAATGCTGTTGAAATCAGAATTTAATGAGCTTATCATACGGTGCAAGGATATGAATCCGAAAACGAATATGAGAAGCTGAGGGTACTGTCGTCAGCAAAACAGTTTAATGGATTAGAAGTTTCAGACAAAAGATCATTTATGAATATAAGGAAGAGAGTCGGAGACAAAACGGAGCCCTGGGGCACACCAGAATTTATTTTGTGAATTTCAGACTTGAAACTGTCCAATACAACTTTTATTGAGCGTTCCGAGAGGTAATTTCTAATCCAACGAAGAAGAGATTGATGCCAAATGCACGCATTTTTGATAAAAGAGTTTGATGCCAAACTCTATCAAATGCTTTTGAAATATCAATCTTACTTTCTCCAAAACAATGTAAAGATTTGTGCCACTGTTCGGTGTATATGTACGTACAAGCATATAATAAATTCTTCATTTGTGTTAATTCATGAAGAATTAAGATCTATTAAGATTTTCCAGAAACATTAAAAATTTGTTCGTTTCCTAGAAAATTCTTAGAATCAACTATTTCCCATATTATCTACTTAAATTTTAAATTCTCAAACCCATTATTCCCAAAAATGATTGGAAATTGATATTTTATTTAAAATATTCGTCAGATGTTATTAATTTGTTGCTAATTTATTTTCCAAACTAATTAAATTCACTTCTATCAATAGTCACTATGTGTCATATCTGGATTTTAAAAACTGTTTTCTATCATTTTAAAGGAAGTCAAAACCCCTTAGTGTGCGAACAATATTAAAAAATAATAAAAGAGAAATGTCGTCTGTGTGTGCACGTATAGCTCGAGAAAAGATCGTTCGATTTTCACGATTTTGGGCTTGATGATTTCCTTTTAGCCCAAGGAAGGACATAGGACACTAGAGGAAAACCCGGAAAATTTCCAGGAAAATTGGAAAACAGAGGGAACATCCAGTTTTTATTGCATAACTCGAGAACGGTTATTTTGATTTTCACGATTAAAGGCTTGATAAATTCGTATTGGCGCTAGGAATCGCATTGGAAGAAAATTTTCAGAAAAATTGGTTATCCCGGAACATCGTTTGGTTTTCAATTTTGAGATTGATGGATGGATTCGTGTTGGGCCTAAGGAAGGAATATGGTGTCCTTTTCGTTTCGTCATTCAAATTGAATAAATTGTATTTGCTATTGCGTGCGATCAAATAAAATTAAATTTAATTAATTTTTTTTTATTTTCATTGTGCTCAAAGTTGTTGTATGTTTATCAAGTGCGATTCATTGTGATTTCTTTTAATTTAATTTATGTAATTTCACTATTAAAAAATTAAATTGTGAAAAATGAGATAAACAAACCGCTTTTGATTTTGTTCTGGTGCAATTGGATTTGGGTAATTTGTGAGTTAAACGAAAACAAAGATATTCCGCATATTTTCATTTTAATGTGTTTTGGTATGTGATATTGCAGAACATTTTCATTTGGCCATTTAGTGATTGCAGGGCGTAGCGTGAGGGGGGCAGGAGGGGCACAGGCCCCGGGCGGCTAATTGGGTGACAAGAAATTTAAAAAAAATGTACCTACCATGCTCGCTTTTTAACATTTTTATATTAAGCCATTATTCTTCAAATAAATAAATTTGTTGAGCCCTAAGAACCCAATCAAAAATTGTCCCAGTGGTAAAAATCCTTCATATTTGATGACATTGATTGTGTTAACTTATTAAACCACATTAAATGCTATTGTAAAAACATATGCAAGTTAATTCCATCATAAAATAAACTAATAGTCACCATCCTCACTGGAAACAAATTGATAAATATGAATTCAAAGAAGACGTCCGATGTACGAAATTTGATACTTCTGTATCTCAGCATCCAGACAAAAGCTGACGTCGCGTTATTATTATAAACATCATCTCCAACGGTGGACTGGACATATCATAAATTAAGCTTTAAGAAACAAAAATATATATGTATTTAGTTAGTTCTTAAGGAGAGGTCGAAGTAATCGGTCAGTTTTTAAAAACTGTACGTAGTGTAAAATTAATTTGCATACAAAAACAAAGCTTGGTAAGTTAAAGATCATTAGTCATTTCATTAGTGTCATAGCTTGAAGTTAGACAGTTGATAAATAAATGTATGTAAATGTTCTCAAAAATGCAAGTTAATAATTTCTCGCTCTCAAAAATTTTGTTTTCAAATTTTCCTGTCGCGCCAGAACCTATTTTGATATAAATATAATAGGGACATCCCAAAGCGTCAAATATTTAAAGACGGCAAATTTTCTAGCTGGGTTTTGTAGCTCGTTAAAAACTGTTTTATAGTGTTACTGTTTTGAAAAAAAAAAAGCTATTGCTATAGTTTATTTTTAAGTTTGTATATTGGTGACTCATCTAAATAATTATGGTTCTAGATAATTATTTATACCTGTTCATGTAGAACCCTTGCAACGCAACCTCTGTGAATTTGGCAGAACCACTTTCAGCTAGAGTAACGGTAACAACGCAGTAATCTGCAGTTTATTTCCTTTTTTTTGAATTTCTATTCCCGATTTTGCAGTTCACCAAATATTCCTATAATTTTCTCAATGTACACTATATGTGACTCGTTTTTTTACTGTGAAGTTAGCAGGTCACTCGATTACAGCCACTATTTGGTGAATTGCTAAATTCCTTATTTTATTCACGCTGCCAAAAAAAATTTAAAGTCAAGACTATACAGTCTTAAAAAAATATTTTAATATTACCTAAACAACACTTCATTCGAAATACAAAATATTCGATTGAATCTATAATGAAAAATAAAACAAAATGCTAAAGCAACGAGACTACCGTTAGCCTGGTTGAATATCCAGTCTGACGATAGCCTATCTATAGCTATAGCATTTTATTTTATTTTTCAATAAAATATTTTGTATTCACACTAAACTGTTGCTGTTTTGTAGTTTATATTAAAATATTTTTTAAGACTGTATAGTCTGGCTTTAAGTTAAAACAAAACACGCCTATTGTCAAATTTACTCTACCGTTAAATATAATAATAGAGTATGGGCTTACAGTCCACTCCAACTTAAATAATCACGCGATTCAGAGTGTATATGTGTACTTTTAACAATCATGAGCATTTATGCACCCTTCACATCCCCCACCCTCGAATATTGTAACTAATTTAATCTGATTTATACTTCTGAGTTGGACATATTATGGCAGCGAAAAAAAAAAGAGCGCGTGTAACTCAGTACTCGTGGCAGAAGTGAAATTTCTTTAGCTATCTAAAAATATCGATATGTATAGGGATATTAAGATTATATGCGTAAGAAGCAGCTATGTGTTCTATATCAAAATGATCGATGGGTTCGGATTGTAAACTTGAAAATTAAATAACAATGGTGAAAATTAAAAGTAAAAAAAGGTGAAAATTTAAAAGATATAAATTAGTTTATTTGAGTAGGTTTTCCGACTATTTCCAAAAATTCCGACACTCCAAATCTCTGCAAAATCAAAAATTTTTGTATGACAACTTTAATTTGGTTCTATGTATTTTGCAACCATATATAATTCAAATTTTAAGAGGACTCTCCTGATTTAATTTAATTTTTTGAAATTAGTCTATTTTGAGAAAAAAATTTTAAAATAATTTATATCTCCATACCAGTAGGGGATAGATAAAAATTTTAAACTAGTAAGATTTCAAAACTCTAGTATTCTTATTAACGAAATTAGAAAAAAGTCATAAAAGGACATTTTCCCTTTTATCTGCTACAATAATATAGATTATCAAAAAATCCAAACTTATTGCACTATAAAACATATCCTATCATACATAGCCTATCAATAAAAATTTTTACTTTTACTCTACCTCCCACCACTTAGCTAATCAATGATCTCAGCGTTGCACATGTGGCGTTACATTTTTTCGTTTCACAAAAATTCAACCTTGAAATTTCACTCTCAACGCGCCCAAGGAAGTTTCACTTCAAAAACTCAACCTTTGTCTAGATTTTTTCGGATACCTCCTTCCCATCCATCCCAATCGTAATACATATCCCCATTCAAATCCGAACCATGCATCTTTCTAATGTTTATGGTTTGGAAAAAAAAACATACACCGCATTATCAAAAGGCAACCCCTTCAAAAACTGTGTGATTTATAGGGTGTCCATCTGGGTACTTTACAAAAAGAGGACATTTTCCTCTAAAAGCTATAAAAATGAGAACATTTAGAGGCAAAATAGAGAACAAAAAAGAGAACACAACAAAATAAAAATAAAATGTTCAATAAGAAATATGCTGAATCAAGTGTCCTAATTTTCAAGAATCATACACACGTTGGTAGATGTATGTATGTATTGCTGCACAAAATACAATTAAAAAGTAAAATACAAAATAGGCCTTTGTAGGTAAGAAATGGGGTCTGCTCGTTTTGATAAGGGGCTAGGGTGTCCATCTTATCTCTTTAAAAGAGAACATGTTCTTTTTCTTCAGGGATCTATTTTTGTTCTCTATTTTTTTTTATTGCAATAATTTGTATTTCAATTAAAAGTCTAAATGACCCTATTCTGCCGTTGCGTTGTGAGGGTCACAGGTCACAATTTTTTGTGAGTGAGGTTTCTTATAACGTGGTCGCAATTTCGTATTCTGTGGGAGCTCTCATAAGAAACCTCACAAGAACAACGTGACTTGTGATCTGCCAAGGAGCAGGTCATAATTTTTAAGTTTTTATAAGGCCATTTCACCAAGAGTTATAAGGTTATTGTCACTTGTGAGGCATCAGTGAGGTTGCCAGAATAAGGCTGTAAGATTTCGTTTTTAGGTAAATTTTATAATAAAATAGTAATATGTCAAAACTTCTATACAATTTTTAATGATAGAGTTATTTAAGAAAAAGAACAAGAGAAAGATAATAAATAAGACGGTATTATTGATGATTAAGGCAACTCTAGCCCCTTTTGATTTATCATATTCACCATACAGCACCACAGAGTATGGGGACTTAATCAACTATGTCCGGTTAACTATACAAAATTATGACGCTCTTGCATTGGTTTTTTTTTGTTTTTTTTTTATTTTGCTTTAGAAACGTTATGGAACGCATTCAAATTGTGTTTTATTTGTGTTTGCCGTGGACAGGAAGAGATCAGCGTATTTCCTAAAAAAATGAATGAGCACTGACGGTGTTTAAGTTCAAATTGCCTTTATGATATATGTACGACGACCGACGACGAGTATGACAATAATAATAGTTAGGCTATAGCTATAGCATCCCATCAGCAATTTATTTTGACCTGTATGACGACCATAAATAAATAATTTTGATTTGTGCTTATTTTAAATATTTTTAGCCGCACTGTGTTTTCTAGCTAGGGGTTATTAAATGCTTCCTACTTTTTAAGGCAAAGTAAACAGCAAAATAAGTAATAATTAATACGGGAGCGTTTTTTTTTTTTTTTCTATTTTGGTAAAATAAATAATACATAATTGTAATGCATTATATGCGGGTATCGCCTTAAAATGGGCTGAAGTTATAAATCTGTGTGTTCGAAATTAGGATTCAAAAAAAATTGTATTTAAAAAGTACCTTATATACGTACAGTGTTATGTAATTTAAAAATGTTGATGTTAAAAAATACTCGGCGGAAGGGAACCGACTAAGAACCATTTAAATGTATAGAAAATCAGATAGACAGATAGATCTATATATAATTTTATTTAAAAAAAGTAATTTACAAAAACATAGTATTTCCTGGTATAAAATTAATTAAGGCAATAACTTTAAGTTGCCTGCCAGGTAAAAAATGTTAAATATAAAAAAATTAAGCTCAGGTAGTTAATTAATTTAGTTAAATTAATCATGGAAATTCATTTAAAATGAGATATCGACAGCGGCTTTTAAAAAATTATATAAGTTTATGTAGCAGTTGACATATGGAACATCTGTGAGTGGGAGAGCACATCATTACCAAGGAAGTTTCTTCTGTACCCTTTGAAGATACATATTCCGATGAAGTGAAAAGTGTTTTCTGATGCCTCCAGGTTGCAAAGTCTCTCTCTCCATTAGTGTCTCTCTGAAACGCCATTGAGATTGAGGAGTCCACAACGAGCTTTTAAGATTAAAGAGATCATATCACGGGGATTCAAGTCTTCAAAATAGTTTGGTACTTCACAACACGATAGATTTCAGTACTCATCTTGAAATTGTGTTTGTATGGCATTGCTGGTAAATGTATTCCACTGTTTTTCCCTAAGTTTTTATAGAAGAATACTGTTATCCACGCAACTCTAGCAAATTTATATCGAAGGAAAAATCCATAGAAATTTCTTCCTTAGCGAACCCCACAAGTGGAACCTTAGACGAAGCAATTGAGTCGGAGAGTTGTGGTCCCCCTCAAGATCATGACAATCGCCGGTAAAAATGAAGAAGAAGAATTCCTTAGCCCAGAAGATTTTTCTATCAATAATAGCTTGGGATACAATTTAGGGTACACGGTTCTCCGTATATATGAAAAATGTAGCTTTAAATGTGTAAGAAAAGCCTTAGGTAGACCAGTTTCAATGTGCAGAACATAGTTTGGCGTGTTATCCGGTAATAGAAAACATCTCTTTAGAAAAAATCGTTGCAACTTTTCAACTCGCATATATTCCCGATATCCCCATACTTAAGCGCAGTACAACATAATAGCCCTTGTAGCAGCATCGTACATTTTAAATTTTGTTGAATGTTGAACAGATTTATCCCTCAGTAGCTTAGCCCATGTTGCATTGATGGAGTTTTTTGACGATAGCCCGATAGCTATTTACAAAAAAATGGCCTGAAAGGCAAAAAATAGTACTGCACACTTTTCTTTCAGAACTTGTTAGGGGGATCATGAGGCATCTTTGTGTTTTTTTTTCGGAAAAATTGCTCTCCTGCGAAAGCCGCCATCTTGGATTTACTCACACTAGTTTCTAATATTAGCAAAAAAAAAACTTTAAACATACAAAATTTATTGAAAAACAATGGCATCATTTATAATCTCGTGCTTTATCTTTTTTTAAAGCCAGATATCCATTCTTTGGTGTTTAAAAAAATTTATTTTAGTGAATATTTTTTGAAAAATAAATTTTAAAACTCAAAATTTCGAAAAAAAAATATTTTTTTAAACTTTTTGTTTTGTAAATTTTACGTAATTAAGTAAAATTTTTGATTTTAAAATTCAATGCTCTTAATAATTTGTAGCCGATTGCTGAAAACTGGGTGGACTTAAGTGCTTTAACTCCTTAGAAAATTGAAAATTACGAAAACTACTTACGTATTTCTTAAATTTTGTATGTGTATTTAGTGTTTAAACTTGAGATCTTTGAAATTACGAGAATTTTCATGTGCTTTTCTATCGGAGTCTTTTGTTTACCCTCTCTTCTACTTAGGTCCTGATCTTATATTCATTCTACGTTTCATATTCAGTGCGGGGGGGTTACTCAACATCTTGGTAAAAGTATTTAAACAATATTATGCTACGGCTCTTGCGTATTTTATTGGGAAGATCACGATGAATAATATCTACCTGCATCTACACAAATAAAGCCTAAAAGCTCTTCCATACTAACGTGAAAAACTCGGCGCGAGAACGAAAAAAATAGACCAAAAACTGCACTGACACCAAACTTCTACCATCATATTGCTTCATTCTTACAGTATCCAAAGATTGGTGAGGATATTGATCTGCTTGTCATATTGACTGACCTGGGCCGTAATTTGACGAATGTTTTTTTGAAGAAGCCTAGCAGAGGCTGTGACACGACGAGGCGACGTCGGCAATATACAATGTTGGCAAAACCAAATTGTTCAGTGTTCTTCAGAAAAATCCAAACTTAGGAGAAGCTTTGAAATTGTTCAAAACACCAACAAACAAATATACATAAGTGACTTGTGGGGAGCGTATTTTAATAGTTCTATTCGCTGGCAGTACAGATGAGATTTCACTAAACACCTGTAGATGTGTGTATACGTCGATGGCTTAGCGAGACCTTTGGAATAAAATATGGTTATATTACAATACAAGTAAACTTAGTTTATTATTAATTTGGCATTTAAGATGAGTACAGTATGAACAAAGAGTATGGAAATTATTATTCAATAAATCTATATAAGTTTAATTAAGAGATAGTGGGTTGAGTTCCCGCACACCCTTCGATCCAAGCGTTTAAGTAAATCTGTTGCAAAAATCAACTTCAATCTTGCAATCTGTTCTTGCGGAACAACACATATATAGGACATATTTACAAGTGCAAATGTGGCTTGAAAACGATTTGGAAGCGACATCGTGGGGCTGGAAGACAAATCTATTCATGTAGTAGAGCCCATTACCACCACTGCCGATGTCACTCCGAAATCATTGCTCAAAACAATTTCCTGCAAATGCAAAACAGATTGTGGGAATATGTGTGGGTGCCGTAAGGCGGGACTTAAGTGTTCTGTTTTATGTGCAAACTGCTCTGGCGAATCTTGCGAAAACGTTGTTCACATTCGGGAGCTGCTCGATGATGAGGATGCAGTTGAATCATACAATCCCGGAGAATTACAAATACGAACTGAATACGGAAGATGAAACACTTGCAATGGTTGAAAATGAAGTTGATGATTTTAATTTGGAGGGGAAACCACGTCACAAAAAAAACGCACCTTGTACTCTACCTCTATGGTGGTGCGGAAAAGAGTTTAGTCTAGGGTGTATCAAACAATAGGCTCCGATAGAAAAGCATATGAAAATTCTCGTATTTTCAAAGATCCCAAGTTTAACCACTAATTAAAGAAATTCCTAAGTAGTTTTTGTAATTTTCAATTTTAAAGTTAAAGTTCTAAAGTCCACCCGGTTTTTAACAATCGGCTAGAAATTATAAAGAGTGTTGAATTTTAAAATCAAAAATATTACTAAATTACTACGTAAAATTTTTTAAACACCAAATAAAAAAACAGTTATCTGGCTTTAAAAAAAGATATTGCAAGAGATTGTAAGTATTGCCATTGTTTTTCAATATTTTTTTTTTTATATTCAAATTTTTTTTTGCTAATAATAAAAACTAGTACTTTAGTAAATCCAAGATGGCGGATTTAGCAGGAGAGCAATTTTCCCGACAAAACACTGAAGGATGCCTAATGCCCCCTCTGACGAGTTCTGAAAGAAAAGTGTGCAGTACTATCTTTTCCTTGGCAAATGCTCATTCCAACTCGGCTACGATGCCAGTCTAGAATTTAAATGCTCATTCCAAGACATATTATAGTTGAATACTACTCCTCAATATTTGTACTGATTTGGCACAGTTATTTCAATGTCATTGAAAAGCCATTTTTCGCAGGCAGCTCTGCGTCCCCCATTTCGAAAGATAACCACTTCAGATTTTCGAAGATTGACTTCAAGGTTCCACTTATTACAGTATGTAATGAAACCGTCGATGAGTCGTTGCAGATTAGCGGGATTATCTGATAAGAGCACAATCAGCATATAAAAGAACCTTTATTTCAAGACCATTTATAGATAATCCAACGGGAAGATCAGCAAACAAATCGTTTAAAAAGAGGACAAAAAGGAGAGCACTTATAACACAACCCAGCTTGATACCCCTGTTAGTGGTGGAGAAATTGGACGAGCCTTTGCCATCCCAAACAGCAACAGTAGTATCCAGATAAAGGGACTTAATAATTTTAAGCTTGTATAGAAAATCAATTCAGCCTTATTGTGAGTTCCGCGTGAAAGAAAATCCGCCCGGAAAAATTACATTTCACTCTTCCCTTATTGTGAGTTTCGGCTGAAAAGATTTCCATTAAATTTTTGGTGGCGAACGAGGACACACTTATGCCGTTTTTCATTGGACGTCCGGAAGTGTCCAGAAGCGTCCGGAAGTCTTCTGAAACCATTCCATTGGCACAAAAAGTACGCTTCTGACGATTCTGAGAAGAGAAATTCGATTCTTGATTTCAAATCAGAATCCACTCAAGAAGCATACATTCAAACTCAAACGTCACAACAAACTGCAATGTACTTCATGTTTTTTTTAACTTTCCATTTTAATTTAATTTACATCCAAAATCAAAGTTTTTGGTGAATTTTAATAAACAAATTAAGAAAATATCAAACACAAAATATTATTTGGAAGTTCGGA
The DNA here is from genome assembly GCA_949320155.1 of Melangyna quadrimaculata. Taxonomy (NCBI): domain Eukaryota; kingdom Metazoa; phylum Arthropoda; class Insecta; order Diptera; family Syrphidae; genus Melangyna; species Melangyna quadrimaculata. The sequence goes on from OX439486.1 coordinate 9,292,571, forward strand.
GTTGATACACTCGTGTTTTACATTTCACTTTTTGTGTGGTAGCAAATAATTTTTATTTGACGATTTACCTATACAGATACCAAACCTCAAAATTGAGTAGATGCATTTTGGACTGTTCTATTGGATTTCAGAATTAGTGAAACCTTGAGTGAAACCAATGGAAAACGGCATTAGTAAGGGGCCGGTTATAGCGATCAGGAAAACGAATCAGGAAAAACTTTTGCATGGATTTTTTGCACTATTTTCATTCGATTTGAAACACAAATGCTACACTAATCGATGACAAATAACTTATGGAATTTTTTGATCAAATAAAATTTACAATCAAACAATTATCTTTTGTTAAAAATGTATTTATTTATTTATTTTCCGATGCAAATTAATTTTTCGTGCCAGCTGATCGTAATTTCCTACAAAATGGAACAAAAAATTCCAATGATCTGAGTCCAACTTCACTCACTCCACTGACAGAATTGCGGACGAAAAAGTTGTTCGTGTGCATTTCAATCAGGAAAACATGCTGGTAAGCCGGCCAACTGAAATATTTGTTCCTGTTCGCTATAAACGACTATCAGGAAAAAATATTCAATTTCGTACTGTTTCCACTTTTCCTGATGCGTTTTCCTGATCACTATAACTGGCCCCTAAAATAGAGGGTGAAACTCACAATAGCTTTTTAAAGTCCGGACGAAGAAAACATTTTTGGGCGAAAACAAGTCAACAATGTTGAGCCGACTGTACATCAACACAGCTGTAATTACAATTGCGGTTACGGTGACAATGTAAAAGCCCTTCTAGACTATATCCCATCGAGTATTAATACAAAGTGTGAAAGAATTACTTGTGACTGCCAGATTTTTGTACGAAAATATCTTCCTATTTTGCTTCCACACTACTTGCATCGGGTAGTAGCCCGTAGCGTAATGGTTAGTGCGTTCGACTGTCACGCTGGAGGTCTGGGATCGCTTCCCAGCCTCGTCCACCTAAGAAACTAAAAAGTTTTTTTTCAGGGCTACTGCCTCTTTCGAGGAATTGACAAATCCTCCAAGAGTATCGCTTGTCACGAATAAGTGCTTCTCGTCTAGCCGTTCGGATTCGGTATAAAATTGTAGGTCCCTTCCATTTCGTCGAAAGGCGCACACAGGAATGGTTGCGAGTTGTTAGTCACTAGGCCCTGGTTCTTCATGAGCCGTTGTGCCACCCGATTTATTTATTTATTTATTCTACTTGCATCGGACAAATCAGTTTCGCCATAACCTCAAAACCTCTGTGTTTTTCGGTTCTAAAAAAAAACACCCAAGGGCTCTTTCCGCCGCTTCTGAACTGAATGTCAGTTGGGCAGATAAGCCAATTGCACAAACTACAACATCAAACGTCTTTATATGGCCAAAACTTTTCAAATAAGGCTCGTAAGAGGTTGCGGATTGCGGTTGACGTTGTTGAATGAAAGAACGGACAGGCCTTTGCATTATCGTTCAAAATTCAACTTTTTTACAATCGATTTTCGAAAAAATGCATGGTCTACCCCTTTATCACTTAAAACCCATTTTTTCACGAAAGTCTCTGGAACCCATTGAAACGTACATAATATAGAAAGTTTTTGTCAAATGCAATCAGCACATCCAATGCAAACCAAATAAGGCTCGGAGGTCATTCCGGTTTGTAAAACGCTTAATAAGCTTTTCAAGAGCTATCCACAGCTGAAAACAAGAACATTCTATGAGGTCTGGTTGCGAAGATATTGAAAGTAAATCCATAATTTTTGATTTTTTTGAGTTTTGAAAGTTCCTGCTCTTGAGAGCTCTCTTGAGAGCTATCCATTTAACATTCTACGAGCTCTGGTTGCAAAGATAGTTGAATTCAAAGTAATTCTTTTATTTTCGACTCAAAACTAAAAGTCTTCATATGGCTATAACTTTCCAAAAAAGCCTCGTAGGAGGTTGCGGTTGAAGTTGTTGAATACAGAACGGACTTTGCTTTGTCATTCAAATTTGAGAATTTGTTTTCATTGATTTTTGAAAAAAAAAAACATGTACTACCCTTGCCACAACAAAAAAAAAACATTTTTTCACGAAAGTCTACGGACCCATTGAAATGTACATAAATAGAAAGGTATTTTCAAATGCAATCAGCACATCGAAAGCAAACCCTTTTATGAGGTCTAGTTTTTGAGATATTTGCATGCAAAGTTATTTTATTGAGTTTTGAAACCTTGGTTATCTTTGTAGTTCCTCAAATAAGCCTCGGAGGATATTGCGGTCATTCAAACGCTTAATAATTTTGAGAGCTATCCGTAGCTGAAAACTAGAACATTCTACGATGTCTGGTTGGGAAGATATTTGAATTCAAAGTCATTCTTTTATTTTCGACCCAAAGCTAACAGCCATATTATTGAAATATTTCAAAACTAGTTTTACAGCAAAACTAGTTCAATAGGGGTTTCTAGTTTCAAGTTTTGAACAAATCGGTATTATTGAACAATAATTTGACATCTAAAACTCGAAATCATAAAACTAGTTTTGCATAAAACTAGAAATTCATAAAACTGGAAATATCTAGTTTTAAGGACTTCAAAACTAGTTTTGACGCTTTTTCGTAATTTTCAACAGAAAATAAAATCAAGAAATCGATGACGGAAACTCATGAAATATGTTACAAACAAATTTAATAATATTGATGGCACAATGCAATACTGTATACATTGAAGGCGTGAGGATTTGTTGGGAAGAAGAAGAAGAAAACGCTGCAACAGCATATTACCAAGGTATTAATTAAACTAAGAATTGCTCTTTGAGATTGTTTTGCCAATTGAAAGGACTTTCATAGAAGTGCAATTTCAGGATGCATCACAAAACTCCACTTTTTTCCAAGGCATAATGCATTTAAATGGCCTTATAATTGGTATAACAACCTTAAAAATTATTTCATAGTTAAATGTTAAGCTCTTGTAGAAAATATGACATTGCAGCGGCTTCCAAGTGGATTGACAGTTCCAAATGTCTTGGACGCCCGTAGATTAATGCATACATCCTAATTGATTACTTGAACTTTGGGAAAAAGTACATCTGTATGATGCATCCTAAAAATGCACTGTTCCCAAACCCATAACAATTAGTAAAACAATCTAAGGAAATATTTCTTAATTGAATATTTAGCACTTTGGTAGAATATAGTGATAATGCATCGTCTTGCGGTAGGACACTTGTAAAGTGCAGATGTTTAACGCCCAAATGTACACATGTAATGAATACATATTGAAATGATCGGTTTTTACCAATTTTGGGAAAAGTGGATTCGAAACGATATTGTTGAGGAAATTCGGAAAGAAATTTCAGAATTAGGAAAAACCTACAAAATTATTTATTTACAAATATTTGTTCAGGTGACACACATAAGTTCGTATTCGTTTGAATAAATATGTCTCTTACATGAAAACTGGACTTTTCCAAATTCTGTAAATGTTTTTCCGAATAGGGATATTGTTGCGGGAATTCGGAAAGAAATTTTAGAATTTGGAATAACTAAGAAAATTATTTATTAACAAATATTTGTTCAGGTGACACACGTAAGTTCGTATTCACTTGAATAAAAATGTCTCTTTAATGAAAACTGGACTTTTCCAAATTCTGTAAATGTTTTTCCGAAAAGGAATATTGTTAAGGAAATTTCAGAATTTGGAAAAGCCTAGAAAATTATTTATTAACAAATATTTGTTCAGGTGACACACGTTAGTTCGTATTCGTTTGAATAAAAATGTCTCTTACATGAAAACTGGACTTTTCCAAATTCTGTAAATGTTTTTCCGAGTAAGGATTTTGTTGAGGAAATTCGGAAAGAAATTTCAGAATTTGGAAAAACCTACAAAATTATTTATAAACAAATATTTGTTCAGGTGACACACATAAGTTCGTTTGAATAAATATGTCTCTTACATGAAAACTGGACTTTTCCAAATTCTGTAAATGTTTTTCCGAAAAGGTATATTGTTGAGGAAATTCGGAAAGAAATTTCAGAATTTGGAAAAGCCTAGAAAATTATTTATTAACAAATATTTGTTCAGGTGACACACGTAAGTTCGTATTCGTTTGAATAAAAATGTCTCTTACATGAAAACTGGACTTTTCCAAATTCTGTAAACGTTTCTCCGAATAAGGATATTGTTCAGGAAATTCGGAAAGAAATTTCAGAATTTGGAAAAGCCTAGAAAATTATTTTTGTATTAACAAATATTTGTTCAGGTGACAAACGTGAGTTCGTATTCGCTTGAATAAAAATGTCTCTTACATGAAAACTGGACTTTTCCAAATTCTGTAAATGTTTTTCCGAATAGGGATATTGTTGAGGAAATTCGGAAAGAAATGTCAGAATTTGGAAAAACTTACAAAAATATTTATTAACAAATATTTGTTCAGGTGACACACGTAAGTACGTATTCGTTTGAATAAAAATGTCTCTTACTGGCCTTTTCCAAATTCTGTAAATGTTTTTCCGAATAGGAATATTGTTGCGGAAATTCGGAAAGAAATTTCAGAATTTGGAAAAGCCTAGAAAATTATTTATTAACAAATATTTGTTCAGGTGACACACGTAAGATCGTAGTCGCTTGAATAAAAATGTCTCTTACATGAAAACTGGACTTTTCCAAATTCTGTAAATGTTTTTCCGAATAGAGATATTTTTGAGGAAATTCGGAAAGAAATTTCAGAATTTGAAAAAGCCTAGAAAATTATTTATTAACAAAAGAATCTGATTACTATACAAAATAAGAAAAATGTGTTCGCTAAAAACAAATTACAAAAGCAAACAGTCCTTAACGTAACGTAATTACTTCATAGTGCAAACCCATACGAAGTCTTGTCCAAAATCAAAATTTGTTTTTAATTAGGTTAATTATTATAGGTACATTTTATTATTTACTAGCTGACCCAGCGAACTTCGTTCCGCCTTAATTTCGTAAGTGTAATGAAAATAATAATTCCCCATAATTCATGTAATTTGGTCATACATAACAACTTACTTTTACTAACGTTAATTTAGGATGGCCTTCGGCCTCAACTAACAAGCCCCTCCAACCAGCTCTGTCCCTAGCTAGCCGCTTCCAGCTGCGCACACCGAGTTGGTTTATGTCGTCCTCCACTTGTGCGCGCCACCTGTTACGGGTTCTTCCTCTGCTGCGTACACTATCGGGGTTGAATTCAATAACAATCACCCATATTCTGAAACTCGTATTCGACTACAATCGTATGTTGGTATTTCAAAAGTCGTATATCTGACTTCACTTCTACAAATATTGAAACGGACAACATCGCATACTACTGTTCATATTTTATTATTATTCCGAGTCTAGTATTAATTCGAATTAAAGTCGTATTTGTGTTATTTATTTTTCGTGTGAAAGCTTTTAAACGAGATGTATATTTTTTTTTTCGGATAAAAATGGACACAAACCTAGTACATGCAATATGCGTATGTATATGTAGATATTTTTTTCAATATTCCTCCTATTTGTTTTATCAACCTGCGAGGGACACGCAGCTCTAAGATCATCGAAATGCACTTTCAAAATGCAAACAAAGAAATAAAGATGTAAAACATCTCTTCGCTGTGGAAACAATATGAAATCAGCCTGGCAGTGATAGCGCGAGCCTAAGACCACAGGAGGCAGCTATAAGTCTTCTCTTTAGCTTCAGTATTCTTTGGCGGCATTTTATAACCCAAAAGATATTTTTTAAATGTTATAAAAGGAAATTGTTTCGATTTTTATTCAATAATTAATTTAAAAAAAAATCCTAAAAGGCAATTAATTATACTTTATACTTTTCTATTCCTTCGTCTGCTTCTACCGATAGCGCCAAAAAGAAAGAAATTTCTCGTCCTCGTGGAAATTTATTCAGTGTCTATTTGACAGTTGGATTGGGGTGCGCTTTAAAAGTTCGGCAAAGGCATTGCCAGATCTATCGCAACAAGGACAAATGAGTTGGAAGTCATCACAGAAAATCTTCGGCAAAACAACATACGATTTAGGCATATGGTTTCCCACCGAAGAAACAATAGGGCCATAGAAACAGTTGGAAATTTTTATATGTCGTTTCACCATCTAATAATAATCACGAAGATGACTACAAAAAATCAGTGGCTTTTCGATATAAGAGAACCTCTCGTGCTAAACTCATAGTTAGGACCCTTTTAAAGCCACCGTTGTTATCACTAGGCAGTCATAGTGACATGATCGCGAACTTGGAGGAAGGAAAGAAGTCGTTGGACGATCTGAAATTAGAAGCAAACCAGATCGAAAACAGGAAGGGTGTTGCCGGACAGCGTGTGGAAATTGATGTCCATCGTTACTCGTTCATGTCCATCAGCGTGCTTGTGATAGCATTTATGTGTTATTCAAATGGTACCATTCAAGAAATTTGAATACCACCGCCAGCCCAAACCACATCACAACGAATATTACAAACGTTGTTCCCGACAAATCTGATGCCGTCGAGATAGAAGTTCCCGTCGAGATGAATACCTTTCCAGCGCGACAAGCTTCAACGAGGAAATCAACGAGAGGGATCACGTTTGCCCGAGTTTAGAGGAAAATGAAAACATTAAAATAGAACTATACAAAATACGAATTTCTTATAAATAAAATTATAACTATAATAAAAAAAAAAATAAATAAATTAGTTACATAACAATTAGTACGAAATTTAGATGCTATTTATGATAAACAATAAGAGCCAAAATCTTTCTGTAAAATAGAACGATGTAAAATAGAACGAAAAAGAACGATCGTAAAGTTTCAACAACAAAACAAAAAATATTATAATTGTTAAATGTTAACAAATGTTATATAAATACCTAAATATGTATGGAAAAACCAAGTTTCTATTGAATTTTAGTCTTATTTTACTGCTTTTGTGTTGATATCTCTTTTTAAACAATATAAAATCAATAAAACTGTTTTCGAAGTTAAAAACAAAATAAAAAAATTAATACATTATATTTAAATTTTATAAAACTTAAAATACATAAAATAAGGAATAGTTTAATTCTTAATAAAAAAAATTATGTATTGAAGTCATATAAAAAAAAAATTACATATTTTTAAGAAAATAAATTGTTGATAAAATATATTTGGTCTTGTCGACTGTTATTCGATTGATCGCTAGCTTTTCCCGGGGAAGGGAGGGATGTTGTACATACATACCTAACCTTTCAGAGGAAATCGTCGTGCATTGAACTCAGCGCATTTCAGTAGTTGTCTTGTTCACCTTGATTTCCCTGTAGGTATCATCTTACGGATATTTTGTGTCAGTCAAAGTGCAATGAATTAATAACTGAATTGTGCTGCGTAGCCAAACGTGCCGACGATTTTCTATGGCTAAACTTGGGGTTAGCGATCGGTCGAATGACACGACAAGCCAGAGTCTTTCAAATGAAATTGTCGGTGTCGGTTGTTTTAAATTATAACACTGCATTCAACTTAAAATAAACATTGATTGCAAGTCTGTTTCTAAGCAATACATATATTTTGGCAAAAAGAATATTCTTCTGAGAAAAAAATGCAGCAAATACTCCACTTGTTCAAACTTTTGTACTCCACACACATGAGCCCCCTAAAACAAGATTGCTTGTGCCGTTGCATTAAATACTCTGTGTTTCAATTAGACGGTTACTAAATATTCTTTGCCAATTTGCACATATAGCAGCTTTAGTCTTATCTAATTTTATTTATTTATTTATTTGTTTAAGATATTACATATTGTAGGACGTTGTCCCTTGTTTATATACTAAGTTATTCTAAAATATAAGAATGAACAAACTATAAGTAATTTACATAAATTAAAATAAAAATTTAACATAATATCAGCTAAATTTCAATTAAAATCTTCATAATAATTGTATTAAATTATCATGTACCTAATATAATGAAAACAGTATATATAAAAAAAAAATATATATATATAAAAACAATATTAGCTTCCATGAGTAAAATTCAAGCCAGTCAACATATAAGAAAATAAGAACCATCAGAGAACACACAAGAATCGGAAGTATCTATTATGTTATAAAAAGGTAGCAGATACCAAACGCTTAAACTTGTAAATATTGTGTGTAGATCGCAATTGTCTTGAAAGGTCATTCCAAAGTTTGATGCCACGAATAAGAAACGATGATGAAGCTCGAGTACTTCTGTGTCTCGGTATAAAAATTCTATTACAAGAAGTATTCCTCAAAAACACAATTTTATTGAAAAGATATACTGGAATTGACTTAAAAATTATTTTATGGAGAGTGGTTAGAACTCTTAGCTCCAAAAAGGCTGGAAACGACATCCCCAGGAAAGATTTAGTAAAACTTGATCCTTGAGGGACTCCTGAAGTAATCTCAATAAAATCAGATTTATTTTCACCAAAACAAACATATTGAGAACGTTGAGATAAATTTGAAAATATCAAATTACACGCACTATTACTGAAAGAAAAATATCGGTTAAGTTTGAAGCAAAGGTGAACATGGTTAACACTATCGAAAGCCTTGCTAAAATCTAAAAGTAACAGTAAAGAAATATATTTTCGATCCATGTTCATCTTTATTGTGTCGGTTAAATCAACAAGAGTTGTAGTTGTGCCATGAATTTTTCGAAAACCAGATTGGTTGCAAAAAAGCAAGTTTTTACTGGTGAGAAATTCATTGATTTGCCATTTCATCAAAAGCTCCAAGATTTTAGAAGTGGCTGGTAACAAGCTAATGGGTCTGAAGTCAGAAGGTTCTTGAGGGTTGGATTTTTTACCAACTGGTATAAACTTTGCACATTTCCAAGCTTGAGGATACGAAGAAGTGGTAAGAACGGTGTTAATTACATGTAACAAATGCTGAGATATCAAAGGAAAAATAATCTTAATAAATTTTATTGGAATTTCGTCGAAGCCTGTAGCGTTTGATTTTATAGAAAACAATGCATTGTAAAACTCATCAAGAGAAACGCAACGAAAAGAAAAGGCATTTTCAATTTCGGATACAAATTCAACATCACTTTCATTCTCATTACTTTGATTTTGGGAGAAATATGTATTGTGGTGAATATACCCATTTATGCAAACAACGACATCTTTTATTCTTCTATAACAGAATAAATTAGTAGCGCCATCTTTGAACAAAAGATTAACTAATGTTATCCAATACCAAAACCACACTAATGTTATCCAATACCTAAACCACTGAAAACTGCTATAATTAACTGAACGAAAGCTTTTGAGAGCTTTTTGAGCTTTTTGTAAAGTAATTGTTGTTCAGTTTAAGAAATAAGTTTTATTGGCGAACCCTTGGCAAAATATTACATTGGTGTCAGTAAAGTGGAATAGAACTTATTTTATCTGTGCATTCAGATAATTAATGGTGAAAAGTGATAAAGTGTGTAAATAAATAAACAGTAAAAGTGACATACAAAAATATAAGAATAAAAATAGAAACAAAATGGGAAAAATTGTGAATGCATTGAATTGTGTTGAACTTAAGGCAGAACTGAACAGACGAGGTCTTCCTACCTCATGATTCGTCTGCAGGAAGATTTAAGGCAACACGGTGAAAATCCAGACACGTTTCTATTTGAAATTGAAATGTCGGAAGATCAAGTAAGTACAAGTTTAGACTTAACCAATATGATGGCTCAGTTGCTCGCCCAGTTTGAAGACCAACGCAATGAACAAAAGAATCTTCTAGAGGAACAACGAATTGAGCAGAAGAATGAACAAAAGAATCATCTTGAGCGGTTAGAAGAACAACGCAGTGAACAAAAGAATCTTCTAGAAGACCAACGAATTGAGCAGAAGAATGAACAAAAGAATCTTCTTGAGCGGTTAGAAGAACAACGCAGTGAACAAAAGAATCTTCTAGAGGAACAGCGAAGTAAACAAAAGAATCTGCTCGAAAAACAAGAAAAGAATCTTCTCGAACGGTTCGAAGAACAGAAACACATCCTCGAAGGTAAACTAGATTTATTTGAGAACAAGTTTATTGCCCTTGACGAACGTGTTGAAAAACAGTTTTCGTCAGTGGAAGCAAAATTCGAGAAGATCGAAGATAACATTGAAAGCATTACTAAAGAACTAGACAGAGTTCGAAAAATAAAGGTTCGAGAAAGTTCTGGCGACTGTCCAAAGAAAAAGGAAATGCATCCACCGACCTTTGATGGACAAACTTCTTGGTCAATCTACAAGAAGCAGTTTGAGGCAGCCGCAACAACAAATGGCTGGGATGACGAAGACAAGTTTATTGCCCTGACGCTTGCCCTTAGAGGTTCTGCTGCTGAATTATTGCAAACCATACCAGCAGACCAAAACGGCAACTTCAGTGCTCTTGTTCAGGCCATTGACAAACGCTTTGGTGATGGCCATATGCAAGAAGTCTTCCGCGTTCAACTCAATACCAGAGTCCAGAAAAGAGGAGAAAGTCTGCAACAACTCCAAGCGGACATTGAACGGCTGGCGCATCTAGCATACCCGACTGCAGGAGATGAAATTACCAACCAGCTAGCAACAGAGGCTTTTGTCCGTGCAGTTTCCGATATCAATCTCCAGCGAGCAATTCGAACTGCTGGAAAACGCACGCTTTCTGAAGCATTAGCCTTCGCGATCACTATGGAAGCATCGGAACAGGCTTCTTTAGGAATTCATCGGGTAAGAGAACTGGAAGTTGAGGAATTTTCTTGCCAGAGAGCTGAATTCCAAAGAAGGCAGCGAAAAGGACCTGCTCGATGCTGAAATTGCAACAAAATCGGACATCTCCAGCGCCAGTGCAGATTGCCACCAAGAAGAGTCACCTGTCAACATTTTGGAAGCAAAAATAATACCCGCGAATAGGTAAGCAATAACATCAACGCTCCTGCTCGTCTTGGTATCGATTTGCCCAGAACCATAATCCAAGTCTCGCAGACTAAACGAAACAATAAGAGTCTGACAGTGGACGCAACAGTAAATGGTAAGAAACACGTGGCTACAATTGATACCGGTGCCACAGCCTCCATTGTGCGAAGAGACTTGGTCAAAATGACGTGGCTACGTAACACCAATAGCTACCGTCTTAAAACTGCGACAGGTGAGGCAGCAAGAGTGTATGGAGAAGTTCGTCTCAAAATCCGTTTGGCAGAACTAGAGTTTTCGCATTTTTTTTTGGTAGCAGATATATGTGACGAGTGCATAATTGGAATTGACTTTATGAAAGAGCACGGATTGATTCTGGATCTCGGTAAGCAAGTTCTCAATTACCAAAATGTAGAGATTCCTATGGTTTATGGCAACGAGAACTCATCAACTCTAAGAACTGTCATCAAAGAATACATATGCTTGCCTCCCTCTTCGGAAGTGTTTGTGTGGACTACCGTAGGCTGAACGATGTGACAAAGAAAGACAGCTACCCTTTGCCCAGAATCAGCGATACTTTGGATGCAATGGAAGGAGCTCAATGGTTCTCGACGCTGGACTTAAAGAGTGGCTACTGGCAGGTAGAAATCCATCCACAAGATCGCGAGAAGACAGCTTTCTCTACAGGAAATGGTCTGTGGCAGTTTAAAGTTATGCCATTCGGACTTTGCAACGCTCCGGCAACATTTGAGCGTCTAATGGAGTGTGTCCTACAAGGACTTACCTGGAAATCATGCCTTGTGTATTTGGACGATGGCATCGTTTATGGGAAAACTTTTGACGAACATTGTAAGAACCTTAAGGCCGTATTCCAGAGGCTTCGAGAAGCACACTTAAAATTAAATCCAGAGAAATGAGGTACTCTCGAGGCCAGAACGCAATTACTGCGTGACCAGAAGGGAACTTCTAGCTTTGATTTTGGCAACAAAGCACTTCCATAAGTACATCTATGGACAGCCTTGTTCGAACAGATCATGGTGCGCTTAATTGGCTTCTGAACTTCAAAAATCCCGAAGGTCAAGTAGCTAGGTGGATCGAGAGACTACAGACATACGACTATCAAATTCAACATCGGAAAGGAAAGCTGCACACAAACGCAGATGCATTGTCTCGACGACCGTGTAAACAGGACTGTAAGCATTGCACGCGTCAAGAAGAAAAGGACACAGTTGCCATCCAGCGAGTCAGAGTCGATCCCATTTACGGTTGGAGCAATGAAGAACTGAGAACTGCCCAACAAGAAGTCACAGATATAGAGCCCATTCTTGCATGGAAAGAGCACGAAGAAAAACCAGGATGGGGTGAAATCTCCGATAGAAGTCCAGCTCTCAAAGCGTATTGGGCACAGTGGGACTTTCTTCATGTCCAAGAAGGGGTACTAAGGCGTACATGGGAGTCTGCAGATGGTAAATCGTATGTGATGCAGTTAATCGTGCCCAGGTCAAAGGTTAATGATGTTCTTCGAGAGATGCATGATGGAGCATCTGGAGGTCATTTGGGAGTCAACAAAACGCTGGAAAAGATACAACAACGGTTCTACTGGCTACATGCAAGAGATGATGTCGAAAAGTGGTGCCGAAAATGTGATACTTGTGCTGCTACAAAGGGTCCAGGTAGAAAACTTCAAAGTAAAATGCAGCAGTACAATGTGGGCACGCCTTTCGAGAGAATAGCTGTATATGTCGCAGGTCCGTTTCCGGAGACCAACAGTGGAAACCGATACATCCTTGTAGTCATGGATTACTTCAGCAAGTGGCCTGAGGCATTTTCCATCCCAAACCAAGAAGCCAAAACAGTGGTTGATCAGATTGTATTCAATTGGGTGAGCAGGTTCGGTGTTCCTTTGGAATTGCATTCTGACCAAGGAAGGAACTTCGAATATAACATCTTCCAGGAGGTTTGCTCTCTCCTTGGCATCAAGAAGACGAGGACAACACTGCTTCATCCACAATCTGACGGAATGGTCGAACGATTAAACAGGACGCTTAAGGAACATCTGTCCAAGGTTGTAGGTGACTACAAACGAGACTGGGATCGCCATATTCCATTGTTTGTGATGGCCTACCGAAGTGCGGTTCATAGTTCAACAGGACATACACCATCGGAGATCCTGTTCGGCACAACAATACAACTGCCTAGTGAAGTAAAATTTGGATGCCGTACTATGAAACCGGAAAAGCCAGATGAATATGTGGATAACCTCAAAGAAAGACTCATTGACATTCATCAACGGACAAGGAAAACCATAAAAATAGCCAGTGATAGGATGAAAACACGGTACGATGCTCGTGCAACAACGATTGGATTCCAAGAAGGAGACCTGGTGTGGTTTTACAATCCCCATCGACAAAAAGGACTGTCACCAAAACTTCAACAAAACTGGGAAGGACCATACACCGTTGTGAAGCGAATCAATGATGTGGTTTACCGCATTCAGAGAGGGTTAAGAGGCAAGCTTAAGGTAGTTCACTGTGACCGTTTACATCGCTATAACGGTGATGACGGGAGTAATGGATTTAATCGGGACGATCAATCCTAAGAAGGGGGCAATGTGATGAATATACCCATTTATGCAAACAACGACATCTTTTATTCTTCTATAACAGAATAAATTAGTAGCGCCATCTTTGAACAAAAGATTAACTAATGTTATCCAATCCCAAAACCACACTAATATTATCCAATACCTAAACCACTGAAAACTGCTATAATTAACTAAACGAGCTACTTGTGGAGACTTGTGGAGGGGAAGCGTATTCCAGCAAATTCCAGCACATTCCAGAACTTTAGAGAATATTCTAGTAGCTTTTTCTCAGATATAAATACAGGGCCACCAGTCCGAAGACCTCAGTTTTGATTTCGAAAGTGAATGAATAAACATCGGTGTAAAATAGTGAATTGTGCTTGTTATAATAAAAGTATTGGAAGTAAAGTATTTGAAGTGAAATAAAGGTGTTTTATTTTTGTAAAGTAATTGTTGTTCAGTTTAAGAAATAAGTTTTATTGGCGAACCCTTGGCAAAATATTACAGTATTAAGAGTCGACGGGTCAAGAGTTCCAAAATCCATTTCCTTATCATTAAGGCCAATAGCATTAATTTTTTTCCAAAGATCCTTGCTTGATTGGACACATTCAAATTTACGAACACCACAATCTATTTTGAATGCTTTTATTTCACTTTTAACTTTATTTCTGTACCTAGAGTAAGTTTTCCATTTATTCTCAGAGGGACTACCACGATACGCTCTAAAAGAAAGGTCCCTTAAATTAATTGCACTTGCAACACGAGGGGAAGTAAGTGGATTCACATTTTTATTAGGTTTAATTACTTTTAGGGGTACAAAAGTTTCATACAAATACTTTAAGTGAGTGTTTATAAAATCAACTTGATAAGTGGAATCATTCGTACTATAAATGAGATCGAAGTCAATCTGTGAAAAACTGTTACATAACTGATCAGTATTTATGGAACTAAAATCGCTTGTTTTAATTTCAAGATCAACTATTTCAGGAATTATATCAAAAGAAGCAAAAATGAACGCATGTTTAGAAATACCTTGTATCCAGAACTGATCTTTATAATGTACCACATCAGGATCATTAACAATCATAAAATCCAATAAGGAGGATTTGAGTGGAAAATGTCTAAATGGGTTGGAATATTACTATGGACTGTATACATGTTACATCTACTTAACAAATTATCAGAAGAAATCCTTTTTCCGCTATCCATAAGATTAAAATTGAAGTCACCCATGGCGTACACGTTGCTATATTTTTGAGTGAGATCAGTTAAAATAGGTTCAACTTTGGTAAATTCCCCTTTTGGAAGATATATAACACCTACAAGAATTTTATTATACCCAGATTTAATTTCTACAAATAAAAATTCAATACCAGGTTCAGAACATTTCAATATTTTTGTAGGTCGAATTTGTTTGTCAATGTATAGCGCCACACCACCACCTCGAACTCGCGGCCTGTCATTTCTATAAAGTTTGTAACCAGGGACACCAACACTCAAATCACTATGATAGCTCTTAAGCCATGTTTCAGAAACACCAATCACATCTAAATAGTGGCCACTTAGAATGGATTTGATTTCATTAAACTTTGCACTTTTATTGTTAAGACAAGCTTTGGCAGTTAAAATGGCCAATATTAAAATAGTTTTTCCGATGCTTGAGCTTATTTCTGAGATAACTGGAGTCACTTGACTGTGCTCCTGCAATTAAGTCTGGCATTTTTTTTTAATATGTTTTCAAGGATGAAGCTAGTTATTAAGAAGATAATAAAGAAATAAGGTGAAAAGTTGTAACAATTTATGTATTTATTTAATAACAAAAAAAATTTGATATTCGATTAGCTTGGTACAATAATTCATAAAGGCAAATATGTGCCCGTCTTTTCAAAAGAAAAAGAAGAGTTTAAAGAACTTAAGTTTTATTTTAAAAAGAAGAAAATAATAATGTACGAAAACCTATTAAGCATACAATAAGAGATTAACTAAATAAAAATTAAAATAAACAAATTATGCAAAGGGAAAAGAAAGAGACAAAAAAATAATAATAATAATTATAAAAAATTTGATTGCGAATATTATAATCATCAAATTAAACGACGGGTTGTGCGTTTTATGTTGTTGACTCCATCTCCAGGTGTAGATTTTTGAATCGATGAACTCTTTGATGCTTTCGACTTCACATTTGGTTTTCCTTTGTGTTCAATAGTTTTATCAATTAATATGACATCTTGTCCAGGTAAGCCATTTTCAAGGCCATGATTAGAAGGAGTCGATTTTTTTCGAGTTTTATCGACAAGAGAATTAAAGTCAGGGATATCAGATTCAGAGTAAATTGATTTAATAGAGCCATCATGATTTATAATTTTAAAAAACTTAAAACCTGAACTGAAGGATTTAATTTTTCCATTTTTCAATAAATCAACACAAATCTTGCGAATATTATACATTTTTTTTGTAAGATTGTCATTGAGAAAAAGTCTAGATTCAATACCCAATTCTGGACATATTTTATCAAGGGTAAGTGGTGGCGTGAGGGCGAAGTAATTTTTCATGACACGATCTCTAGTTGTGACAGACAGAAACTATATTAGCACAATTTTAGAATCACTGGCAAGTCTAAAAACTTTAGAAAAATCTTCAGCCCTTATATTAACGTTAAGATATGAACAAAGCTTAACGGCAAAAACTAAAGTATCCATTTCAATAGCAGGGCATCCCGACATTAAAATATCCAGTCTTTTATTTGTAGTTTCTAATATTTCAGAACATTCACAGCTATGAGTCTTAGGAATCGAATTTAATTGAATTTTCATATTTAAAAGCTCATTATTAACACTTAACATTTTAGTCTCTAATTGGTCTGTGACTTCTTTAGATACAATCCCAGGTAGGTCTTTCTTAATATCATCAGCAACCATGTTCAAGCGCATATTCATTTGTGTGAACATTTTGAACATATGATTGAATTGTTTTGATATCATTCCGGGTGAATCAGAGGTAGAACAACTATCACACAGGAGGGCAGGCTCATCCTCAGTAGCATTGGTTATAGATAAATTACAGCCCAGACAATTCGGCATATCGAGGTTAACTGAACACTTGTGTTTAGACTTTTATTTCTAAATTATGTAGGCACTGCACTGCAGGGACAGGGACGGTAATTAAAAAAAAAAAACAATAACCAGTTTGTGTTTTAAGAGAACCACTGATGGAAGAGAGTAAACCACATGCACTTGTTTTAATTAATTTTTTTTTTTCTTGATGAGATAATTATGATTTATGATTAATTTAGTTATTAGAGAAATTATTTATTAAGGAAATTTCACAATTAAAAAGATTTTATTATTTTTTTCTTTTTATATTAACATTAGGTACTTTAACTAATACGTTTTTATAATTCAATAAACTTTAGATTAAAATATAGCAAATAAATATCTGACAGAGCACACACAGCAAGTTGCTTACTCGTTTGACATTCCGCAATTTATTGATTGAATTTTAGCTTAGGATGCCTTTCAAGCTTCAGGTTGAACGTCAATTCCATTCCCAAGTAAGTATAATTCTTCACTAATTTTACAGCTCCTCCCTCATATTTCCAATGCTCGTCTCTTGAAAGTTTTCCAGTAGCAGACCATGACTTTTAATTTGTCTGTGTTTACCACCAGATTCCATTCTTTGCAATATCTTTCCAGCTTATTGATCATCATTTAAAGTGCCACTGGGGATTCAGCCAGAATAACGATGTCATCTACATAATTATGACCTTGATCCGTAAATTACCAATCTCCACTCCACAAGTCATACAACCAACAAGATCGTCCAGAAAAAGGGCAAATAGTAGTGGGCTGAGATTACAACCTTGCCTTACTCCTTGATTAACTTCAAACCTTTCTGATCGTTCTATGCCGTTATAAATAAAAGTTGTTGTAAGTTGGTACAACTTTTCTACAGTATGCACAAAATTTGTTGAGTCTCCTAGATTGTACAGCTTATATAACAAGGACTTCTGATTATTCGAATCAAAATCTGCCTTGAAATCGACGAAAACAGCATATAATTTTTACTTGCGATATACGTAGTATAGGGCAAGTTTAGGATTCGTGCAAAAAAAAAATCGAGATAATAATTTTCCCAAACATTGCGATGATGGAGAAAGCGAAAAAAGTGGGTCTCGCAATTCTGTCTGTCTAACTGTCTGTCTCTACCTCGACCTGTAGCCTTATCGGCTGAAGCGATTTTCTTCAAACTTTGGACTTAAGGTTCTTATGCGATGCAGGGGAAATTGAAATTTTTGTTTTAGCTCAAAAAATAACGGTACCTGCCATACAACGAATATACAAAAATTGATTTATTTCAAAAACGTCTAACGATTTTGAAAAAAAATTTCGAGCTGTTATAATAACTACAATTCAAATTTTGGTAGAAAAAAAAATGTATAACGGTTATTAACGGTACCTGCCATAGAATTGATTTTTTGGTTTTCATATTTCTCGTTAACGGCTACTTCGATTTCAACCAAATTTTTCATGTTAGAGGTCCTTTACAATTTTAACAATTTTGCATATAACATTTTTCAAAAAAATTATTTTTGATTTTTAAATAAATATTTTAAATAAAAATTGTATTTTATAAAATACTTAAAGTGTATATGCACATTGTCAATTTTAAGCTACAAGAGCAAGTTTGTGCGATCCAGTCGTGCCCATTTTTTATTATGATTCAGTTTCCATTGCGTGAGAGATTGTAGGACAAAGATGTTCGAGTATCCTTTGCGAAACCCACTTTGGAATTCACTCAATTTGCTTTACCAATTATTCTTTCCAGCTCACAAATTGGAAGGTATTTTAATGCTATCATGCTATCAATCTTATTATGAAAAGCGTTTTTTTTTAAGTTTTCCATTTCAAAACATTTTTGTCGCCTGGTTCACCTTCTGCCTTCAGACAGTCAAGGGCTGCACTGCACTACATCTGATAGTAAGAAATATTAAAAATTATCGGAGTAAGTAGCATCTCCAACCACAAAATCTTTTATCAAAGAGCACCAATCTCCTTCAATGAGTCCGTAATCAATTACCGAGCATCGCTGCTTTCCGACAAAAGTAAACTCACCACCTTTATCCCCTTCAGTACAGCCATTCAAAATACTCAAACCGAAATCTTTACAGAGATCAAGTAATTTAATACCTTCGTTGTTGACTTTAGCATCTTTGCTCTACCGTTGAAAATGTTCAACAGAATTTTCTGTTTCCAAAGCTCCAATTCTATCGTATAAGTCACCAACTATCATTATGTTTTGGTTCTTAAGCGTACATAAGAAAACATACAACTTATCATAATCTTTTTGCCAGTTATTGCAGTTATGTAGATAGGTGTTATATATATAAAGAAAAAGAAATTTAAATATTAAAATTACTTTGGTTTTAAGTGGAGTGAAATTATTGTGTTTCGCCCAAGGTATAACAGTGGGCTCTTCAGTCAGTCTGTTATACCCTACTAAGGCCGTGTGTCAATTGCGTTAAAAGTGCGTTAAATTTGATCCCATAGCTAAATTTTGACATGAATGAGGTGAATACAGTCGTCAAAATTTAACCTGCTCAGGAGCTCGTTTAAATTTTTACTAGTGGATAAATTATGACGTTTGTATTAAGCTTCTTGCACATTACTTACACCATCGACCTATTATACCTCGACTGCTAGGAGCCAACATCACGATGGTTTCCTTTATTAAAAAAAACCGATACACTAGCGGCAATTTGAAAACGACTTAGGGTTAGACCGCACTAGATGGAACTGCACTGCAGCGGAACTTTGATTCACAATAATTTGTATGAAATTTTATGAAGTTCAGTTGCCGCTTAGTGCGACATAGCTCATACAATTTCATACAAATAATGTTTTGCCGCGTCGTGAAGTGTAGTTCCGCTGCAGTTGTGTGCGGTCTAACCTTTAGGCCTAATTTTTTTCTCAAAGTTAAACATAAATTTAAGATTTTTACAGTCAACTTGAAAAATAGTTTTTTTTCACTCGAAGTTGACGTTTTCAACAAGATATAATAATAAAAACGAACCTTACAAATTATGCATGCACATCGGAGCTCGGGCTGATCTGTTGTGTTTCATTCTTTTTGTTCGATTTCTTCGCTTTGCTTACTAGGTTTATCTTTGTTTTGTTTTCAAGCTATACAAGGGGTTGAAGCTAGTTTCAAAATCGCAATGTGAACGTAGTGTTTCTCTTTCTAATGAAAAAAATAATTATATCGCATGCATAAAAATAGCAAAATATGCGTCAGCAGGAATTCATGCTGGCGCATATTTGGGACTTCTTTCAATTGCATGCACCAATCAAGGAAATGTCCCATTTGGTCACAGTCAACATGCGCCGAGCGAGTACACGACATGCGAAAATGTCACATATTTATATGCGGCATTGATGTCACATTCAGCCTGAATGTGCATGTTCACCACATGCAGCCGTGACAAAAATGAGTACACAGCATGCGACATTTGGGACGCATATCTGACGTCAAAATGACGTCACGGCGGTCGGTCGCAAGTTTTGAATAAAAGCTTTTATTTTGTTTTCTATTCATTGTTTTTTGCACTTTACATGTTGGTTGGTATGCCTATAAATGCTGATGTGTTGTCCTAATTTCTGTGCATGTTCTAGTAGCAATATTTTCTCAATATCTTCTTCGCCAAAATGTTTTGCTGAAAAATATTGAGTATGGCCAACATTTTGTGACAAAATCTCTATATTAGAAGGCTTTATCAATGATTCAGATTTTTTTAAATAATCGAGACCAATCTCGACCCATCCATCATCTTCAAAATGTCTGTTCAAAAACTTTTTTGAAGTAGCGAGGTCCAAACGTTTTCAACGAAGTTCAAGCCAAATTTAAAGGGCGGTCCTGGTAAAAGTTCCATTTTTGTATTCTAAATCTAGATTTTACCTAACTTGGAAGTGTGGAAAGGGGCGCAGAGCCTTGTTGA
Organism: Melangyna quadrimaculata; assembly: GCA_949320155.1. NCBI lineage: Eukaryota > Metazoa > Arthropoda > Insecta > Diptera > Syrphidae > Melangyna > Melangyna quadrimaculata. Next base: position 9,312,999 of record OX439486.1, read on the forward strand.
AACATCGAAGGTACAAGTCTAAAAATATTAGTAAGTTTTTAGTAAGTCTAAATTTCGATTCGAGATCGCCATATTGGGGAATATAAAGTTAACGAGAAGAATAAAACAACGAAACAGAAATATTTGAGAGAAAAGCTTTTATTCATACAATCTTGCCAAACAACACATACAATGTTTATAAGGAGATGGGTAGGTATAAAAAGGACAAAAACGCAGGCTGTGTCACTGTGTGTGGTATATCATTGTAAAAGCGCTGAGAGAATTATTGAATAGCCCATAAAAAAGCAAAAGCTCTGAGAGTGGTTCGCAATATTGGAACCCGCAAAATTTGTATGAGATGCGTCTTCTTGGTAACTTTATATTCTTTGGTTATAGTTTCTCCCGCCATAAGACTTGACGTACAACTGTGATGTCGAAATGGATAAAGTTTTTTTCTTCTATAAAATATTAAAATTAAAAATAACAATTTGAAACCAGAAAAGACAATGGGGCATATTCATAGTCATTTTAGACTTGGGTCTAAGTTAGACATAGCTTTGGTTGAATTTTGGGACGTTGATTCTATTTTTTTATCATTTAAAAATATTTGAAGCTATTTGTGTAGTATACCAAGTAAATTATCGTATAAAAATATAAAACTAAAAATTTGTAATTAAAATCGGTCTGTATTCATTGAGCCAAAATTGTCTTAAACTGTAGTTTAGTTAAACCTGGGTCTATCTGCGACTATGAATATCCCCAAAATATTTTCATTCGTAACACGAAACGACAATATGAACAGGAAAATTCATTCGCAATCTCATATAACCTTGACTTTGGAATGGTTCTTTAACATTTTTAAATGGTGGGTGCTAGATATTTTTGCATATCATTTTTAGTGTCTTAAAACTGGCTTAAACGTCAATTTTAACAACATCTAATGGACTGAGAATGTAATCTAAGGCAAACCACAGTTTTAACCTCATTTTTTCGTCCCTATCTTATTTCTTCCGCTGTGTAAGTTTTTCATTTTTTTGCAGCATTTCTTGGTATCCGCAAAATAATTTTTAAAAAACTGTGTAACTTATTTTCAGTTTGGTTGATTTTTCTCGGCATAAGAGTTAAAGTTTTTTGAACGCATTTATGTATTTTTACTTTTTCTTCTTCCGTAGATGCTTTTCTAAACTTAATTTTTATTTAAAAAATACAAAATATAGTTTTTTGCCCTTTCTTAAATATTTAAAAATTTTGTTTAGAAAAAATCCATTCCGTTAAATTTTCAAACGCGAAATTCACCGTGGCCTCAATCAAGTGACACAACTTTTTATACCTTTTTTTGTCAGTTCATTAACAAAATCCGTGATATTTCTTTAAATATTCCAAGATACTCTTTAGTTTTGCATCTTTATTTTTGTAAAATACGTATGTACCCACAACTAGTAGGTAAATTTATTTTGAAACACAATTTGTTTAGTAGATATCTATTGTATGCAATATAAATAGCGAATAAAGATTAGAATAAAGAGATTATTATAATTACTATGGTTTATGTTTTCTCTGTCGTAAGAGCTGACGTTGTTAAGACTACAAAAATATCTGATCATACAAGGGGCCCCATTTAGCATTGCCGCCCCGGGCCCCCAACAAGCTAAGTCCGCCACTTACGACTGTTCCGCTCCAATGTTGAATCCGTGCTTCTTTACGGGTGCAGCACTTGGAAAGTCAAACCCGCTGTCACAAAAAGCAGGAAACGTTGTGAATAGATGTCTGCAAAACATCTTGAGGATTTCCTGTCCCAACCGTATTTCTAATGATGGACTTCATGCGAGAACAGGTCAGGAACACAGGAACCCCTCAAATCTATCTTACGAAGACGTACATAAGTGGCAGTGTATAGGACCCTGTTTAGGTTGTGACTGTTTACTAAGTAGTGAGCAGTCAATGCATGTCTACATTATTGTAGTTTTCGCTCATGTTTATCTCTGAACTCTCATAGAATAAATGGGAATTATGAACTAATTGGAATAAAATGCAACATTTTGGAAATGAAACATGACTGCTCACTACAATTTTTATGTTTTATTCTTGACTGTCGCCTTTGTTTCCCCTTCACCGATTTCATTTACAAACTTCCGTCACTACGAACTAAGCAGTCACAATCTAAATGGGGTCTAGGACATACACTTTGAAGAGGTAACGAGTGCATTGCGGGTTAAGAGATGCAATGGAACCCTCTCAAGCAAAGTGTAAGACGAGCGGGCCGACCTAGAAGCACTTGGCGGAGAACGGTCGAAGAGGAGTTGGCACAATTGGGGAAGAGGTGGAGTGAGCTGATATATGTATCTCCAGAAACCGTACACGAACACGATGGCGCGAAGCTGTAGTGGAGGCTATATGCCCCGTAAGGGGAACCTCATGGTTGTAACAGGTCCGAGCACCTAAGTAAGTAGAAATAGATATTATAAGATTACAGCCTAATTTTTGGTAGAAAACAATTTAACCTTATGTCTAATAGTTCTTTAACCTAGAAAGGTGTTCTCGCAGGGAAGGGGCCAGTTTTTGATCTTAACACGTTTTTATTCGATTTTTGATGACTGTAAAAAAGTGAAATTTAAGGTCAGAACTTAAAAAAAACATTATTAAATTTTGAACATTTTATTTAAATTTTTAAAACTCATCCAGGATCGAATAATAAACGTGTGAAGGTTTGAAAAAATTCTTACGATTTAGTCCAGGACTCAGACCATTATTATGGGACTGCGCATCGTAACTTAAAATACGATATTTACGAAAAAATTGCATTTTAGAAAAAAACGATTTGTTTTCCTTTGTTCGTCCCTTCTTGCCAAGGAAAATACCCAAAAAGCACTCAAACATTTTTCCAGAATTTCAAAAAAAAAAACTTCAAATCTACAAGACAATAATCTACCATCAAACCCTATAAAACGCTGGAAGATATGGTGGGCCGTGCACGCAGAATAGATTGTTTATATTTAAAACTTCCAATAGGGTAAAAGAAGGTTAAATATGCACTTCAGTTCGGATGAAAATCTCTTTTCCAAACGGAAGCACCAAGAATATGTCTTTCAAAACTCGTAAAATTCCATATAAATAGATGTTAGATTTTATTTTTTTTTTAAATTTCATTACAATACTTTAACAATAATAATCTTACTTTAAGTATTAGGAATCTTCGATCATAAGTAAAAATATCAAAGCATAATGTTGTTATTGTTTTGTTTGTTTTATTTTTTTAAACTTATATTAAATTTGGCGTTTAATTGCATGATTTGTGCATATCTTTTTTTGTTTAAATTTTCTTTTTATGTTTATATGAAGAATGCTTATAGTATTTTAGACTTATTTATTTTATTTTCGTTTTGTAAAAATTCGTTTAGTTTGTGCTCGAATAAATTAAAATTTGTTTTTCTCGCTTCTCTCAATTGTTAAAATCCTATATATATAGACCTCTTTACAATGAATACATATCTTCCATTTGTTTTGCACTTTCTTGTTGCATTTTTGCTCGAAGGCTCTTAACATCATCGGCTATTCTAACGATCAGTCCAATTTTCTGAATTTGTTTTCAAAGATTTTATTTTTTGTTGTTGTCAATTTGAATTTTAAAAACAGGAAGATACTTACAGTTTCTTTGTCTCCAGGTGTTTTGTTCCAGAGCCAAATCATGTATGCGGGAATATAAAGCATTGATGATAAAGCTGTAAACCATCCAAAGGCCTGAGCCCATAGTGGGTAGCTGTAGTCTAAATATTTAACTGGTGTCCATTGAATTATATTAAATATAAATACACCCTACAATAATGACGATGATAGGAAACATTCAATATGTTGATATTTTTTTTTTTTTAATTAAAATTTGATGATTTAAATACTTACGAAGCAAATAGCCGGAGTTGTAAAGCACCAGCAGAACTTCCACCAACCAATTGGATAATATCCAATCATATCCTTTATGCCATCATAGAAACGATCTACCCCATAGAACCATGATATTGACACACATTCGAAGAAAATCAACCAGAGCAGGCAAAAACCACTAACAGCATATGAGTCGAGAATTTGAAATATGTACATTCCTCCCTGCAAAAGAATAAACAATACTTTTTTAAATTATAAAAACCGTTACTCGCTTATTTATTGAAGCAGCGTCTATACTATGTTGATTTGTGTATATCAAAAGTGATGATCAACAATGTTCAGTAAACGCAGACGTGTTGAACAACTTCAATTGAACAATTGATGAACTTTTGTTGACCCGAACGCAACCCGATTCAAATGGAAAGAAATCAACAATGTTTTGTCGACTGAAAAATATTTTTAAGTCTGGACGTGTTCATCAACACAGCTGTCACTTTTATATTGCGGTTGCGGCGTCTGCGTCTGTGTTTGGTGTTTTGATCTCTTTAAACCATGCCTGGTTATAAAAATAAAAACACCAGGCAAGATTTAATAATGGACCTGGTAGAAGCCTTCAATTTGGGCAAGGCAGAAGCAGAAAAAAATTAAGAAGATTCTAATCCCAGTTTGCTCGGGAGGGGGAAAAAGAAAACGAATCAAGAACCACTGGAAGTGGAGAGACGTAGTGTACGTGAGCAAATGATTTGCTTACCAGAGCATGCTGTTCCTGGCGCAGTAAAACAAACAGTAATAACACTTGAAACATGACATGACAGTGTACACTTCAACACGTACAGACTAACTGGCAATGTGTGGTAAGGTTTGTTGAGCACGCTAAGCAGCGTCCAAATCAACATTGTTTATTTACATTGTCGATCAAAACGCTTAACAACCTGTTCACACATTGCCTGTTAGTGTGTACGTGTTGAAGCGTACACTGTTATGTGTTCTATAACATATTTGACATGTTCCTACCAAGGCAAAAAACCCCATGCAGTGTCTAAACAAATCAGTTTGTTAATTGTTTTGTGGCTTTGATGTTGGGCACCTCCAAGCCCAGTAGGTACGTACGTCCATAGAAATACTCATTTTTTACCTACTCAATTTTGCACGTGCATTTTTAAAAACAGCAGCGTTTTCTTGTCTGACCAATTCATTTCAAATAAAAATACAAGTAAGACTACAAACCAAATCAAAACAGTATCAAATTACACAATTCAAAATACAAAACAAAATATGTTGCACGCAGACGCCACCGCAATAAAAATTATATCTCTGTTGATCAACACGTCCAGACTTAAAAATTATTGTTCAGTCGACTCAACATTGGTGATTTCTACCCATTTGAATTGGGTTACGTTCGGGTCAGTAAATGTTGATCGACTGTGTTGATTTACACGTTCGCATTAATTTAACATTGTTGATCAGCACTGTTGATATACACAAATCAACATAATGTGGACGCTACTTAAGAACAACTCGCTCAACAATATTGCACTAGATTTTATTGCAGAAACTAGGGGAATACAAGCGATTCATGCAAATGATTTCCGGATGATGATTTTGGTGTTCTACTAAGCTTAGTTTAATACGACGACGACCGATGATGCCAAGAAAATGGAAGAAGTACGTACTTTTTCGACTGTAATATGTCGACTTTATAGAAAGAGTGGAGTCCTCTCATGCTCAACACCCTCAACACGTTTTAGTAATATTTTTTAGCTCTCTTTTACACATTAGCAAAACGTTTGGACGGCAGTTGTGACTGATATTTCTAATTTTGTCTTTCTCACAAACATATACATTCAATATTTAATCCTAAAGCGGTTTCTCAAATAATAATAATTTACCTGTGTGATGCACGTTAATCCAACCAGATAACTTAGCATACAAACTATCGCAATAAAGATCTCCTTGCGTTTTCTTAGTAGCTGTGGCCATTCATCAATGATGGCAGTTATAAAACCTTCCATTGTACAAAATTGTGAATCCAATCCAATTAAAAGAATCATAAAGAAGAATAAGCACGACCACAAAGGTGAGCCAGGCAATTGCAACACAGCCGATGGATAAACTAAGAAAGCAAGTCCAGGACCTTTCAAAAGAAAGATTGAAAAAGAAAACCAAAATTTAAAAATTTTAGAATATTGATTTTGACAATTGTCATGGCAAATTAATAAAAAGATTATGCTAACCAGACACAGCTACTTCAGCAACAGGTCTTTGCTGTTCATGAGCCATAAATCCAAGTATTGAAAATATAACAAATCCCGAGAACATACTTGTACTTGAATTAACTGAACAAACAATCAAAGCATCTCTGTTTTGTTTGAGTGAAAGAGAGATATAAGAAATAAAAGTTTTTTGTTATTAATTTAATCAAGCAAAAATTTCATACTTATAGACGTTGTTTGTAAATTTATTATAACTTCCGAGAGCAACTAGTGTACCCAATCCGAGTCCATAGGAGAAAAAGATTTGTGTAACTGCATCAATCCAAACCTAGTTTTTATAAAAAATTCATAAAGTGGTGTGTTTAAAAATGCAATTAATAACGAAATAGACATCAAAGATTCGTTCAAATAATATCGAATAGAAAATAAAGCAAAAATGCCATGGGGCGTATTCATAGTCATAACATAGAGCTGGGTCTAAGTTAAACATAGGTCTTGTTTAATTTTCGGACGTTGATTCTATTTTTTTAAGTTTCTTATTTCAAAGCATTAGAAGCTATTTGTGTAGTTTACCAAGTTAATTATCGTATACAAATATTAAACCAACAATTTGTACTTAAAATCGGTCTGTATTCATTGAGCCAAAATTGTCTTAAACTGTAGTTAAGTTAAACCTGGGTCTATCTGCGACTATGAATATGCCCCCATGTGTTTTTTGTATTTACCTCAGCTTCTGATAGCTTTGAAAAATTTGGTATAACATAGAACTTTATGCCGTCTAAAGCTCCTGGCAATGTAATTCCACGAATGAGTAATACAGTCAATAAAACATAGGGAAATAATGCAGTAAAGTAAACAACTTTGCCGGTCCATTTAACTCCTTTCCATATACAAAAGTAGCACAAGATCCATACTAATAATAGAGTTCCAGCTAATTCCCATCGAATACTTCCAATTTGGTCAATTCCAGGTGATATTTGCAGTGTACGACGCCTAATCGGAAATTTTTAATAAAAATCCTGAATATACTTTAATTGCGCTTACTCCCAAAATTCCTTAACTGGATCTGATAGATCTGAAGCTGATACATTACTAGCTGCTACTGAACAAATCTTCTTAACTGTTCCATTAACTTTGCTCAATTGATCCCAACACAGAAGCTCTTTCCTTTTATAAGGATTAACACAATTTATGGTGTTCCATGCATTATTGCATGTCCGCCATGGTACATCTATTTGTTTTTATTTTTTTTTTTATAAAAGTATAGAAAAATATGGAGAGACTTAGAATAATAACAAAACAAATTGCCTGATAGAAATGATTAAACTTAAACGACCCAAATGGAGGATTTTTCTAAATAAATGCAATCATTTTTAGGGCTGGTAAGTCTCGTCTCGGTCTCGTTAAAATCGAAATTCAGTCTCGTCTCGGTCTCGTGTCGGTCTCGTATAATTAAGTCTCGTCTCGGTCTCGTCGATTTCCGGATTTCCGGACAACCTGTTGATTATTGGAACGAAATATTTTCGATTATAGTTTGAATATGTGCAGAAGAAAATAAATATTTAACTGAAATTGGATTTTTTAATTTATTAGACTCTCTGTAAATTTTGGTCCAAATATACAGTCTCGTCTCGGTCTCGTCTCGGTTGCTTAAAAGCCAGTCTCGTCTCGGTCTCGTCATGCGAGACCGAGATCGAGACCGAGACTTTTCTCGTCTCGTGGACAGCCCCTCATTTGTGGAGTTTTTTTTATATCAATTGTCTTGAAATAGTTCTAGAAAAGATTTCACCGTAAAAAAAAAACTGTTAAAATCTACAAATCCCTCTAGGAGTTGTCTAAAATTAGGTTAAACGGATGTTTAACAAATTAACAACAAAAAATTATGCTATTTTTTTGGGGTAGGTTGTTTAATTTTAGTTTTCCATTTCATCACATGTTCATTTTCATGTATTTTTAAGAAATAAAACAACATTTATAATTACCTGCTCTCATAGACATAAAGAAGTAAAAAGTAGCCCATGCCAAAATAACTATATAATAAACGTTCGTCCAACAGGACATAACTGCAGCAGCGTATCCTATTCCTGTTTTATTGAAATAAATGTAAAAGGTTTTAATGATTTTTGTTTTAAACAATTATTTTGAGATATAAAAAAAATGTTAAATTTAAATTAATTACCCTTGAATATGGGAGCAATTTTAAAGACTCCAAGTCCACCAATTGTGAGCATCTGACCAAGTGCAAGTTCCATAAAAAACATTGGAATACCAGCAAGAATAAGTGTTACAAAATATGGCACCAAGAAAGCCCCTCCGCCATTTTTGTAACACAGATAGGGAAAACGCCATACATTACCTAAGCCAATAGCTAGACCAACAACTGATAAAATAAAATCTAATTTCGAAGACCATGAACCACGTTCAGGAACGTTGTGATGTGATTTTGCAACCTGTAAGTATAAACAAAATTATTTTAAAAAAAAGCATTATTATTATAAAAAACGATTATTTTGAAATCCGTGCGGATTGAAGCATTCGATTCTATTATGAGTTTAGATAGGAGCGTTTATATGTTATTTTCTGTCGTTGTGATTTAAAAAAGACCGATACTCTTTTTCGAGATTATTTCATCCCACTAAAGTAACCTTCTTCCTTATTAAAAAAAAAAAAATTGAATCCATTGATGAAAAAAGTGCAAGCGTATGCTAACAAAGAATGTAATTGAGCAACGACAGACAGGGCTGTAATATCTATCTCAGCGAATTTGCTAACAAAGCGAATAAAATTTAAAACAATAAAAAAAGCAGGGTAAGTCGCGCGAAATAGGATGACTTGAATTATAATAACAGCCTAAAATGTATTTCGTCGCAAAATAAAAAAGCGCTCAAAAGAGCATTTTGCAATCATATTTAAAACTGTGCGACCAAATTAATGCCTCGCTGGCAAGTCGTGCGATTGAAAACCAGAAGAGTGTACATGTCCACATCGAAATCCGTTTGATAAATTTTAACGCGCGACACAAATCGTTGCTTTGCGAAATATTCGCATTCTATGATTCGATTCACATGGGACTATATGAAGAATTTTATTTGTTTTAAATTTTACCTGATGCGAAGTTGTGGTTAAGGCTGTTGACAAGGTTGTAGAGGGTACCGCATCCGAAGAGCTATTAATTCCTGGCAATTCAATATTCTCATCGTTCCGTTTATTTCTTAAGTTTAAGGTATCAACTAATTCTCGTTCAATTCCAGTAGACATGATTAGGGTATCTCAATGAAATCGACGATATAACTGCAGCATAAATAAATTATAATACACTATTATATTTAATTGTATCTTTCGATTTCTTCAAATCAGAAAAAGATATTCGAGAGGACGGGAGATACAATGTGTCGCCTCGCCACTTTTTTCCTGTAAAGAGAAAAAAATATATTTCATACAAATATATTTACAAACGTTTATTTTTCTTAATTCGATATTTAAATTTATAAAAAACACAAATATCAATCTCAAACTGACGTCGCTTACTCCAATCGGTTGCGACACATTCGCTTTGATTTCGCGTTGGTTTGGGAGAACTTTAACCAAGGAGCTCAATGGGCATTGTTTGAAGCAATAAATTGCCACTTTCATTTACATTTATTTGAATTCCGCCAATGTAGACGGTTTGTCAAGGGCAATCTTGCACGTTAGATGAGAAGCAATTATGGCTTTCCATCATCGAGGCAATACGTTTTAAATTTTCGCCTTTTTGGGTAAATTCAGAGGCTGCTTTCTCAATTTCAGACATCTATGACTCTTCTTCAATTCCGATTTTTCTTAAAATTGTAATTGACTTTCAACTTTTCTTAAGTGGATTTCAGTTTCAGGAGTCTAACAAAACGAAACTGATGTTAAGTTTGACGAAACTGGATTCCAAATGCAGTTTGCTTGTCCTTCTACAACAAATAAGTAAAGAGAGCACTGCGTTGCAAATCCAGTAGTGCGAATGAACACAGATATTTACATATTCGTACGACAAATTAAGTGAGTTTGTCATACAATAATTATATTTCTAACATTATTGTGGGTAAAAAAGATTGACAAATTGACATTTTCTCTCAAAATTTTGGAGCTTCACGAGTGGACAGAAATTTTAAGTGTGTACATTTTTTAAGAGGGTATGAAATTCTGCCGAAACTGCCGAAATAGTGTGAAATGATTTGTTGGCAAAAATTTGACTTCACTCCAATAATAGTAAATTTACGTACGGCAACCTGATTTTTGACAGACCAAAAATTTCTGCGAGACATGCTTCCAGTATCTTGGACGTCCGAACGTTCCGAGGGGCCAACATTGACTCGGATCACTACCTGGTGGTAGCTAGACTACGTAAACGGATATCCATGACGCAACAACGCAGAGCAGATGCTGTGAAAAGATTCGATGTCGAGAAGCTTAAATCGCAAGAGACCGCCAGAACTTTTGCAGACCACGTAACTCTTAATCTCTCAGAAGGTCCGCCACCAGCATTAAGTGCAGAGGACCAGTGAAAACACTGTCAACAAGCCATCAGAAGTGCCGCCTCTGATGTGCTAAGTTTCACTAGGCGAATACAACGAAACTCCTGGTTCAATGAAGAGTGCCAGCTAGCGCATGCAGCTAAGGACGAGGCCTACCAGGCAATGCTTCAGACTCGAACAAGAGCTGCTGAGAGAGTAGCCCGGGAGCTCTACGGGCCGAAACGAAAAAAAGGAACGCCAACTTCTCAGGAGGAAAAAGAGAGAGCACGAGAAGCGGGCGGTAGAGTCTATTGAGGGTTGTAGCGGAAGGGGAGATGTTCGAAAATTTTATCAGAGGGTGAAGCGATCCACCCAAGTATACAAGGCTAGAACGGAAGCCTGCCGAGATGAGAGTGTGAATACGGTAGTAGACACACAGTCAGTGCTGAGGATATGGAAAGAACACTTCTCTAGACTGCTTAATGGCGAAAACAACCAAGATGCCGCTAATAGGCAAAACGCTCCAAACAACTTGGACGATGATGGTCAAGAGTTCCGTCCTACCGACCTAACCGAAGTGCGGCTGGCGATATCCAAACTTAAGTCGTACAAGGCTGCTGGTGCGGATGGCTTACAAGCCGAACTATTTAAATATGCGGGAGATGAATTGGCTAGGAGTATACACCAGCTCATCTGCAAAATTTGGTCGGATTAAAGTATGCCCGATGAATGGAACCTCGGTATAGTTTGCCCCATCCATAAAAAGGGAGATGTTCTGAAATGTACCAACTACAGAGGAATTAGTCTCCTAAACGTCGCTTATAAAATCTTGTCGGCTATCCTGTGTGATTGCTTAAAACCTTTTGTCAACGATCTTATCGGCCCCTATCAGTGTGATTTTAGGCCAGTCAAGTCAACCGTCGATCAAATGTTCACACTCAGACAGATTTTAGAAAAATCCCGGGAATTCCAGATCGATACACGCCACCTTTTTATCGATTTTAAAGTCGCGTATGAAGGCGTGAAAAGGGACGTATTATACAGAGCCATGTCGAGTCTCGGCATCCCTGCCAAACTTGTCCGCCTGTGCAGGATGGCGATGGAGAAATCTCGCTGCTCCGTCAAAATTGGTAAGAACACCACCGATTCCTTTGATGTTGAGAAAGGATTGAGGCAAGGCGACGCATTATCATGCAACCTATTCAACACCGTTCTTGGAGCCATTGTACACAACGCACATGTCAACACCAGCGGTACAATCTATCAAAAGTCCGTTCAATTGCTTGCGTATGCGGATGACATAGACATTGTCGGCAGAACGAAGCGAGCTGTGGCAGGGGCATTTGCGAGCATTGAATCGGAGGCGGCTAGAATGGGATTGGTGGTTAATGAGGACAAGACGAAGTATATGCTATCCTGGAGAGAGGAATCTCAACATCGTCGACTCGGGCAAAATATCACGATGGACAGATATAACTTCGAAATTGTCAAGGACCTGGGCTCCACTATTACATCGCAGAATGACATCAGTGCAGAGATCAAGCGAAGAATTACTCTTGCCAACCGCTGTTTCTTCGGTCTAAAAAGGCACTTAAGTAGTAAGGCCCTCTCTGAGAGAACCAATGAGACTTTATACAAGACCCTAATCATCCCGGTCCTGCTTTATGGGTCAGAAGCATGGACACTGAAAGATTCGGATAAAAATCTGCTAGGGTGCTTTGAGAGGAATATTCTTCGTGTGATTTTCGGTCCGGTGTGTATCGAAGGAGTATGGAGGAGAAGATTCAACGACGAGCTATACGGGCTATACAGCGACGTTGACCTGGTCAAAAAGCTAAAAATACAGCGGCTGAGATGGCTGGTGCACGTGGAGCGTATGGACAGCAACGCACCTGCCCGACGAATCTTCGAAAACAACCCCGATGGTGTACGCAGCAGAGGAAGAACCCGTGACAGGTGGCGCAAACAAGTGGATGACGACATCAAAGCACTCGGTGTGCGAAACTGGAAGCGGCTAGCTAGGGACAGAGCTGGCTGGAGGGTCTTGTTAGTTGAAGCCGAAGCCCATCCTGGGGTGTGAGCGCCATCAAAAATTTCTTGAGCAGAATTTGTCACAAGGGAAAACTTTTTCACTCCCTTGTGAGGGCTCTCTTCTGCCCCAAACTACCAAATTTGATAAGTCTTCAATAGGATTTTTCAACAATTGTTGACAGTTAGTAGTTTTGGTCAAGGTTGGGAACAGAACTCATGGCATTATGTCAACAATCCCGAGTTCTAGCAATATTATTTGATTTTTATGAAAACCTTTACAGAACTCTGTTCATGTCCACGATAAATTGACAGTATTTCTGTCAGAAAACTGGAAAAAAAATTTTCAAATTCATTCTTTTGCTAGTTTAATGACAGAAATACTGCAGCATAACAGACATATCTATTACCGAAAAATACACAATGGCCGTAATTTTGGCATAATTCAGCTATTTTTGGCGTTTTACTGTCATAAATAGTTTATTTCGAAAGTTTTCGCATGGAGAGAGAATTACATTAACACGAGTGGACAAAATGCCATTATTTCTGCCATATTTTGGCCATTATCTGTCATTAAACACGATTTTGGCATTTTGGTTTAGATTATGATACAAAATAATGGCATTTTGTCACTCGTGTAGATGTAACATTCGATATGGTCATAACTCATAAGTCTTTATAAGCGCTAAAAAATATTCAGGCCCTTATTATAAATAGCGAAGCGAACACTCGACTAATAGCGAACGTATACGTATTTGATGTCATTGGTTTTGACACATTTTTCTAATATTTTAGTTCATCAAAATATTCGAGCAATGAGTCAGAATCATTCGAATAGAAAACGTTTGCTTCCTGTCGAACATTCCATTCGCTATTCAAATTGAGGACTATACTTTTCTGCACTTACCAGTTTTATGAATTTAATACCACAATATTGCAATTATATTGTTTTTATTTTACTTATTGCAAAAAAAAGATACAAGTATTGACTTTAAATCTGCAAAACATCATTACTATTCCTTCCATAACAATCTAGTTTTTGATATATTTACGGACATATAGCTCTAAACAAAAATATAATTATACCCTGGCAGTATATTGGCTATAAGCCAGACAAAATGGAGTCAGCACAATATTTACTCGATACCAGTTTAATATCAAAAACAAAAGTCATTTTGACTCTTATCAATTATTTTCTAACAAAATTACTGGTAGGCTTTACAACATTTACATGATTATATCATACATTTTATGAAAATGGAGAAATAATGGGGGTATTCATGCAACGGCGTAAAACTTAGATAAACCTGGTAAACCATTTTTTTCATATAAAATTGTATATAAAATTATCTGGTTTACCAGGTTTATGTGGGTTTTACGCCGTTGCATGAATACCCCTAATACAACTTTACAGGCGTGTAAATCCGGCTTAAGAAACAAAATTTTGTCTCTCAGAACTGATATATCCTTCAATACGAACACTTATGGAGATATGCGACTTTTAAGCTCAGTAGGATTCCATAACATAATGTTGTTTGGTTTCATCGGTTGTAATGAAAAATGACACAATTTAATAAACCCTATTTTTCAGAAGAGCAAAATAGATATAATTTTAAAAAACAATAAATGTATATGCTCTTTTTTTCAACTCAAAAATCTAATGAGTGCTCCTCTATTTCAGGATTATTGTGTTTTGCAGCGGATTGTTTCTTTTTTTCCGCACAAAAATGCGTTTTTTACAATTAAAACAACGAATTTTTGACCTTTGAATTTACAGTAGTTTTGTTTTGGTCCGCGCCGTTTTCGTTACGTTGTCAATCACCACAACGGATATCCGGTACAATTTCCATACTTTGAGAATCTAAAAAAGATCTCTTTTATGTTTGTGTATGTTTGTATTATTTGTTATATTTTTTTTTTGTAGAAATTATTGCAAAGTATTGGAAAATAACATTCGGGAGGTGTTTCGGGACACAGCTAAAATTGCAGAACTATAAATATCTCCTACGAGATTTTTATTCAAGTTTTTCCTTGTTGCGTTAGTTTATTTTATAAACTTACAATTTTTGTATAACACTTTTCGTTTGTAAGAGTTTTTGTTTGTCTTTTTTAATTTAAAGTACGTTCACATCACTTCTTAATAAATAGGTTATTCCATTGTTATATTAACATTAAAACCACATTGATAATAATCCTTATATTTTAAAAGTTTCAAGTTTTTTAACAATATATTTTATGCACTTATATATTTTTTAGCAAAAAGGCGGTCAATTTTAGTTGAAGTTTTAAGTATCCGCACCATTTAGCCAGAGAGAATAAAGATATTATTGGTGAAAGAGATATTTAAGGATATGTGTATGTTTTTCTAAGTTTGTGTTCTTGGTTTGGGCTTAAAAACTCGTATATTTTTTTTGCTGAACTATAACATGCACATATTTTGGGTGTTTTTGTGTGTTTTGTTTCTAAATGTTGAACAATGATATGGACAAATATAAAATATGGAAATACTTATTTTTTTGATCGACCCAGACAGACCTTTAAACGTTATGAAATCTCGCTACGAACTAAAGGGATATATGTGAGGAGGCTTACTAAAATATAATCAAAATGTTGAACTCAATTAGTATAAAATTATACATAAAAGCTAAACTAAATTTGTTGATCGTTTGGGTGGGGGTGGCTTGTTTTAAGGAGGATTTTCTATTACACAAACCCCAAACTAAACCAAACAAAAAAAAAAACAAAAAAAATAATAATAAATAGGTAGTGAAGTTGTGTGTGGGGGTAAATATAGAGCTCTAACTAATATCTAGATACCTACATTTTTTTTCACTATCAGATTTAGCTTAATTTAAAATATGTGCATAATACGCATTTCTTTGGTACATCGGTACATGAATGTTCAGAGTTATGCCTTCTAAATACACTTTGAATCACTTGATTGATACACATATTTGTGTTGGGTTTTCAAAAAAAAAAAAATAGATTTTTTTAACAAAACTGTAGTTGGGTGTTTTTTTTAACAAAGTACCTGTTATGTCTTTTTTTATTTTGTCATATACAATACATACAACTCTTATAAAACAAATATAATTATTGTAAGGTATTTTCAGAAGAATTCAATACGAATAACATCGTTTTGATCGGATTTTTTTCCTTTTCCTGTGAGTAAAGAGGTTTTTTTTCGAAGTGAAGAGTGTATAATACAACATTTTGTCTAGTTTAAATGTGTCGGTATTCACTCGACACTAGACCTTCACATTTGTTAACCTATCTACGAGAGGGCTTGGGACGGTTGAAACAATGTATCTCGGTACGACAATTGTGACAGGGAATATTCCTAAATCCTAATTTTATTGGCCAATTTATTTAGAGCCAATTTTTAATAGTCGGTTAAACCCAAATAGTAGATACTTTTTCTTCGAATACAAACAAAATTTAACAAAATTTCTTTTAAAATTAGTTTTTTTTCGTTTTTTTTTTTTTTAAGTAAATATTGAAATAATATAATAGAAATCGAATATCTTCTTTTTCTCATACAAATATAGCTTTATTCAAACTAACGTTTTCGAGAACAACTTCTCATCTGGTTTTAAGCAAATATTGAAATACTGAGTACTAATAAATGTTATCAAAAATTGCCATAATTAAAATAAATAATTGATAAACATCTTACAATATAATAAGGGTATTCATGCAACTTCGTAAGTTTACAAATTGTGTAAAATGATAAGTTTAGGTACACAAAAGTTTGCTGTGTAATTGAATCAGCTGTTCGTTTATTTGACAGATTTGATGTCTGAAAGATTAGACGTGTTTAGATTTCGAAGTCATTTTTAAGTGAACACCTCTCCCGAACCAACGCGTAATCGGAGTCAAATATCTCGGAACAATAACAAAATGTAACATACACGATGGAACTACAATGGTCGTTGTCTGTCGTTGTTGACTACGGTAGTGGTCGGACGAAAATGAGCGAATACAAAAAAATTATATGGTACGCCCATAATGTCGGTTTCTTGATTTGCGAAACTATTACTTTCCGTAGTGAGGAGCGCCCCCGAGTGCACCTCACGGAAGTGAAACTCAATTCTGATTTCGATTGTTCGGAAAGCCCCTTTTCATTGGTTATGACATCTGCTTCTGACAGCTTCCGACTATTAAGGATCACCCAAACCAATGCGAATCATTCGTTGACGAAAAAGAAAACAACAATAACAAATACGTTGTTGATGTTGTTTCTTCGTCGTCAACGAATGTTTCACAATAGTTGGGGACCTTTATAATTCTACATTAATAGTTTACGAAAAGTAGCTTTCCTAATCGTTGATTCAATGTAGACGTCCTAATTATTTTTTCTTGTATAAACTACGTTTTAAGTTACAACTTTTATCGCCAAACGCCATCTAATCGCGTTTCGATAGTTACAGAGTTTTATTTAGTTCTCAAAATGAGATATCATATTATGTAAAGTGTTGGACAGAGAATTAGCACATTATGCTTTTTTCAGTTAAAATAGCCTTATACCAGTTGTGAAAAATCTTTCTCAAGAACTTTCAACGTAATTGCAATCTAGACTGCATCCCGCTATTATCACTGGAAATTTACCGTTATTTAGACATGTTTGTGTATTAATTCCATATGAGAAGTGTGTGATTTCTAAATTTCACGTGGCCAAAGAATTACCACATGGGGTTAAAATTGTTCTTATAGTATTAAAATGCTTTATTTTTGGTCAGATTTTAAGAAAAAAGGAAACGCCAATTCATAGCCAGTTGTTCTAAAGGAATTTTTTGCAAAACATTTGAATATTATTTGACTAGATGGGCTGGCAACAATCTTGTACATCTGAGTTTAAGAAAATCATCATCATGATAAAAAATAACGGGAAAACACTTCACGAAATCGCAAATAATGTGGGACGCGCAAGAAAATTACCCCCTTATTTATAAAGAAAAAATAGTTATTTCAGCTCCCGTGTTTAGGAAAACTACACCATGGAATAAGAATTTTCGGGATGAAGTGAATCAAGTCCATGGCATAGCAGTAAGCAGCAGAACAATCGAAAGAACACTCAACGACAAGGATTTGATAGGTTGCATAGCTCAGCACAAGTCCCTGGTTTCAAAAATATATTTCAGCCAGGCTTAAGTTCACTAGAGTTTACGAATCAAAATTGTTATTATTTTGGAAAAATACTCTTTGTAGTCCAAGGTTTATTACATCAGAGCATTTTTCCAATAGACTAACAATTTTGATTCGTGAACTCGAGCGAAATTAAGAATTTACATTTTTTGTCTTCAAATTCTGTAATTTCTTATCAGCATTAGAATTTAGAATATCCACCGAATTGGTTTTGTCATAAAATTTTCGTTCCTGTTGTAGTATTTGTTTGAAAACATCCACCTATAAATAATTTGTATAGGTACCTACATCTAGTTCGTTATTTTTCTCGATTTTGATATTACTTTTTTAGATTAAAACTTCTTTGAATGATGATATTATTATTTAAGCCCCACCGCTTTTCCTGTTGCATCGGCTACGTCTGTAATAATTTGTAGTTTTTTTTATAATTGATGCGCACTCAAGGGTTTGTTACTACCTTTAACATGTAAAACACAGTGCGAGCGTTAAGGAAAATAAGATAGGGTTTAAAAGGAGATGCCGATGCACATTGGTTTTGAATTTCTGATTATCACAATGAGAGGGAAAATAGAGTTAGGTATAACGTTCCACATTCGTGTTGTGCAGCTAAAAAAAGAATCCCTGTACTTGACAAAACGTCCATATTGGGCTTAAGGCTAAACTGATGAGCATTCCTAGAAGCGCGAGTATTGCGGTTAAATTGTTTAAGGGGAGGAATGTAACTAGCTATTTCACTGGAACACTGTTTGTAAAAGGAGCGATAAAATAAGACAAGACATGAAACATTACCTCGGTGCTCTAGAGATGTAAATGTTTCCGTTATGGTTTTATCACCTATCATTTTTAAAGCTTTTTTTTCAATTATGTTGAAGGAGCACCTGCCCAGATATGCGAGTTGTTCTCAAGTTTTGGACGGATGTATGCCTTATAGATTGTAGCCAGATCAGAAGAGGAAACAAATTTCTTGCATCGCCTTGGGAATCCCAAACATTTTGCAGCGTTTTTAGCGGCGTCGAATATGTGACCATTCCACCAAAGATGGTCTGTGATACACATACCTACGAGAACTGAAAGCTGTTCAGTTTCCTCAATGCAAGTGCCACTCATGATAGTGGCATAGGGGGTGGGTTTCGCTTTAATGACAGAAGTCAGCATTGAGTTTTTGAAGCATTAAATTCTACGTGTTTTTTTATTCCCCAATGGACAATGCTGTTGAAATCAGAATTTAATGAGCTTATCATACGGTGCAAGGATATGAATCCGAAAACGAATATGAGAAGCTGAGGGTACTGTCGTCAGCAAAACAGTTTAATGGATTAGAAGTTTCAGACAAAAGATCATTTATGAATATAAGGAAGAGAGTCGGAGACAAAACGGAGCCCTGGGGCACACCAGAATTTATTTTGTGAATTTCAGACTTGAAACTGTCCAATACAACTTTTATTGAGCGTTCCGAGAGGTAATTTCTAATCCAACGAAGAAGAGATTGATGCCAAATGCACGCATTTTTGATAAAAGAGTTTGATGCCAAACTCTATCAAATGCTTTTGAAATATCAATCTTACTTTCTCCAAAACGATGTAAAGATTTGTGCAACTGTTCGGTGTATATGTACGTACAAGCATATAATAAATTCTTCATTTGTGTTAATTCATGAAGAATTAAGATCTATTAAGATTTTCCAGAAACATTAAAAATTTGTTCGTTTCCTAGAAAATTCTTAGAATCAACTATTTCCCATATTATCTACTTAAATTTTAAATTCTCAAACCCATTATTCCCAAAAATGATTGGAAATTGATATTTTATTTAAAATATTCGTCAGATGTTATTAATTTGTTGCTAATTTATTTTCCAAACTAATTAAATTCACTTCTATCAATAGTCACTATGTGTCATATCTGGATTTTAAAAACTGTTTTCTATCATTTTAAAGGAAGTCAAAACCCCTTAGTGTGCGAACAATATTAAAAAATAATAAAAGAGAAATGTCGTCTGTGTGTGCACGTATAGCTCGAGAAAAGATCGTTCGATTTTCACGATTTTGGGCTTGATGATTTCCTTTTAGCCCAAGGAAGGACATAGGACACTAGAGGAAAACCCGGAAAATTTCCAGGAAAATTGGAAAACAGAGGGAACATCCAGTTTTTATTGCATAACTCGAGAACGGTTATTTTGATTTTCACGATTAAAGGCTTGATAAATTCGTATTGGCGCTAGGAATCGCATTGGAAGAAAATTTTCAGAAAAATTGGTTATCCCGGAACATCGTTTGGTTTTCAATTTTGAGATTGATGGATGGATTCGTGTTGGGCCTAAGGAAGGAATATGGTGTCCTTTTCGTTTCGTCATTCAAATTGAATAAATTGTATTTGCTATTGCGTGCGATCAAATAAAATTAAATTTAATTAATTTTTTTTTATTTTCATTGTGCTCAAAGTTGTTGTATGTTTATCAAGTGCGATTCATTGTGATTTCTTTTAATTTAATTTATGTAATTTCACTATTAAAAAATTAAATTGTGAAAAATGAGATAAACAAACCGCTTTTGATTTTGTTCTGGTGCAATTGGATTTGGGTAATTTGTGAGTTAAACGAAAACAAAGATATTTCGCATGTTTTCATTTTAATGTGTTTTGGTATGTGATATTGCAGAACATTTTCATTTGGCCATTTAGTGATTGCAGGGCGTAGCGTGAGGGGGGCAGGAGGGGCACAGGCCCCGGGCGGCTAATTGGGTGACAAGAAATTTAAAAAAAATGTACCTACCATGCTCGCTTTTTTATATTTTTATATTAAGCCATTATTCTTCAAATAAATAAATTTGTTGAGCCCTAAGAACCCAATCAAAAATTGTCCCAGTGGTAAAAATCCTTCATATTTGATGACATTGATTGTGTTAACTTATTAAACCACATTAAATGCTATTGTAAAAACATATGCAAGTTAATTCCATCATAAAATAAACTAATAGTCACCATCCTCACTGGAAACAAATTGATAAATATGAATTCAAAGAAGACGTCCGATGTACGAAATTTGATACTTCTGTATCTCAGCATCCAGACAAAAGCTGACGTCGCGTTATTATTATAAACATCATCTCCAACGGTGGACTGGACATATCATAAATTAAGCTTTAAGAAACAAAAATATATATGGATTTAGTTAGTTCTTAAGGAGAGGTCGAAGTAATCGGTCAGTTTTTAAAAACTGTACGTAGTGTAAAATTAATTTGCATACAAAAACAAAGCTTGGTAAGTTAAAGATCATTAGTCATTTCATTAGTGTCATAGCTTGAAGTTAGACAGTTGATAAATAAATGTATGTAAATGTTCTCAAAAATGCAAGTTAATAATTTCTCGCTCTCAAAAATTTTGTTTTCAAATTTTCCTGTCGCGCCAGAACCTATTTTGATATAAATATAATAGGGACATCCCAAAGCGTCAAATATTTAAAGACGGCAAATTTTCTAGCTGGGTTTTGTAGCTCGTTAAAAACTGTTTTACAGTGTTACTGTTTTGAAAAAAAAAGCTATAGTTTATTTTTAAGTTTGTATATTGGTTCCAGATAATTATTTATACCTGTTCATGTAGAACCCTTGCAACGCAACGTCTGTGAATTTGGCAGAACCACTTTCAGCTAGAGTAACGGTAACAACGCAGTAATCTGCAGTTTATTTCCTTTTTTCTGAATTTCTATTCCCGATTTTGCAGTTCACCAAATATTCCTATAATTTTCTCAATGTACACTATATGTGACTCGTTTTTTTACTGTGAAGTTAGCAGGTCACTCGATTACAGCCACTATTTGGTGAATTGCTAAATTCCTTATTTTATTTACGCTGCCAAAAAAAAAGGGCTTGAGGCGGCATAAATGGTTCTGCCCCGGGCGGCAGAAAGCCACGCTGTGATTGATTTCAGTAGTTCCAAGTCTAATTTGTGGATTTCTTAAATTCCCATGTTTCTCACATGGTTAATTGTAATGACATCTACCGCTTTGTACGTGTACGCGCCTGAAAATAAAATGATAAATGTTATGTACCATAAAGCTCTTTATTAAAAAAGCGGATGGTTGGCCGACACGCCAAACATTCTAATTTCATTGAAACACATCGACATTGTTAATTTGGGTATTTTTATTGTATTTAATAAAACTTAAGAATAAAGAATTTTAATTGACCGAATTACATGTACCAGCATTGTGCATGCTCGGAATTATTATTTTCTTTACATAAATGAATTTAGACGGAAAGAAGTTCTCCGGGTGAGCTAGTAAAAAATATAAGCTTCAAAATCATTATAGATTAAACTTCAATTCGGCAATTCAGCGTTTTGTAACAAAATCATTATTAGAGGTGATTTGTTTGTCCTAAAGTCAAGACTATACAGTCTTAAAAAAATATTTTAATATTACCTAAGCAACAACACTTCATTCGAAATACAAAATATTCGATTGAATCTATAATGAAAAATAAAACAAAATGCTAAAGCAACGAGACTACCGTTAGCCTGGTTGAATATCCAGTCTGACGATAGCCTATCTATAGCTATAGCATTTTATTTTATTTTTCAATAAAATATTTTGTAACTGTAACTGTTATAACTGTTGTTATATTGTAGTTTATATTAAAATATTTTTTAAGACCGTATATAGGGCTAGTCACGAGACGAGAAAAGTCGCGGTCTCGATCTTGGTCTCGCATGACGAAACCGAGACAAGACGAGACGAGACTGACTTTTAGGCAACCGAGACGAGACCGAGACGAGACTGTATATTTGTTGCCGAAATTTTCAGAGAGTCTAATAAATTAAAAAATTTAATTCCAGTTAAATATTTATTTTCTTCTGCACATTTTCAAACGATAATCGAAAATATTTCGTTCCAATACTCAACAGTTTGTCCGAAAATCTTATTTTTCGGAAACGAGGCTTAATTATACGAGACCGAGACGAGACTGAAATATAATAATAAAGTATGGGCTTACAGTCCACTCCAACTTAAATAATCACACGATTCAGAGTGTATATGTGTACTTTTAACAATCATTTATGCATTTATGCACCCTTCACACCCCCACCCTCGAATATTGTAACTAATTTAATTTGATTTATACTTCTGAGTTGGACATATTATGGCAGCGAAAAAAAAAACTCAACCTTTGTCTAGATTTTTTCGGATACCTCCTTCCCATCCATCCCAATCGTAATACATATCACCATTCAAATCCGAACCATGCATCTTTCTAATGTTTATGATGTGGAAAAAAAAACATACACCGCATTATTAAAAGGCAACCCCTACAAAAACTGTGTGATTTATCATATTCACCATACAGCACCACAGAGTATGGGGACTTAATCAACTATGTCCGGTTAACTATACAAAATTATGACGCTCTTGCATTGGTTTTTTTTTTATTTTGCTTTAGAAACGTTGTGGAACGCATTAAAATTGTGTTTTATTTGTGTTTGCCGTGGACAGGAAGAGATCAGCGTATTTCCTAAAAAAAAAATGAGCACTAGTGTTAATAAAACATCGATAGTTTAATCGATTAATCGATTGTTTTGAACTATCGGGACTATCGATTGTTTGAAAAAAATATTGATAGTCGTCAAGCTGACGTTTTTATATTGCTGGAAAAAAATGTTAAGAAATGAGTTGTCAATTGAGTGCTGTAAATTGAAATATAATTTCTTGTACAATTTAATCTAAATTTAATCTTATTTAAAAGATTTAATTTTATTTAATTTAATTTTTATTAGTAAGTAGGAATTGGATTCGGAAAAAAATTGAACTCGAGGTAACAGTCAAACATGGAAACACGGCCATGGACTATTTTTTGGGGTTCAATATTCTCATTACCCTTTTTTCGGTTGAAATTAAATTTTTTTAAACGTTGTTTTATATGAACATTTATATTAAAACACAACAATTTTGAAAAAAAAAAAAAAAATTATGTCTTTAAAAAAATTTAAAAAAAATTTAAACACTTTGAAAAATTTTTAATTTGTTTTTGTATTGAAAATGTTTTTAAAAAAATTGAAATTTGGTTATTTGCATAACTTATTTCATTTATCATTTAAATTAATAACACTAAAGATTTCTTATCGATTAATCGATTGTGTTTTCAAAAACAATCGGTACAATCGAAAACTCCAACAACCGATGTTTTATTAACACTAATGAGCACTGACGGTGTTTAAGTTCAAATTGCCTTTATGATTTATGTACGACGAGTATGACAATAATAATAGTTAGGCTATATCTATAGCATCCCATCAGCAATTTATTTTGACCTGGACGACGACCATAAATAAATAATTTTGATTTGTGCTTATTTTAAATATTTTTAGCCGCACTGTATTTTCTATCTAGGGGTTATTAAATGCTTCCTACTTTTTAAGTCAAAGTAAATAGCAAAATAAGTAATTATTTTAATACGGGAGCGCTTTTTTTTTCTATTTTGGCAAAATAAATAATACATAAATGCATTATATGCGGGTATCGCCTTAAAATGGGCGAAATTAGGATTCAAAAAACTTGTATTTAAAAAGTACCTTATATACGTACAGTGTTATGTTATTTAAAAATGTTGATGTTAAAAAATACTAGGCGGAAGGGAATCGACTAAGAACCATTTATATAGAAAATCAGATAGATAGATAGATACATAATTTTATTTTCAAAAAAGGAAATTACAAAAACATAGTATTTGGTGGTATAAAATTAATTAAGGCAATAACTTTAAGTTGCCTGCCAGGTAAGAAATGTTTAATATAAAAAAATTAAGCTTAGGTAGTGAATTAGTTTAGTTAAATTAATCATGAAAATTCATTTAAAATGAGATATCGATATTTAAGAGCGGCTTTTAAAAAATTATATAAGTTTATGTAGCAGTTGCCATATAGAACATCACTTAGAAGCTGTGAGTGGGAGAGCACATCATTACCAAGGAAGTTTCTTCTGTAACCTTTGAAGATAGGATATATTCCGATGAAGTGAAAAGTATTTTCTGATGCATCCAGGTTGCAAAGTGTACATATGCCATAAGTGTCTCTCTGGAACGCTCTTCCATTGAGATTGAGGAGTCCACAACGAGCTTTTAAGATTAGAGAGATCATATCACGGGGATTCAAGTCTTCAAAATAGTTTGGTACTTCACAATACAATAGATTGCAGTACTCATCTTGAAATTGTGATTATATGGCATTGCAAGTAAATGTATTCCACTGTTTTTCCCTGAGTTTTGAAGGAAAAATCCATCGACGTTTCATAAAAATGGTCCAACCATTCCTTAGCGAACCCCACAAGTGGAACCTTAGACGAAGCAATTGAGTCGGAGAGTTGTGGTCCCGCTCAAGATCATGACAATCGCTGGTAAAAATGAAGAAGAAGAATTCCTTAGCCCAGAAGATTTTTCTATCAATAATAGCTTGGGATAAAATTGTAGGTAGTCTTTCGGTAGGAAGGGATAAGGTTCTCCGTATATATGAAAAATGTAGCTTTAAATGAGTAAGAAAAGCCTTAGGAAGACCAGTTTCAATGTGCAGAACATAGTTTGGCGTGGTATTAGAAAACATCTCTTTAGAAAAAATCGTTGCAGCTTTTCAATTTTGATATATTCCCGATACCCCCATACTTGAGCGCAGTACAACATAATAGCCCTTGTAGCAGCATCGTACATTTTAAATTTTGTTGAATGTTGAACAGATTTATCCCTCAGTAGCTTAGCCCATGTTGCATTGATGGAGTTTTTTGACGATAGCCCAGTTGCTATCTACAAAAAAATGGCCTGAAAGGCAAATAATAGTACTGCACACTTTTCTTTCAGAACTTGTTAGGGGGGATCATGAGGCATCTTTGTGTTTTTTTTTTTTTCGGGAAAATTGCTCTCCTGCGAAAGCCGCCATCTTCGATTTACTCACACTAGTTTCTAATATTGGCAAAAAAAAAACTTTAAACATACAAAATTTATCTCGTGCTATATCTTTTTTTAAAGCCAGATATCCATTCTTTGATGTTAGAAAAAATTTATTTTAGTGAATATTTTTTGATAAAAAATAAATTTAAAAACTCAAAATTTTGAAAAAAAAAAATATTTTTTTTTAAACTTTTTGTTTTGTAATTTTACTTAATTAAGTAATATTTTTGATTTTAAAATTCAATGCTCTTAATAATTTGTAGCCGATTGCTGAAAACTGGGTGGACTAAGGTGCTTTAACTCCTTAGAAAATTGAAAATTACGAAAACTACTTAGGTATTTCTTAAATTTTGTATGTGTATTTAGTGTTTAAACTTGAGATCTTTGAAATTACGAGAATTTTCATGTGCTTTTCTATCGGAGTCTTTTGTTTACCCTCTCTTCTACTTAGGTCCTGATCTTATATTCATTCTTCGTTTCATATTCAGTGCGAGGGGGTTACTCAACATCTTGGTAAAGGTATTTAAACAATATTATGCTACGGCTCTTGCGTATTTTATTGGGAAGATCACGATGAACAATATCTACCTGCATCTACACAAACAAAGCGTAAAGGCTCTTTCATACCAACGTGAAAAACTCGGCGTGACAACGAACAAAATTGACAAAAAACTGCACTGACACCAAACATCTACCATCATATTGCTTCATTCTTACTGTATCCAAAGATTGGCGAGGATATTGATCTGCTTGTCCTATCGACTGACCTCAGCCGTAATTTGACGAATGTTTTTTTCAAGAAGCCTAGCAGTAGCAGAGGCTCTGACAAGACGACGCGACGTCGGCAGGGCCGGACCAACCATATGTGCAAGATGTGCAAATGCACAGGGCGCAAAATTCTGGGGGCGCATTACCAGGAGCAAGAAAATGTAATCTGATCTTGCGCAAGCAAATATGTACTGCCATTTGCATTTTAACCACAAACATTCTTCAAATAATCCCAAAATAACATCCATCACAACCGTGCTAAATTATTCCTTGCACACTAACTAACATCACTTTCATTGTTGCATTCAAGGAAAATTTAACTCAAGTTATCGTAGAATTAAAAATCCCACTAGACCCATGCAAGTTCAACCCTACCTACCTAATTGCCAAATATTTCACCCTGTTCGTACAAAAGAAAAAATCTCAACACAAAAAAGTTCCATGCCACACCTCATATGTGCAAGATTTATTTCATGCACACTGAGTCCCAAAATAAACATAGAGAATATGACAACGAAAAATACTTATTCATACTGAATCATGTGGGCTAGAACGTGCAGGTTCCTCTGTCAGCGCTGCCAAAAGTGGCACTTTCAAATGAGTGGCACTTTGGCACCCATTGGCACTCAAGAGTGCACCCATTGGCACTCAAAGTTTAAAATTTGGAACTCTTTTTTTTAAATGAAAATATTAAAAAAAATTCATTACAAAATACTACAAATTAAATTTTCTTATGCAATTTACAAACATTACTACACTTGTTAAAGGCTTTCCGCACTAGCCCACTGTGTATTAATTCATGTCAAAAATGTGGGAACAAATCAGGTAGAATAGTGTGGAAACAAAATATGAAAGCCCAGCCTACACAACCCCACAATCTATCCCACACGATTTGACATGTGTTAATACATGAATAATTTTAGGAATGGTTCTAATTCTATCCCACATTCTATCACACTTTTTTTTGGGTTAAGGTAATGTATTAATACAAGCAAGTGTGGAAGCAAAATATGAAAAGTCATTTCTTTCACACAAATATGGCAGTCGCGTGGAATTCTTTGCCACTTTCAATTTGACATGTATTTATACACAGTGGGGTAATGTGGAAGGGCTATTACTCTTTTTTGTAAGCCCCACAAAAATCTACTACAGTGAACATTGTGTTAGATACCTAAAAAATTAATGAAAGATTTGTGTATACTATCACTACTTCTCTTAAATTCCATCAATCAACTTTGAATGTTGCATGCAGGGTTGCCTTTCACTAGATCTAGCGACTTTTCAATTTTTTCCGAGACAAAAAATATTTTGATGTCGCTAAATTATTTCTAGCGACTTTTCTAGCTACATTTGGAGGAAAGCATCTGTGAATTCCGGCCCTGGTAATTTTACAATGCTGGCATTAAATTAATTTGAACAATAATTGTATACTAGAAACTAAAATTCACCAGACACAGACACACAGTGCGAGTGAGAAGTGAGCGCAGTAGTTTTATTCAAGAAATTTATTTGTTTCCAATTTCTGAAAGTTCAAAGTTTTTTTTAAATTTAGTTTAAGTTTTGAAAAAAAAAAAAGTTGTTCAAAGAAAACATTTATTATCCAATTTTCATCTAGTGACTTCTAGCGACTTTTTGTCACCCAAATTTCTGCCAATCTAGCGTCTTTTTGAGGTTGGGCTAGCAAATTTTGTATGTAGGGGTGCCACTCCCCTCAATGGCTTATTTCAAATTTTCCAATATTTCGCTTGTATTGATCCCATGATCTACCAGTCTACCAAATTCCATCAGTGTACGACAGACAGATATTAATAATCAGTATTAATGATATCAATTCTGTGAAACTGGGCGGATGCCACGCCCTCTGAATGAACATAAAGTCTCAAATTTTAAAATTTTGACATTGCTTTCACTTCAGGTCCTACCGCTCTACCAAATTTCATTTGTCTGCAATGCTCAGAAGTGCTCCAAGTTATTAATATTAACTCTATAAAAATGGGTGGATATCACGCCCCCTGAATGAAAAATCTTAAATTTTCTATTTGTTAAATGATTCTACGATTTTGGGAAGCGCTACATAATTTTGTTGGGTTGTCAGTGAGTTACGGGTTTTTTTGATTTTTGCAGTCTTATATCTCAGGAACCACTTATGCTAAAAAATTTAAACTTGGTGAGTTGCCTGAACCTGGTGAGCTTAGCAAATAACTTCTACGAATTTTAAATTTCTGCCTTTATTGGTACATAAGTTAAAGGGGGGTCGAACATCGCCTGAGTTTGATCCTGTAAAAAGGGTGTGGTGCAGAACTTGGCTGGGCACTACCGTGTTCTTTGATACCTATCATATGATATCATATCATATATAAAATATGCAAATGAATTTTGTCATTGTTTTTTTTTTTTAATTTTATAATTTTATTTTGTTAATAGGGATAATATGTAAACAAAGAATATTTATTGTTTTTGTTTGATTTGATTTCACTTCTTTTTCAAAGATTTTCTTATCAGGAAAAGTGGGTAGAATAAACGGCCTCCGAAAGCCTCATAAGAAAAATTAAGTATTTAATGTAAAGATGCCACGTCCCTGCATGAAAAATTTCATAATATCAATTTTTTCTTTGTATAAATACACCTGAAAACCAACCGCTCTATAAAATTTCATAATTCTGCACCAAGCAGAAGTGCTCTCTATTAAATTATATATTTATTCTTCGAAAATAGGTGGTTGCCACACCCACTGAATGTAAAATCTCAAATTTTTAATTTTCGCCTTTCTTGTATGTCAAGTTGTATCGCTCCACATAATAATTGATATCAATTCTGAGAAAATGGAGTGGATGCCACTCCCCTCAATGGCTAATTTCAAATTTTCCAATATTTCGCTTGTATTGATCCCATGATCTACCAGACTACCAAATTTGATCAGTGTACGACAGTCAGATATTAATAATCAGTCCATATTAATGATATCAATTCTGTGAAACTGGGCGGATGCCACGCCCTCTGAATGAACATAAAGTCTCAAATTTTAAAATTTTGACATTGCTTTCACTTCAGGTCCTACCGCTCTACCAAATTTCATTTGTCTGCAATGCTCAGAAGTGCTCCAAGTTATTTATATCTACTCTATAAAAATGGGCGGATACCATGCCCCCTGAATGAAAAATCTTAAACTTTCGATTTGTTAAATGATTATACGATTTTGGGAAGCGCTCCATAGTTTTGATGGGCTGTCAGTGAGTTAAGGGTTTTGTGATTTTTGCGATTTTTGCAGTCTTATATCTCAGGAACCACTTATGCTAAAAAAATTTAAACTTGGTGAGTTGCCTGAACCTGGTGAGCTTAGCAAATATCTACTACAAATTTTAATTTTCTGTCTTTATTGGTACATAAGTTAAAGGGGGATCGGACATCGCCTGAATTTGATCCTGTAAATAGGGTGTGGTGCAGAACTTTGCTGGGCACTACCGTGCCATTTGATACCTATCATATGATATCATATATAAAATATGCAAATGATTTTTGTCATTGTTTTTTTTTTTAATTTTATAATTTTATTTTGTTAAAAGGGATAATATGTAAACAAAGAATATTTATTGTTTTTGTTTGAATATGTGATTTTTTTTACTTTGGCACTCTGTTGCACTTTTTGGCACTCAGAAAAATAATTGGTGGCACTAAGTTTTTTTTTCAGCGGCAGCGCAGACCTCTGTATGTGACTTCTCATCTACGAAAAAAAATGTATCCAAAAAAGAGAACAGGTAGGTTGCTGTGCTACCTACTACTACAGTCAATGGATGTGCAAGTTTTTTTTCTGCACACTGAGCATCGAAACTAACATGAGAAAATATTTAAAAAAAAAAAAACTTATTTATACGGAATCATATGGGTCAGAGCGTGCAGGTTTTCTTATTGCACACTGTAACTGTGTAAGGGTTAAGTGCCTGCTTACACAGGAGATTTTTTAATAGAATGGAAAAGGTTAAGTTGGTTAAGATTAAATAAATAGCTATCGGTTTTTAATAGAAGTGACTTATTTTGTAAACACTTATGATAAAAAAAAGCCTTCGGGCAGAATTTAGAAAAAGGCGAATGCCGAAAATAAATAACAGAGCAAAAATTTCGAAAAAAATTTTAAAACGCAGATGGGGAAAATGTAAGTATTAAAATAAATATTTACGCTCATCCCTTACTCACTGACTATATAACATTGCAATGCGATTTTACAAAAAAAAAATTTTTTGTTACAAAAAAAAATTAACTTTTTTACAAATTTACAAACTTTTTTACTTTTTTTTCCTAAATAAAATTAACTGAAGTTCCTATTTATTTTTTAAATGTATTTATTAGGGTGGTTCTAAGGGGAAACAAATTGACGACGCCCCCCAGATTGGTTCAAATTCATATTTGTATTCCTAACCCTTCCTGACCGTATTTCATTTCATTCAAATTACATTTTCAAAACTACGGTGCGCCACCGCTATAGCCGTTTTCAGTACAATGACTTATTACCAGGGCGGCTCCAGGGGGGTGGCTATAGGGGCTAAAGCCCCCCCTAACAGCCGATTCTTATAATTGATTGAAGTATAGAAATCAATACATTACAATGTGAAGAGTTTTATATTCGTCTAAAATATTGGTAAGCAGTGAAGTTTGATGGGAATCAGACAAAATAACGAGGCTGGGGCTAACTAATTTACATGTTATGTTTTTTTTTTAAGAATTATATTGGGGCTAAAATTTGAAAGGAATTGTACAAAAAACCAAGGTCGGGCTACAAAAATAATTGACAAGGACAGAAAATTGGGACGAAAAAAACAGCTCGGGACTAGGAATTGTTCAATAAATAACGTGGAGCAAATAATTCCCTTAAAACTTACCCTATTACAGAAAGTATTGGGGCTTGACTCTAGGGACTGTCAAGTCCAAATAGGGGCAAAGACTTGAAGAGAAAAATTAAAAACTGGGTGAGGGCTTAAAAATGAACATGCCAAATAAAAAAAAAGAAAAAAACAATTTACCATAAGAACTTAGCTAATTTTGCGTTAAAAAACCCAATTGGGGCTAAAACCCTAGGAGAATTTGGGAACAACAAATCAGAAATTCAAAATCTGAGTTTTTCTCAGAAAAATCATGCAGGTGCACGTGAATATTTTCGATCCCTCTTCTTGTTGTTCAAAGTTTCACGTGGCTAAAACTTGAAGGTAGGTAAGTTAAGATTATAAGTCTATAAATACAGCTTAGCCTTTATGTTCTATCTCTAGGGCCGGCCACGAGACTCTGAGAGACTTTTGTAAGTCACGTCTCGGTCTCTTTAAAACAGAAAATTTTCAAACTCGTCTCGGTCTTGTGTCGGTCTGGTATAATTAAGTCTCGTCTCGGTCTCGTCTCCGAAAAATACGATTACCGGACAACCTGTTGACTATTGGAACGAAATATTTTCGATTATAGTTTACTGAAATTGAATTTTTTAATTTATAAGACTATCTGTTAATTTCGGTCCAGTGTTGTCTCGGTCTCGTCTTGGTTGCTTAAAAGCCTGTCTCGTCTCGTCTCATCTCGTCTCGCATGACGAGACCGAGATCGAGACCGATACTTTTCTCGTCTCGTGGCCAGTCCTATCTATCTCCGCCGGAAAAAAAATTTTAATGTTAAATACGACAGATGTTATTGTACTTAACATTGAAAACATTTTAAACCCGGGATGGAAACTGATATATATGCACAAATAACACGGCAATTGTAAAAAGCAAAGTGGAAATGTCAAAATACGTTTTCGATTTATAACTTTGTATATTTTTCACAAAAAAACCTCAAACCTTAAACCTAAACTAAAACTTTATTATTTGTTAGAAATTTTAAAATAAATTAAAGGGCAAACTAATGTCTCAAACTTGATCTTCCAAGCCCTCTCCACATCCAAATCCTAGATCCGCTACTGCTTATTACCATATTAACATAACACATCAGAAAGTTTATAGTGTCGAATATATAAGGAAAAATCTCATTTAATTCAGGTTAATGAAAACGATCATCAAAGAAAATAATTTATGTCAAAATGTTGCTTACTTTTCGCGTATTAAATGAAACAAAAAATCTGACTTTTTGTTTAAAGTTTAAACAAATGATCGAAATTTTTTTAAGCATTCACGCGGCTGTAGAGTTTTCAGAGACGCTTCATTTGAGTCTGATTCGAAGTCTTCTCATTGATTAGTTTAAAAATGACACCTGGTACAGTGTTTATATAGTGTAGATCTAAAAATAAAAAAAATTTTTTTTATCAAAATAGGGCCAGGAAGGGTTAGAGGTAAAAATCTGAAAAAAATAGGGGATTTTTAATCATTTTTTAGACATGATTTAGGGGGCGTCGCACTCAATTTTCGCATAAGAGAAGCAATAAGAACCACCCTAGTATATATGCATGTATATATTTTTATATTATTTTGTTTTTAAATTAAGTAATTAATTAATTTATTTTTTTTTTAAATGAAGCTTATATATTTTTTATTTTTTATATATTTATATATATATGTATATTTATTTTTATTTTATTTTGTTTTTAATTTATTTACTATTTTTTTTGTAAATTATGTAGGGGAGAGTGGGTCAAGAAGGACCTCGGGGCAAAAAGAACCAAACCGATTTTCGGCGTGTATCTTAGCTCCATCTTATATTCAATAATGAGAACTTATGAAAAACGTATTTTGCCAACACATCCCTTAGTTTCATTGAAAAACTGAAGTTAGTTGTGGTTTAAATGAAGAAAGTTTGAAAACGGCCCATCTTTTAAAAAAACAAGCACTTTGCAAAACCGATCCAAGACGACAGGTTAAACTTTTCC
The DNA here is from genome assembly GCA_949320155.1 of Melangyna quadrimaculata. Classification (NCBI taxonomy): domain Eukaryota; kingdom Metazoa; phylum Arthropoda; class Insecta; order Diptera; family Syrphidae; genus Melangyna; species Melangyna quadrimaculata. Next base: position 9,346,251 of record OX439486.1, read on the forward strand.
AAAACTTAGTACAGTTTATATTGTTTGTGATCGTTTGTGTCCTTTAAAAATACTGGACATAAAGTTAATAAATAATATTAAAAAAAATAAAAAAAATTCTTTTAAAAAACTCCTTGTGGGGTAAATGGAACCAGTACGTCGGGGGGCAAAACGGACTACCACGACGTACTGGTTCCAATTTCAAAGGAAAACAACAACTACCTAAGATAACTCTGCTTTGCTCCATGACCTTCAGGCTAGGCGCATATTAGAAGCGTTCGACACGAGTGACGCTACATAACACAGCACGAGTTTTTGTAAGCAATATAAATCAAAAGAAATATTGATAGAGCGACGCGACAAGACCTGACGAGCGTTTTCCGAAAATCGCAGTTTCCTTTTTTGCATATGGATACAGAAAAGGTCTTGAACCCGATATTCATATCTCGCGCTAGGGCGCTCAGCTCTTTAATTAAATACAATTTTGAAGTTCCTACCCTTGGTAACTGGGCTTTATGAAAAAAATGTATTTTCAATGCAGCATTACGTACAAAGGCCCCAACACCGACTTGCCAGACTTTCATATTTGCATATGAATAGTAGGGACATATCTTAAAGCAAAAGGATTTTTTGCTATCGTTCACACCCAAAAATTGATGTGGGCTCTCGGTCTGTATTGTTTCATTTTAAAGTTCCTTTTTATTTATTTATTTTTCTACGTTTCCTTTGTTTATTTATTCTTTGTATCCTTCCAAAAAGGAATTTAAGTTTTTAATACTTTGAATAAAATATAAGTGTTTTTTATACCGATAGCTTTTAATATAATTGTCAAATTAAAACAGTGGTTCATTTTGACTCTTTCAAAGGTTCCCTTTGCCCCGCTATTGTGGCAAAACGGACTTTTTAGGTAAGGTTGTATATTTTTACATATCTCTATATATACTTGTTTAACTTTTCTGATTGTTTACTATAATGGAGTTCAAAGGTTAAAGTTTTATTTTAAAAAAATATTTGCTTTTATTTTATGAATAGAAAAAAAATTAAGAGCGTCTAAAGCTTATGTGGTGCTTCTTGCCCCACCCTCCCCTACTTTTATTACATTTGATACATACTATTATATATGTATGTAAACATATTTGTTTGTTACTGAGGATAAGGCCTACCGGGGATACCTTTATAAAAAAAACGAGTTGAAAGTCTACCTCCTGGGTAATGTAGAAAAGGCATGTGTATCAGTGTATGTGTGAAAATATAAAAAAGGGGCGCTTTGTACAAATCTTGTACAGGGCGCCAGTTTGGCTGGGGCCGTCATCAGCATATAAAAGAACCTTTATTTCAAGACCATTTATAGATAATACAACGGGAAGATCAGCAAACAAATCGTTTAAAAAGAGGACAAAAAGGAGAGCACTTATAACTTAACCCGGCTTGACACCCCTGTTAGTGGTGAAGAAATCAGACGAGCCTTTGCCATACCAAACACCAACAGTAGTATCCAGATAAAGGGACTTAATAATTTTAATCATCTTCGAAGAGATTCTAATTAAGTGAAGCTTGTATAGAAAATCATATTCAGCCTTATTGTGAGTTCCGCGTGAAAGAAAATCCGCCCGGAAAAATTACATTTCACTCTTCCCTTATTGTGAGTTTCGGGCGAAAAGATTTCCATTTAATTTTTGGTGGCGAACGAGGACACACTTAGTAGGGGGCCGGTTATAGCGAACAGGAAAACGAATCAGGAAAAACTTTTGCATGGATTTTTTGCACTATTTTCATTCGATTTGAAACACAAATGCTACACAAATCGATGACAAATAACTCATGGAATTTATTGATCAAATAAAATTTACAATTAAACAAATATCTTTTGTTAAAAATGTATTTATTTATTTTACTGATGCAAATTAATTTTTCGTGCCAGCTGATCGTAATTTCCTACAAAATGGAACACAAAATTCCAATGATCTGGGTTCCAACTTCACTCACTCCACTGACAGAATTGTGGACGAAAAGTTGTTCGTGTGCATTTCAATCAGGAAAACTTGCTGGTAGGCCGACCAACTGAAATATTTGTTCCTGTTCGCTATAAACGACTATCAGGAACAAATATTCAATTCCGTAGTGTTTCCACTTTTCCTGATGCGTTTCCCTGATCACTATAACTGGCCCCTAAAACGGAGGGTGAAACTCACAATAGCTTTTTAAAGTCCGGGTGGAGAAAACATTTTCGGGCGAAATGTTTTCCGGGTAAAATTCTTCATGCATACCTACAACTTTTCATAGCGTTTACCGTTTAAAAATTCGGTTCCACAAACAAGGAAAAACGCTATTTTCGACTCTTAACCTAGAATGACTTTTAATGATTATATCGGATTGATTCATATGGGATATAATCGGATTAATGCGTACGTGTTGATCAACAGAGCCGATATAACATAGTTGACCCGAACGTAATCCGATTCAAATGGATGGAAAAGAAGTCAACTGCCGACTGGGCAATCATTTTTAATTTCGGACGTGTATATCAACACAGCTGTCATTTCAATTGCGGTTGCGGTGACAATGTAAAAGCCCTTCTAGACTTTCCCATCGAGTATTTATACAAAGTGTGAAAGAATTACTTGTGACTACCAGATTTGTGTACGAAAATATTTTCCTATTTTGCTTCCACACTACTTGCATCGGACAAATCAGTTTCGCCATAACCTCAAAACCTCAAGTTTGAAAAAATGTAGAAAGTCTTAGAACCGATCACGAGTCGTGTTGTGTAGGACATATTTTGTTTCCACACCAGCCTCGTTCGTTGAACTTAAAACGGGGTTGACCCAGGTTTTCTTAACAACCCCAACTTACTTACTTTTGATGGCGCTCACAGCCCAGGATGGGCTTCGGCCTCAACTAACAAGGCCCTCCAGCCAGCTCTGTCCCTAGCTAGCCGCTTCCAGTTGCGCACACCTTTTGATGTCGTCATCCACTTGTTTGCGCCACATGTTACGGGTTCTTCCTCTGCTGCGTACACCATCGGGGTTGTTTTCGAAGATTCGTCGGGCAGGTGCGTTGCTGTCCATACGCTCCACGTGCCCCAGCCATCTCAGCCGCTGTATTTTTAGCTTTTTGACCAGGTCAACGTCGCTGTATAGCCCGTATAGCTCGTCGTTGAATCTTCTTCCCCACACTCCTTCAATACACACCGGACCGAAAATCACACGAAGAATCTTCCTCTCAAAGCACCCTAGCAGATTTTTATCCGAATCTTTAAGTATCCATGCTTCTGACCCATGGATGATTAGGGTCTTGTATAAAGTCTCCTTGGTTCTCTGAGAGAGAGCATTACTACTTAAATGCCTTCTTAGACCGAAGAAACAGCGGTTGGCAAGAGTAATTCTTCGCTTGATCTCTGCACTGATGTCATTCTGCGATGTAATAGTGGAGCCCAGGTAGACAAAGTCCTTGACAACTTCGAAGTTATATCTGTCCATCGTGATATTTTGCCCGAGTCGATGATGTTGGGATTCCGCTCTCGATGACAGCATATACTTCGTCTTGTCCTCATTAACCGCCAATACGATTTCAGCCGCCTCCGATTCAATGCTCGCAAATGCCCCTGCCACAGCTCGCTTCGTTCTGCCGACAATGTCTATGTCATCCGCATACGCAAGCAATTGAACGGACTTTTGATAGATTGTACCGCTGATGTTGACATGTGCGTTGCGTGCAATGGCTTCAAGAACGATGCTGAATAGGTTGCATGAGAACGCGTCGCCTTGCATCAATCCTTTCTCAACATCAAAGGAATCGGTGGTGTTCTTGCCAATTTTGACGGAGCAGCGAGATTTATCCATCGTCATCCTGCACAGGCGGACAAGTTTGGCAGGGATGCCAAGTCTCAACATGGCTCTGTATAATTCGTCCCTTTTCACGCTATCATACGCGACTTTAAAATCGATAAAAAGGTGGCGTGTATCGATCTGGAATTTCCGGGATTTTTCTAAAATCTGTCTGAGTGTGAACATTTGATCGACGGTTGACTTGCCTGGCCTAAGACCACACTGATAGGGGCCGATCAGATCGTTGACAAAAGGTTTTAATCGGTCACATAGGATAGCCGACAAGGTTTTATAAGCGACGTTTAGGAGACTAATTCCTCTGTAGTTGGTACATTTCAGATCACCTCCCTTTTTATGGATACCGAGGTTCCATTCATCGGGCATACTTTCATCCGACCAAATTTTGTAGATGAGCTGGTGTATGCTCCTAGCTGATTTGAATAGTTCGGCTTGTAAGCCATCCGCACGACTTAAGTTTGGATATCGCCAGCCGCACTTCGGTTAGGTCGGGTGGACAGAACTCTTGGCCATCATCGTCCAAGTTGTATGGAGCAGTCTGCCTATTAGCGACATCTTGGCTGTCTTCGCCATTTAGCAGTCTAGAGAAGTGTTCTTTTCAGATCCTCAGCACTGACTGTGTGTCTATTACCATTTTCCCACTCTCATCTCGACAGGCTTCCGTTCTAGCCTTGTATCCTTGGGTGGATCGCTTCACCGTCTGATAAAATTTTCGAACATTTCCCCTACCACTAAAACCCTCAATAGACTCTACCGCCCGCTTCTCGTGATCTCTCTTTCTCCTCGTGAGAAGTCGGCGTTCCTCTTTTCGTTTCGGCCCGTAGAGCTCCCGGGCTTCTCTCTCAGCAGCTCTTGTCCGAGTCCGCAGCATTGCCTTGTAGGCCTCGTCCTTAGCTGCATGCGCTAGCCGGCACTCTTCATCGAACCTAGTGAAACTCAGCCTAGTCAAACCCAGCACATCAGAGGCGGCATTTCTGATGGCTTATTGACAGTGTTTCCACTGGTCCTCTGCACTTGATGCTGGTGGCGGACCTCCTGAGAGATTAAGAGTTACGTGTCTGCAAAAGTTCTGGTGGTCTCTTGCGATTTAAGCTTCTCGGCATCGAATCTTTTCACAGCATTTGCTCTGCGTTGTCGCGTCATGGATATCCGCATACGCATACCACCAGGTAGTGATCCAAGTCAATTTTGGCCCCTCGGAACGTTTGGACGTCCAAGATACTGGAAGCATGTCTCGCGTCTATCGCAACGTGGTCGATTTGGTTGACGGTTAGTTGATCACGCGACCGCCAAGTCCCCTTGTGTATATTGAGGTGTGGGAAGTAGGTTCTTGAGATGATGACATTTCGGCCCGCTGCAAAGTCTGCCAGCCTGTGTCCGTTGCCGGAAGTTTCATCGTGTAGGCTGTGTCCTCCGACTATCGAAACAAAGATGCCCTCCTTTCCGAATCTTGCGTTGAAGTCACCAAGAATGATCTTCACGTCGTACTTCGGGCACATATCATACGTTGTCTCCAGGAGATCGTAGAATGCTTCTTTGGTTTAGTCGTCTCTCCTTTCATGGGGGCGTGAACACAGATCAGCGTAATGTTCTTAAATTTGCCTTTGATGCGGATTGTGACCAGGTGCTCGCTTACACTTCGGAAGCCCAAGACTTCTTGCCTAAGTCTTCCCCTTATCACAAAACCACAACCAAAGAGCCGCTGACCCTGTTCCTTCAAGCACCCGCCGTAGTAGATGTCACACGATTTCAGCATTCTTATGCCCTCTCCATCCCATTGCACTTCCTGGATAGCTGTTACGTGAGCCTTTAGCCTGTCCAGGTTCTCCACCAATTGTTCGGCTGCACGTGTTCTGTATAAGGACAGGACGTTCCACGTGCAGATCCGAAATTCATTGTCCTTGTTTCGTTTGCTGGGGTCGTCAACTTTAAAATCATCCATATCTGAGGCTTGTTGTTGTGTCGGAACAACCTTTTTTTACGTGGTAGGGAAGTTACCCCGACGCACAACCCCCAACCCGGAGGACCAGACCCTTCGTATAACCCCAAGGGTAGGGAGTCGGATAAACCGCTCCTTATAGGCCTAAGCTACAAATATGTCGTAGTATCCCTTATAAGGTGTTCACTAAGTAGTTTAACCTTACTGGAACTGTAGACGCCACCGTTGATTCCATCTGGAGAATTCGTCCGCTGCCGCCTCGATGAAAGGAGAAGTGCCCTTTCTCGTTGGCTGTCCCCAACAGCTTTCTATGGGGATTTAAACCCCGTCTTCAGCTGAGGTACTAGACACCCGATGTTCACCACTAAGAGGTGAGAGTAGGAGTTGGTAGACAGAGGTGGGTTTTGAGAAAAACCTGTGGACGCTTGTGTCCTCTTGAATGCACATAACTACCCTTTTGAACATCTTATCAATCCCAAGAGTTGTACAAAAATCTGTGCTTTTCGGTTCCAAAAAAAAACACCCAAGGGCTCTTTCCGCCGCTTCTGAACTCTTGATAGCTCTCTTGAGGGCTATCCATTTAACATTCTACGAGCTCTGGTTGTGCGAAGATATTTGAATTCAAAGTAATTCTTTTATTTTCGACTCAAAACTAAGTATTCATATGGCTATAACTTTCCAAAAAAGCCTCGTAGGAGGTTGCGGTTGAAGTTGTTGAATACAGAACGGACAGGACTTTGCTTTGTCATTCAAATTTGAGAATTCTTTTTATCAATTTTTAAAAAATAGCATGACTACCCTTGCCACAAAAAAAAACCATTTTTTCACGAAAGTCTCCGGAAGCCATTGAAATGTACATAAATAGAAAGGTATTGTAAAATGCAATCATCACATCCAAAACAAACCCTTTTATAAGGTCTAGTTTTTGAGATATTTGCATGCAAGTTATTTTGTTGAGTTTTGAAACCTTGCTTATCTTTGTATGCCTACAGTTCCGCAAATAAGCCTCGGAGGACATTGCGGTCTTTCAAACGCTTAATTAATTTTTTGAGAGCTATCCGTAGCTGAAAACTTGGACGATGTCTGGTTGCAAAGATATTTGAATTCAAAGTCATTCTTTTATTTTCGACCCAAAGCTAACAGCCATATTATTGAAATATTTCAAAACTAGTTTTACAGCAAAACTAGTTCAATAGGGGTTTCTAGTTTCAAGTTTTGAACAAATCGGTATTATTGAACAATAATTTGACATCTAAAACTCGAAATCTTAAAACTAGTTTTGCATAAAACTAGAAATTCATAAAACTGGAAATATCTAGTTTTAAGGACTTCGAAACTAGTTTTGATGCTTTTTCGTAATTTTCAACAGAAAATAAAATCAAGAAATCGATGACGGAAACTCATGAAATATGTTGCAAACAAATTTAATAATATTGATGGCACAATGCAATGCCGTATACAGCGAAGGCGTTGGGAAGAAGAAGAAGAAAACGCTGTAACATCATATTACCCAGGTATTAATTAAACTAAGAATTGCTCTTTGAGATTGTTTTGCCAATTGAAAGGACTTTCATAGAAGTGCAATTTCAGGATGCATCACAAAACTTCACTTTTTCGGTGGCTCAAATAATGCATTTAAATGTGTCTATGCAGAAACATATATATTAACCTTCATACTGTATGTGGCCAACTAATTAAGAACGATATTTTTATAAATTTATAAAATGCATAACTTTTGTTTGGGAAATCTGTTGCGGTTGAGTAGTGGTTTAAATAATAAATAGCCCATGAACTACGGTACACTTTGAGTAATGTTTAAAAAATATAAGCATGAGATTATTGGTAGCAAAAAAAAAAACATTAATTTAACTCTTATTTTGTCTGGCAATACAATTAAGAACAGAAACAAAATGTTGTCATAAAATTAATAATCTTTGAAATTTCAATATGTTAATGTCAATATATTGTAGGAAAACCTTAATTCTTTATAATTTCAGACAAAATTCCTTGCCTATTTTCGCGTAAGTCATGGAATCTTGAAAGTGTACTCTATCAGATTTCCTCAATATTTAGAACATTCTGATCAAAATGTTTTTTTGTTTTTTACTTTAACCATCCCTTGATGTCTCCCCTCAAGTTCTCGAAAGAATTTAGGCCCGAGCTTTGGACGGTCTAATCTAAAAAATGACTTCTTGACTACGCAAACACCTTTTTAGCAATCCGTTGAGGATTTCTTGGATCATTATCGTCCTTAAAAACAAATTTTATGGGCATGATTTCAAATGAATAAGACGCCGTAACATGTTCCTCAATGTCTTTATAAACTTTCTGCTCAATTCGAGCAATTTTGTCTAACTTATCGACCATACTATGCCATGTCAATGCACCCTAAATAGATTTCCCATACAAAAGTTATGCATTTTAAAATTTTATAAAAATATCATTCTTAATTAGGTGGCCACGACTGTATATGTATGTTCGTTCAACAAATGATCCTTTTGTCAATCCACTAACAATACGCTGTAATGGCTTATTTGCTACAAAAGAGCTTAGCATTAAATTATGAAATGATTTTTTAGGTTGTAATACCAATTTTTAGGGCTTTGGAAAAAGTGCATTTTAAGATGCATCACAAAAATGCATTTTTTCCAAAGTCCTTATAATTGGTATAGCAACCTTAAAAATTATTTCATAGTTTAATGTTAAGCTCTTTTGTAGAAAATATGACATTGCAGCGTCTTCCAAGAGGATTGACAGTTCCAAATAGGCGTGTACCACAAACTGAGCCTCTCAATGTCAGATTAACGGAGGCAGAATCATTTGGTGGGACAACACTCTCCGCTCTCTTTCATACAAGTTCGGAAATAAAATTCCAACTTTTCTTTAAATATTTAAAAATCTTATTGAAATTAATGAAAATGCTTATAGCTTATTCAATTAGTTTGAGCTTTCACCAATATTCCGTCTTTATTTTGTATTTATTTACCACTTTCTTATTTGCACACCCTCAAAAAATTATAACTTGGTTGTCAAACAAACAGCCGTTTCGATTGTGAAAAAAAATTGAGCAGTGAATCCAAGAAATTTTTGGATCAGAAATCTCCGCAAAAAATCTCAGTGCTCAGTTGGGATTTTTTGTCTCACCTAAAAAATCCTTGAGCACTCAGTTGATGGTACACGCCTAATGCCTCGGACTTTGCTTTGTCATTCAAATTTGAGAATTTTTTTAAATCGATTTTTGAAAAAAAGCTTGGACCCCCTGCCACAAAAAAAAGAAAACATTTTTTCACGAGTCTCAGGAAACAATTGAAATTTACATAAATAGAAAGGTATTGTCAAATGCAATCAGCACATCCAAAGCAAACCCTTTAATAAGGTCTAGCTTTTGAGATATTTGCATGCAGTTATTTTTTTGAGTTTTGAAACCTTGGTTATTGTAATCAAATCTCTTTAAAATGAAAAGCAACAACTAGACTATATATTAACTTTACTTTATTTTGTATATGCCAGTTGGCTTAAATTTTAGTTTTTTAGTCTTAATAAATGCTTTGTCTCGATATAAAATTTTGTGTCGATATGCCGCCGTTGACGATTCAAATATAAGTGGCGTCTTTAAGAAATTAAATGCGAAAGGTAATGCAAAGAAACGATTTGGCGGACAAACTGAAGTTTAAGAGAATGGTAACATATACATATGTACGTCAAACATTGTCCGCAGCATAAACACATAATATAAAGATGCCAAACCTCGGATGTCATCCGGTTTGCCTACAAGCTAAAACACGCACACATAGAAAGCTGGGCCAAATTCACCATGCGAGTTTTGCACACATAGACAGTTGGCCTTATTTCACCACCAAAATAGCGGGTATTTTGAAAATATAATGAGAGTGTTCAAAAAGTATAAAGAATGGATGAACGAATTATGAAGTGCTTGCCCGACCTTATGTGAGAATGTTTTTGTTGAGATATATTATTATTAAAAATTGGTTTAAAAATGTCTATTTTATTGTCCTACTCTTTCCTTTTGTACCTTTAAGGGTTGGCGTAATCGCTCTCCCAAACCAACGCGGAACATTCGCTCTGCAGGGTGAATCATTCACAATGATACAAAAAATGACAAATAAACAATGTTAAGCAACAACAAAATATGCCGCCTCGTCGGCGAATGTGCCGCTTTCGCAAAACGTATTGTAATGCATGTTTTTTGATAATCTACATGGATCATTTTTGAAAATAAAATTATTATTAATCTTGTTAATCTATTTTCACACGTTTGATAGTCGTAGCTTATTGTCCACAATTGTAAACATTGGATTGAGAATTGTAAATATTTGTATTTGGAAGACGGCCAATCTAAGTGATAAAGGCAAGACCACTTCAGCAAAAAGACACTACACGACGCGATAAAGTATTAAGGCTGTCCCAAACTAATGCGGAACATTCGCTATGCATGCCGAATCATTCACAATGCTAACAAAAATGGCAGATCTACAATGCTAATTACAACAAAAACTTGCGTCTGCGAATGTTTCGTGCCGCTTTCGTGTTGGTTTTAATTATATCGCACTAAGACGACCTTTTACTTAAAAAAATTCCAAAAGAATACGTGGGGAGTATAGTTCAGCTCAACTGATGTGTATTTCCATCATGTGTGATCTAGCCTTAAACGTGTACCCGAAAATGTTTGCAAAATTATCATTTCATTGGCTAATTTCTTTTCCAAGTCATGTTGTGCAAAGAAAAATACCAAAAACATAAATGATTAAAAAATCAAGTTAATCCATATACAAAAACCTTTGCGTAACAAGTTAAGGCTTAACAGCAAAGACCTATACTTTTGCCATATTGTATAAAAGTTGGAAATAAATATCTGTGCTGAAGACACCGCTTGCAAAAAAACCCTTGTATGTTTTTTTGAAGTCAGGTTTCTTTAAAGGCCTTTCTTTCCCACTTTCAATGTGGCATGTATTAATAAAGTGTGGGCTAGTGTGGAAGGGCTTTTAGCGAATCTTTAATATCGCACTTTTGCACTTTTAACAAAAAAGTAGGTCTATGTAAAAAGTAGTAAAATTTAAAAGTACGCAATGTTTTATGCTGCAGACTCGAACAAGAGCTGCTGAGAGAGTGGCCCGGGAGCTCTACGGGCTGAAACGAAAAGAGGAACGCCGACTTCTCAGGAGGAAAAAGAGAGAGCACGAGAAGCGGGCGGTAGAGTCTATTGAGGGTTGTAGTGGTAGGGGAGATGTTCGAAAATTTTATCAGAGGGTGAAGCGATCCACCCAAGGATTCAAGGCTAGAACGGAAGCCTGCCGAGATGAGAGTGGGAATATGGTAGTAGACACACAGTCAGTGCTGAGGATCTGGAAAGAACACTTCTCTAGACTGCTTAATGGCGAAGACAGCCAAGATGCCGCTAATAGGCAGAACGCTCCATTCAACTTGGACGATGATGGCCAAGAGTTCCGTCCACCCGACCTAACCGAAGTTCGGCTGGCGATATCCAAACTTAAGTCGTACAAGGCTGCAGGTGCGGATGGCTTACAAGCCGAACTATTTAAATCAGCGGGAGATGAATTGGCTAGGAGCATACACCAGCTCATCTGCAAAATTTGGTCGAAGGAAAGTATGCCCGATGAATGGAACCTCGGTATAGTGTGCCCCATCCATAAAAAGGGAGATGTTCTGAAATGTACCAACTACAGAGGAATTAGTCTCCTAAACGTCGCTTATAAAATCTTGTCGGCCATCCTGTGTGACCGCTTAAAACCTTTTGTCAACGATCTGATCGGCCCTTATCAGTGCGGTTTTAGGCCAGGCAAGTCAACCGTCGATCAAATGTTCACACTCCGACAGATTTTAGAAAAATCCCGGGAATTCCAGATCGATACACACCACCTTTTTATCGATTTTAAAGTCGCGTATGATAGCGTGAAAAGGGACGAATTATACAGAGCCATGTCGAGTCTCGGCATCCCTGCCAAACTCGTCCGCTTGTGCAGGATGACGATGGAGAAATCTCGCTGCTCCGTCAAAATTGGTAAGAACACCACCGATTCCTTTGATGTTGAGAAAGGATTGAGGCAAGGCGACGCGTTATCATGCAACCTATTCAACATCGTTCTTGAAGCCATTGTACGCAACGCACATGTCAACACCAGCGGTACAATCTATCAAAAGTCCGTTCAATTGCTTGCATATGCGGATGACATAGACATTGTCGGCAGAACGAAGCGAGCTGTGGCAGGGGCATTTGCGAGCATTGAATCGGAGGCGGCTAGAATGGGATTGGCGGTTAATGAGGACAAGACGAAGTATATGCTGTCATCGAGAGAGGAATCTCAACATCGTCGACTCGGGCAAAATATCACGATGGACAGATATAACTTCGAAGTTGTCAAGGACTTTGTCTACCTGGGCTCCACTATTACATCGCAGAATGACATCAGTGCAGAGATCAAGCGAAGAATTACTCTTGCCAACCGCTGTTTCTTCGGTCTAAGAAGGCATTTAAGTAGTAAGGCCCTCTCTCAGAGAACCAAGGAGACTTTATACAAAACCCTAATCATCCCGGTCCTGCTTTATGGGTCAGAAGCATGGACACTGAAAGATTCGGATAAAAATCTGCTAGGGTGCTTTGAGAGGAAGATTCTTCGTGTGATTTTCGGTCCGGTGTGTATCGAAGGAGTATGGAGGAGAAGATTCAACGACGAGCTATACGGGCTATACAGCGACGTTGACCTGGTCAAAAAGCTGAAAATACAGCGGCTTAGATGGCTGGGGCACGTGGAGCGTATGGACAGCAACGCACCTGCCCGACGAGTCTTCGAATCCAACCCCGATGGGGTACGCAGCAGAGGAAGAACCCGTAACAGGTGGCGCAATCAAGTGAATGACGACATCAAAGCACTCGGTGTGCGCAACTGGAAGCGGCTAGCTAGGGACAGAGCTGGCTGGAGGGGCTTGTTAGTTGAGGCCGAAGCCCATCCTGGGCTGTGAGCGCCATCAAAAGTAAAGTAAGTAATGTTTTATAAGTGTAATATCGAAGAACATCAAAATTATAAGTGAAATTTGTTATTTCATGATTACTGAATTAAAATTGGTAGGTTTATATGGCAAGTTTTCTTCTATTACCAACCTTATTTCAAAATTTCGAAATAAAAACATTAACAAATAAGATAGCTAAGGAACTGTGATTAATCTTTGATATATAAAATTAAATTCCTAACCAAAATATACGGTTCTAAAGAATTGATAAAAAAAAAAAACAAAACTAGCATTATTTCATTAAAAAAAAGTGCGGCTGCACCTTCAGAAAAAATATTTTAAACACATCCCAAATATCATAACTGTTAAAAATTCCCGTGGTGAATCCTAAAACGTCAAAAATCGGTATATGAATGCAATTTAATTTTCATTATTACTCGCTTTGGTTGTGTTTTTATAGAGATTGAATTTTTAAACTCAAATTTAAGTGAAAAAGTGAAAGCTAATCGCATTAAAAATGGTTTTTCTTAAAACAAATAAAACTATTAATTTACTTTTTTTAAGAAAAAGTGGAACTAATTTTGTGTGGGACCGATATCCCCATCAGATTATAAAAAGGAGTGTTCGCGCCTTTTCTTTTCTTTTTTTTTTAGATTATATAATTAATTTTCAGGACTCAACAATGGGAGATAAAATCAGGACATCGCGGTGTGTATAAGGTTGTGCAACATTCAACCATACATTCTGTGCTCCTAGTGACAGGTACCTAAGTTAAAAATATTTATTCCTTAAGAATTCATTTAGATGGATTTATATTTAAATAATTTTTTAAAACACAAAACTGGGATTCCAGATACCTGCATTGCAGTATTTAAAACTCAGAGCCTTTTAAACCACCGGATTAGAGCAAATATTTTAGAAGTTACAGCTTGGTTTATGTAGGTCTTATAAGAATTTCAGGAGAAAAACATACGAAATTCGCATAAGACCTACATAAACCAGGCTGTAACTTCTAAAATATTTGCTCTAATTTGGTGATTTAAACGGCTCTGAGTCTGAATTAAAGTATATAAGTGCTGCCGTGAGCCATTCTTAATTCAATGAAAGACTTTCAAAAATGTTGTATAAAACCAATTTCATCATTCGACAATTTCATATTAGATGAAGAAATTACTCCTATACGGACTTTAATAAAAATAATTTTTAAAACTCAAAACTGAGGTTTAAAATACCTGACGCACATTAATTCAGACTCAGAGCCGTTTAAATCATCGGATTAGAGCAAATATTTTAGAAGTTTCAGCTTGGTGTATGTAGGTCTTATAAGAATTTCAAGAGAAAATCATACGAAATTCGCATAAGACCTACATAAATAAAATTCGCATAAGACCTACACCAGGCTGTAACTTCTAAAATATTTGCTCTAATTTGGTGATTTAAACGGCTCTGAGTCTGAATCAAAGTATATAAGTGCTGCCGTGAGCCATTCTTAAATCAATGAAAGACTTTCAAAAATGTTGTATAAAACCAATTTCACCATTCGACAATTTCATATTAGATGAAGAAATTAGTCCTATACGGACTTTTATAAAAATAATTTTTAAAACTCAAAACTAAGGTTTAAAATACCTGACGCACATTAATTCAGACTCAGAGCCGTTTAAATCATCCGATTAGAGCAAATATTTTAGAAGTTACAGCTTGGTGTATGTAGGTCTTATAAGAATTTCAAGAGAAAATCATACGAAATTCGCATAAGACCTACATAAACCAGGCTGTAACTTCTAAAATATTTGCTCTAATTTGGTGATTTAAACGGCTCTGAGTCTGAATTAAAGTATTTAAGTGCTGCCGTGAGACATTCTTAATTCAGTGAATGACTTTCAAAAATGTTGTATAAACCAATTTCATCATTCGACAATTTCATATTAGATGAAGAAATTAGTCCTATCTGTAGTTCTAGTAACTGAACAAAGTTGTTATGTTGGCAAAATAGTATTTATGGCAAAGGTGGTGTGGAAATGCATGAATAACTAGTTTTTAAAACATTGCTTTCGAAACATTTCTTTAGCAAATGTATACAAAATCAGCCCTATTCTGATTTCCAAACGGATTCAAAAAAAGGTATTCTTAATTTGAATTTCACAGTAGCCAATATCTAAACCTTTTATGCTTTCGAAAGCCGAAAATAAATTTATAAAAATCACCTAAGGATAAGTGGGATTTGATATGCTTTGTAAGTCGATACCTATTGCAAAACATAATTTCCTACATTTTAGAATGATTACAATTTCAATTGAATTTCAAATGTCAATTCCGTTTTCAATCCGATAGATAAAAAAAACTCACTAATTTCGCAAGTATTGAAAAGGAAAAGTATTTCAAAACCCCCAGTTTAAAAACGAAACTATTTTACAAACAATTGGAATTCAGAACAGGGGTGTATATTCATGTATCAAAATTGAAATATGTACTTAATTGATTCATAGTACACAAAACAATTGCAACTCATAACGAAAGGACTTAATGGAACTCAAATATTAATCGGACAATATACAGAAGCAGCACATGGGTAATGTACACATCGATATTTTAATAACTAAAAACATTAAATTAACTTAAAAAATAACATTTTAATAGATGCGATCGCGCATGTTCAACAGAAGAGCTCTACGACAATTATATGAAACTACACGATGCAGTTAAAATATTTTACTGTTCAAAATCTTTTTTGTATAATCAAATGGTAGTAAATCATATTAAAAGAAAATATCTTTATACATAATGTAATTTATTTAATTCAATTTGAATGTTAATTTTAGTTGGAAAATTTTTGTATACCTACACCATCAGTTAAGCTTTTTAAATTTATATATATATTTTTGAATTATCTGAAGAATAAGTTAGTATTGTCAACACATAATTTAAGAAATGGAGGTGATTTCAGACTACTTTTTTTTTACAACAAGTAGGTCGCAGAACATATTGATTCATAAAGGTTTTAAATTATTCAATAACTTGCCATTTGTCTTAAAGTCAGAAAATAATGTTATTGTTTTTTAAAAGAAAATGATATTATATGTAAAAATGAATAATTTTGTATTCTTTTAATTAGTTTTAAGTTAAAATTTTTAATAAATAGTTCAAGCTACATATGTATGTAAATAAAGAATCAAATCAAATCAAACAAAAATGTATCTGAAGTTTTGTATAATACGCGCTGTACAATTATAGGAGTGTCATTTTGTATTGGTATTTTTACGGGTAACGCACGCATTAAGGTACCCTTCAAGAGTGGTGCTCCATCGAATGGCACTCCATTAAGATCTTCATCGACTTTCTCGTCACCTGACATTGGTGCTTTATGTATGAAACTTCTTCTTTTTTCTCTTCTTTTGGCTATAAAAATACAATAGCAATTCATTTTAAAGACTATTTTAATATAATGTAGTTATAAATTACCGGAGGTAAACCAACAAATATTGCTTTGTTTCAACAGAAAATCCTTTTCATATATTGTCCATTTTTCGTTGCTCCGCTTAGAGTATGTTCAGTCGTCAGGCAAGCACCAAAGTAAACATACGTACTTCTTGGACAGTAGTACCTTGGGTCCGCATATCAAATGCGGGCCATCCAAAGTACAGTTGGCCAAGAGAAATCGTTGAAAAAAGTCTGGAATGAAAAAGATATTTAAGACTCCTGCTAATGTCTCTGAAAAATTCCAATTTTCCCGGTAGTTATTGAATAAACTCAATTTGGAGTTTTAACGTAACATACATATTTCGCGAAACAAAATTTAAAATAATATACGAGTTCACCTTGAGTAAAATTCAATTAAAAAAAAAATATTTAAAGGGTTTTCGTATAGTTGGGAAGAGAAGAGGAATACAAATAGTTTTTAAGCGGCATTGACGGCCGCGACATCAAGATTGTGAACCGTGTACTTCAAGGGAAATTTTAAAATTAAATATTTTCGATTTTGAACAGAGTTGAATGAAATTATAAAACTCATTTAAAAACATTACAAACAAAATTTACTACCATGCTGCAAAAAAAATTATTTTCAGAGTTGAACTAGAATGTCAGCTTATTAGGCTTGACCATTATTTATTTCGTCGATTCTATTGAATTTTTGAACAACAACAACAACTTAAAGGCGCTACCACCAGTTGTATTTCGTGCTTTGCCACTTTTGCACTCATCAGCCTCCTTTTTGTGGTGCTGAGCTTTAATCCAATTTTATTTGAAAAACTTTCTATGCACACCATAGAAAAATGGAGGCGGAACAAGACAACATACTTAAACGCACTTATAAAAATGCTGATGCTCCAAATCCATTTGATAAACAAATAACACATCTCGACCTGTGACGTCAGTGGTCTAAGGCGGTGGAGTGCGTAGTGCACACGACTGCTAAGACTGAGCAAATCTGATATGCGTGGGTTCGAATCCTATGGTGTTCATAAAAAGTTTTTCAAATAAAATTGGATTAAAGCTCAGCACCACAAAAAGGAGACTGATGAGTGCAAAAGTGGCAAAGCACGAAATAGCTATATCTCCAGCCAAACAATTGGTGGTAGCGCCTTTAAGTTGTTGTTGTTGTTCAAAAATTCAACGATATGAGAAGTTGTTTATTTCTGTGGTCAAAGTCTGTAAGTATCTTCATACTTTTTGTATGATTTGTATTTCAAATGTTATACTTGGAAAATAAGGACATACTATTTTTTACCACCTACATACATATGGTAGATAATTTTTTCTTCGAAAAGGACAATGGGCAAATCTGGCCCAGCATCAATAAAAACCGCATTAATATCGTATATAGGTACATATTTATGCATTCATTATCCGTTAGCCGTTTCTCCAAATTCGCTCTGTGTCAGAAGTTATTTTATCTTAATAGTAATAATATTATAAATGTGAAAGTGTGTTTGTTCCACTTTATCTAAGAAAATACTGAAATGATTGGAATGAAAATTTGTGGAACGAGAATTTGGATGTAGGGAATGAAGATAGGCTAATTATTTATTTTCAAAAATGTTTAAAAGTGCAACATAAAAACAATTTAAATGCAAAAAATAGGGTTTTGATGAAAATGGTTAAACTATACGCAATAGTAGACTATGAAATGGTCATTAGTTAATGGAGATCCTTTATATAGACTATATATGTACAATCGTCACCTGCTTCTTGTGTTTTAAGACTCTTAACTCTTTTTTTGCGTCGTTGGTTTGCTTTCTTGTCAACATTTTCTTGGTGGGCGGCCTACTAAATTTAGTCCACCGAAGGTACTGTTGTCTAAGAAAAACGGATTAAAAAAGTTTGACATATGTAAAAAAACATATTTTCTTTGTGTTTTTTATTATGTATGTACATAAATCATTCAAAAAGTATGCGATATGTGTTCTTCAAGCAAAAAATATAAAATTAAATATTTTCAATACTCAAAAAAAGATAACGGAAGAATACAACTTTTGTTCACCATCCATATGGCAAATAATTTTATCCTCGACAATTTGGTAAATATTGACAATACCGAGTTTTGTTTTATTTGCCTTAACAAACATAATGCAATTTTTTCTCGAAGTACACGCTTTACTTCTTTTCATAATTTAAATAATTTTTTTCGGCACCTTTATGGTAAAAGGGTTTTATCCGCAAACTGAATTTATGCGTATTTTGAGTGAAAGAAAAATAGGCACTCAATTGACAACATTGTGTATCCGGAAGCCTTAAAAACACAAATTAAAATATTATGTCTACCAGAAATATGTATGCGTATAAACATTTTGTTAATATACTGGTAGAACTTGGGGGGTTTTATTTGACAGGGGTTTGTATCCCTACTAAAAATTTTTTTTAAAAATCAGCGAAGCAACGCGAAATGATTGCGATGTAAATTTGTGGAGCAAGAGCTTGGAACATGGGAATAATAAAGTTTTGTTTCAACATCTAAAATAGTGCAGAAAAGCCGATGAAAATGTAAAAAATAAAAAGGATTTATTTAAATTGGTGAACCTATACTTAATAGGTTGGACAAACATATTGATATATGTATGTTAATGGAAATGCTTTATCGGTAAAACTTAGCACTTTTCAGTGACATTGGTAAAATTCTGAAATGTTTTGTTTTCATAATGCATTCAGGACTTTCTTCCAAAAGTGTTTAGTGACAACATTGTGTATCCGGAAGCTTTAAAATAAAAACAAATTAAAATATTATGCCTACTTTTATGCAAACATCAGAAAAGTCTATTTTTGAAAACTTTTTCCGTGAGTGAACATCCAACTCTTTATTCATATAGTATAAACTTTTTGTTAATATATTGGTAGAAATTGGGGTACAATTTCTCTGGTCAAAACCTAGAAGTAAGTATCTTCATACTTTTTGTATTTCAAAGGTTATACATACTTAAGAAAAAGGAAATACTTTTTTACTATTTGTATTTTAGTTAAATACTGACGATTCCGAGTTTTATTTAAGTTTGCCTAAAGTGGAAGATAGCATTTTTTAAAACACCTTATTACCGTTATTGATTTACGTTCTTTTTAATGTTTTAAATAACTAAGGAAATCATTTTTTGCATTACCCATATGGAAAATATTTTTTTCCGCAAATAGAATGCATGCGTATTTTGAGTGAAAGAGAAAAAGGAACTAAATTAGTGACAACATAAGGTATCTGGAAACTTTAAAATTAAAACAAATTGAATTATGCAAACATCAAAAAATTTCTATTTTTGAAAACTTGGTTCGTGAGAGAACATGAAATACTTAATTTTGAAGGCATATATAACCGTTTTTTTAATAATATACTAGAAATTGCGGTTAGCCTTATTGAGCACAGTTTTGTATATCTAGTCAAATTATCATTCTATAAACTATGCGAAGCAACGCGAGCACGGGACGGCTAGTTTGAAATAAAATGAGTTTTAGGGTCACAATTTCCTATTTCCTTAGTTTTTCATTAATATATTGTGTATTTTTCGTTCGATTTAAGCCATTTTTTGGAATTATGTTATTTAAACCCATGACACCCATGAATTTTGTCAGATTTTTAAAATTATATTTAGGGATCGCAAGCATCAAAAAAAGGCTCTATCTATCAAGGCTCTCCCAACTAATGCGGAACATTCGTTGCGGCCAAGAAACATTCGCATGTCAAAATTTATTTACATGGTCATATATGTACATATGAGAGTGCCCACACCAACTCGGCGGAGAAACATATGAATTAGTTTTGACTGACGAATGTTTCTTCGCCGCAACGAATGTTTCTCATTGGTTTGGGAGAGCCTTCATTCTTTTTTAAAAAAGCGCAGTGAAATTTAATATAGGTGACTGAGTTAAAAATCCTTTAGTATCATAAAAAGCAAAACAAAAATGTTCTATTTTTTGTTTATATTTTTATTTGTATCTATTTAGGAATCAGTCAGTAATAATTGTACAACCATCTTCTTCGTAACTAAACTAGAAATAACCCAAAAACATTTTCAACCCGTAATAGTATACAGGGTGTCCCATTAACAATGGTCCAAACCAAAACTGGTGAAAGGCCAGGCCATGGCCTTTCAGAATTTGGTAACTTTTCTATACCGAATCATAGCGGTTCTCGAGTAACGGCTATTTTTTGAAATTTGAAAAAAATCTAACTTTGAACCAGTTTTTTGCTCACCCTGTCCATAATTGATTTTTGTTTTTTACAAATTTTGCATTAAAAAATTCACTTATAGTTTCACTAACTTTACTGAGTAAAATGTTTTTAATTGGCATCACCATTTGCCTACAAATCATTAGTTAGTATTGAACTTTGCCAAAATTAATTTTTGACCACAATCTTCTGATGAGCCCCCTGAATAAAATTCGTATGGCTCAATACAGGTTTTGTATTTCAAAAATTGCCTATTTTTCTGTTGTTTAAAAAAAGGTATTAAACTTGCCAAAGCTATGTTTAAATAGACAGTTATAACCGTTTGAACCCAATAAAAAAGCTTCAAAATCAAACAAAAAAAAAACATTTTTGTTCAAATATTTCGATAAAATTAGAATTTCACTTCAAATATAACTCCGAAAGAGCTGAATTTTGGTGGAGATCTTCGTTTTGATGTCTTAAATAAATACCTTTAATTTGGACAAGGACCTTCTATTTTCTGTGGTGAAAGCGTAAAAATCCAGTATTTTTGAAAAATTTTCGAAAACCATCAGGTTTTTTAAGAAGTGTCTTTGGAAAACTTGTAGCTTATAGCATTCTAAAAAAAACCATTAGGATACATTTTTCCGTAAGACCAATAAATTTTGAGACAAATGTGCGCAAATGCAACGGTGTGGAAAATACCACATCAAAGTATAAAAACACATTTTGTCCCCGTTTTCTCAAAATCTCTTGCTCCAACGAAAAAAAGGAGTTAATCTTTTTTCTGTAGAATTTTATAAGCTACATGTTTTCCAAAGAAACTTCTTAAAAAACCTGATGGTTTTCGAAAAATTTTCAAATATACTGGATTTATACTCTTTCACCACAGAAACTTAAAAGTCCTTGTCAAAATTTAAGGTATTTATTTAAGAAATGCGTAAGACATTAAAACGAAGATCTCCACCAAAATTCAGCTCTTTCGGAGTTATATTTGAAGTGAAATTCTAATTTTATCGAAATATTTGAACAAAAATGTTTTATTTTTGTTTGGTTTTGAACCTGTTTGATTGGGTTCAAACGGTTATAACTGTCTATTTAAACATAGCTTTGGCAAGTTTAATGCCTTTTTTGAAACTACAGAAAAATAGGCAATTTTTGAAATACAGAACCTGTATTGAGCCATACGAATTTTATTCAGGGGGCTCATCAGAAGATTGAGGTCAAAAATTAATTTTGGCAAAGTTCAATACTAACTAATGATTTGTAGGCAAATGGTGATGCCAATTAAAAATATTTTACTCAGTAAAGTTAGTGAAACTATAAGTGAATTTTTTAATGCAAAATTTGTAAAAAACAAAAATCAATTATGGACAGGGTGAGCAAACAACTGGTTTAAAGTTAGATTTTTTCAAAATTCAAAAAATAGCCGTTACTCGAGAACCGCTATGATTCGGTATGGAAAAGTTACCAAATTCTGATAGTTCATCACCTGGCCTATCACCAATTTCAGTTTGGACCATTGTTAATGGGACACCCTGTATATAGTTTATATAAAGTAAAGTAAGTTGTGGGTTGTTTTGTCTAACTATTACGAATTGCAATTTAAAACCTTGAAAATAATACCCATTTTTATACCGATAAATGATAAATGACAAATGAGATACAAACTGATATTTGTTTCTTGTTTTCCAGAGATGATTTTAACATCAAAATTATTGTTAAAAAACCAATATTTGTATTTTTTACAAATTAAATACTCCAAAAAATGCCTTCTTCATAAAATTGATGCTTGCGACCCTTAAACATAATTTTAGACATATGAAAAAATGCAGGTAATGTCTCATGAGTTCAAAGAACTTTATTCCAAAAATGGCTTAAATCGAACTTAGAAAAAAGGGAATTGTGACTAATTTAATTCGAAAATTAAATAACTACTGTCACACAGCGAATTTGGACAAACGGTTAACGGATAATGAATGCATAAATATGTACCTATATACGATATGAAGGCCGTTCTTATTGGTGCCGGGCCACCGCTCCATACATCTTTGCCCATTGTCCTTTGGGTTAAATATTGACGATTTCGAGTTTTATTTAAGTTTGTTTTAAAACGTGGAAGATAGCATTTTTTTAAAAACACCTTATTCCCGTATTGATTTACGTCCTCTTTTAATAATTTAAATTCAATTCTTTGCACCCTCTATATAGCAAATAGTTTTTTTTCCGCAAATTGAATTCATACGTATTTTGAGTGAAAGAAAAAAGCACTAAATTAGTGACAACATTGTGTATCAGGAAACTTTAAAATTGAAAAAAATTGAATTGTGCAAACATCAAAAAGTCAATTTTTAAAAAACATGGTTTGTGAAAGAACAAGAAATACTTTATTTCGGCGGAATATATAAAATTTTTGTTAATAGTACCTAGTAAAAAATTGTGGTTACCCTTATTGAGCACAGTTTTATATACCTATAGTCACAAAATTATCATTCTTTAAAGCTATAAAATAAAAATTACTTACGCCTTTGTAATGAAACTGGCATTTGATACCTTAAAAGTGCGGTTATGCAACAAATCACAAAACAAATGCAGTCTTGCGATTTTGTTGGAGCACAGAGCATCTAAGTTTGTGAATGACTCGGCAATACACTCGCTGATTTCGTCTGCTGCTTCAGCATGTTCAATGCAAAATATCATAACATAACCTGTGTTGTATCTTTCGGGTGTTAGATGACGAATTAAATCTTAAGTCGATCACGATGCCTGGGGTAATTAGTGACTAAAATTAATAAATTCGGTCTCAAACATTTTGTATTCGAAAACACATACCAAACACTTACCAAGGGAAACCGCTGCCGTAGAGTTAACTTTTGCACTATGAACGGGAGAAAGGGATCACGTATCTTTCTCTCGAAGCCACAAATCAAAAAACGCTTTTCACTCTGTAGAGTTCCACCAAATACATTTTTCACAATCGAATTGCGTCCACATTGGTAATTGGTGCTTGATGGCACAGATGATGTTGATTGCGATAGAGTGAACGATTATAATGATGAGGAAACTCTGTAGCACGACGAATGCGATGGACTTACTACAGCTACCTAACACCCCGACTCCACAGGCCATGAACGATGTCCATAATCCAATCTACAATCCAATCCACAATCTGATTTGTATGTCCCGGTCTACATTGAACGATATTTTCAGTGCCGACAAAAAATTGTTGTTGTAATCGTGTGCGATTGAGAGGTACAGCCGACATGATCCTTCCAGTTTCGGCCGATTTTTCCATTCAGCACGGTAAAAATCGTTCAATGTAGACCGGGACTATGGATTTGTCACTGCTTGGACATGGATTTTTGCGACTCCATGGGATTTTTTTTAGACATGTTCCATAGTCCGGCCATCGTTCATGGCCTGTGGAGTCGGGTTGTAAGGTTGTTGTGACAGTTTTGCATTCAGCAGCCAGTAAAGGTGTCACAGCAATCGTGATGTGCTGGAGCTCGGTGCGTTATCTGTCCAGCGTTGAGGAACTACCTTCCAAATGACCAAAAACAGTCATTCTGGCTTTATCATCTTGTAGCTATCGCCACCCTTGCTGAGATTTAGCAAGACAAGGCACAGTTCTTGCACGAAATAAGCAAAAACACAAAAACACTTTATTTAAATGACTATCAATGTTAAAGATAGACAAACAAGAGTTCATTAATTTTTTTTTTATTATTATTTAATGTAAAACCGCTAATTGTTGCTAAAAACACGACAATTATATTGAGACGCACGTACCGATATAAAAGTCACCACAGAAAATTCACAAAAAAAAAGAACTGTCAAACCAATCAAACTCACCGCGTTAAATTGTTGCTACAATTCACATCTATTCTTCGACACAAAATTAAATTACAAATACAACAATGTAAACAAATGGGTTTTGGGGGGTAAGACGTACGAAGTTTTGGCATCTTTATATTATGTGTTTATGGTCCGCAGACAGGCAGAAAGTATCTTAGAAATGTGTTCAGTGCTCTTGAGTTTTTGTGACATTCTCCCCCTCGGTACATTTCTCTGAAGTTCTTTCAAATGTACCATTTCCTCCGCTGATATCCAACTTAGCTTTGATAGATTCCGGTTTCGGTTTGTACTGCTGCACTGCGAACCATAGATAAACAAATAAAGATACAAATCTTTGGCTGTCAATCCGGTTTGCCAACAAGCTAAAAGGTGGGTTTAGCCGTGGTGGAAATCAGTAAGTTTTACTAGTGTGCTTTAAAACACGCATACTAGTGCAACTTACTGATTTCCACCACCGTAACTTTGTTGTTGGATTTCACATTTATTCATGGACACAAAATTAAATTACAAAAACAACAATGTAAACAAATGGGTTTTGGGGGGTAAAACGTACGAAAGATGTGTATCTTTATATTGTTTATCTATGCTGCGAACTTGGCCATCCTTACCACTCCTACGATCCTTCCCTTTTGCTATTGGTTGCGAGGGCTGCTTTCATCAATCAACATCACGATGTCTCCAACTGCTAACGGTTCAGCAGGTAGGTGCCACGTTTCTCGTCTAGAAAGTGTTGGCAGGTACTCGGCTTGAAGCTGCGACATAAGTAGATTTAAGTAGCTTAGCATCATTGAAATTACCAAGTGGTACCATTCCTCCAGGTGACTGACGAAGAAAATGGTTAGTTGTTATGGCTTTGGACTATTCGCTGCCGAGTGGTAGATAGGTTAGCGGCCGAGAGTTGATCATGTCCTCAGCTTCCATCAAAAAACTACGAAATAGCACACCATTAGGTTTATGTGTTGTGACGTTGCTTACTGCGTAAAGGGCGATCTTAACAGACTTTTTATAAGTCTCTCACAACATCCATTCATGTGAGGTGATGCTGGAGGATGAAAATGCCATTCCAGCTCTGAGTTTACAAACTTTTCCGCAATACGTTGATGGTCAACTGACTTTAAGGTTGTTTTCAGTCATTTTTTGGCTCCGATAAAGTTGGTGCCTCGGTCCCTAAACATTTTTCTCACTGACCCTCTTCGACATAAAAAATTCCTGTAGCAAAGAAAAAATGAGTCAGCGCTACAACTGAAGGCAATTTCAATGTGGATAGCTCTAGTTACCAGACATGTAAATAAACAGATCCACCTCTTTTCTACCTTTCGGCTATTGATGACCTCAAACGGGCCTCCATAGTCCACGGCAGTGTAAGAAAAGGGAGGTGTAAACGCTTCAACTCGTATTTCTGGTAAAACCGCCATTTCAGGAGGAGTAGCTTTGGCCATTTTATTTTGCAACGGTTACAGAGTTTTCTAGCTCGTTTTAAAACCTGTCGTATTCAGAGTATAGTACCTATATCACAAGTGATGCTGATCGATAAATTTGTACTTTACTGAGCATAATATGCTGTGCATACATACTCATACAATATATTATTTTCGAAAATCTTAAAAAATGATTTGACAAGAATGGAAATCAATCAATACATTCTCTTTTACAAACTAAAAACAGCGTCGAGCCTTGGTTATGGAAAATAAAAGTGTCTGCTTCCAAAGTTTAAGTAAATAAATTTTAGACCACGAACTTACTTGCCTCATTCTAACAGGGATGAAACTATGGCCACAGAAAGATTCATGCCTATCACGTACAATTTCATGAGATAATTATCAGTTTATTCTCAATCCACCGTGTGAAAAAAAATTATTCCCTCCCCTTGGAATTTATGTTTCATTTGTCTTACAGGCAAAATTATTTTTAAAAAATAAACTATTTCAGTTTTATACTCCAATGAGGATTTCGCGTACTCATTTTCCTCATCTTTCGTTTATTGATTGATTGATATTTTCGTCGTTAAAAGCATGTAAGACGAGCTTTTATGCCTACAATGCGCTGTGAATACACAGCGTTTTGATTTACACAAAATTTAATAAAACTATGAAACCACAACACCTTCAATATTATGGTCTGCTGTAGCGTAAAGGCTGGTATTTAATTTCCAATTTTCTTTCTAAATCAAATTTTACTATATTTAAATATACAAACATACAAAATCAAAATTTTCATCACTAATCAGTAATTCTGTATTTTTTTTTACATTTAAGTTTTTTTTTTATCAATTTTGAGTCGCTGCTAGAACCAAAAAAGGTTAGAACGTGGGGCTAGGATTTCCATGTAAATGCACATTTTTTTTTAAATACATTAGAAGCAAGGGAACCTAATATGTTTACAAAAATCATGTAATTTTCTTGAAAATGGCAGTTAATGGTTAGTGCATATTTTTGCATATGTTGCTATAAATACATACATAATGTACATACATATTTTGCATATTTTTGCACTTTTCTTAAACAAACATGTAAATATTTTTAGAGCATATTTTCGAAAAAATAAACAAAACAAAAAGTGCTAGAAAAAAAACTTCAATAATCTTATGATGTTTTAAAATAAAAATGTATATATTATAACTGGGCGGTCATTACGTAACTCGATTATCGTTTGATCAATAGCGTTTCCTTTATTTGCTTCACGTAAGTCGATAATCGTCAAAATGATAGGGTTTGCACGATAGCTAAATAGGTATCGTCTTGCATTAATTTTGAAGATTGAAGGTGACGGTAGTTGTAGTAGTTACTTGTTGACGAATTGAAGATTGGAGAAGCAAGTTTCGTATTTTAGATAGTGAAAATGGAAAAAAAACACAATACGAATACGACGACAGTTGATAGTCAAATCCCTTTTCTCTCCCGAGATGTTGTCCCATAAGATGACTCAAATTCGTAATTTGAGATTGTGTTACTGCTCTATATAATATTTGCATTTATCAAATTACTTATATTTTATTGTTTTTTTTTTTTGACATTTGACAATTGACATTATGACAGTAAGTTTGACAATGCAATTTCAGTTTGAGAATACCAAAAGCTCTCAAATTGTAAACGATAAAGATACGATATTGGAAGAGTTACGTGAAGCAAATCATTTACGAACTCTTCGACGATCATCGTTTTTAAAGGACGGAATGACCCCCCTGTTCTCACACACTTTAAAACTGTATTTTAAGGAACTTTTCATTTAAACTTAAGTGCAACAACAAATACTGTCCGTTAAACATTACTTCTACTATTTTTCTCTCATAACAATTTCTTTAAGTCATTATTATAGTACCTACCATTTATTACTATAATATTGTATATACATATATTTTGTTGTGATTTATAATTTTAACAGTCATAAACTCAAAGCAACTTTGCGCTATCTTTTTATGGTTTGGCTGTGTGTCGTTTGGGGACTTTTTCTTTTTTGAAATTTCTAGTTTTCAATAAAAAGAAAGATGTTATTTTTAAATTTAAAGGTCTCGTTTCTCTAACTGACTGCATTTGAGAATCTAAAATATTTTTTTTTTATATATTTTGAAACGTGCATATTTTACGTTTTTAAGTGCGTATAAATCGAAGCCCTAAGTATGTATTCTAGTTTTTGAGGAAATTTAAAACAGCAAAGACTACTTTTATTCAGATAAATGTCGAATGGGTACATTAAAACAATAAGTTTTTCATATCATATATTTTCTTTTTGTTTTATTAGTTCAGTTTTTGTGTTTTTTTTTTCTATTTAATAATACTACTATTTACAAGTTGTCGACTGATCGAGCAATTTTTTCCACAGATCAAATTGTTCATTTGACTTAATCATATGTACGCTGATAGTTTTTCTAATATTGCAAGGATTGAAAGCGATCCTACGATTAAGAAACTCATTAACGTGTATTCGTTTGATGCCAAGTTGTTGGGCAACAATGCCCGTTGTAAAAACATCTTCTAGCTTAAGATAAGTCTGCTGCAGTGCCTTGATATACAAATCGTGTATAACATCAGCACTCATTACATACGCTGGTCCCGTAGTAAAAGGTGGAAATATCGTTGCAGCGAATTGTCCACTGGAGACATAGTACTTGGATTTCTTATTTCTAATAGGCTTCCATTTTTTGGCCAGACGACCATATATGACGCGTTTGTCTTTTTGGTGTTTGTCTAAGAAAGCCATAAGCTTGGGAACGTTTATAAACATATCGTCATCGGTTTTAAGTACAAATTTAGCTTGCGGGCAGTTTTGATCGACCCATTCTAATGACGAAATGGTTTTTAAAGTAAGATTATTGTAGCTATCTACGAAGTGTCCCCTAATTAAATCTCCATAGATGTAGTTCTCTTGGTTAAGCGCATTTTCAAGGGTCTGATTATTGGTGTGTCCTAGTATAAATGCGATGGCGACATCACGGCGCGTTCCATAGTGCCCCCATGTCTGACGGATTGATAGACGGGCATCCTGATGTGAGGGGGCAGATGTTATTATTATCAACAGTTTAATGGCGTCACCTTCGTCGGGGCAGAGCAATGGGTTCACATCAAGATGTCCGCATTCGTAGATGTCTTTCGTTGGAATGCCTTGAGTTGGGTCGATAATTGATGCTTGCCCTCCACCGGATGAAGGTTTAAGACGATTGGCTGGTATTAGAATGGACGGTAGTTGTGCAAGCGAAGATTGAACAAGTGGTTTTGAATGATTTGTTTGTTCTTTATTTTTTTGCTGTTGCTGCTGCAAGTTTGAGTTACCTGAAACGGAGATAAAGTTCAATAAAAATTAATTATTTTTGAGCAATTTAGGAAGTCAAATGAAAAAAGGAAAAAAAGGAAACCATTAGAAAACAAAGAATTTAGAAAATACGTTTTGTATGTATGCTTTACTTACTGCTTGGTGATGTTGTTAAGTTCTTTAAAATTTTATCAGCATTTAGAATAAGATTTTGGATATTCGATGTTGGTATCAAAATGGTGTTAGAGTCTGGTATGCCTAATGATGAATTAGTGACTGCAGCAAAAAGAAAGAGAATAGATATGAAAAACAAACCGAATTTAAATCCGCTAATAAAAACAACAAGTTCAAACTAAGAAACAATTTCTCTCGTAAAGCGAGATGGTTGTGGCCCATGTTTTTTCACACATATGGTTTTGTAATTCTGCTGCTAAATTTTAATTTCGAAGTGAGGTAAAGGCTTTTATTGAAAAATTACGGTCGATTCGGGTTCTGTGAACAAATGATTTTTTTTTCTTATTTCAACAGTTCATTGAATACGGCGTCGAGTTTTGAGATGTAATTAACTACTTGAAAGGTTTCTAATATCTTCAATTTAAGTATTCGCACTTTATTTTGTTTACTATAGAAATGTATATAACGTACATGTGCCACATTGATGGGAACAAAGCTTTTAAGATTTGAGTCTGAAATAATGCTTTTGCTAACAGGATATTGTATTGTATTGATATTGAGTTGATTTATCGAACACTCTGTGTTTGATGATACAAAAATGGTACAGAACAATACAACACCCAAAAAGAAAATGGATCTTAATGAATGTGGTTTAATTTTTTCTTTGCATTTTTGACTAAACTCATATAATTTTTGCCCATAGAAATATCTTTGGACTAACGTTATCTATTAGGTAGCGGTTAATTTATTAAGCCTAAAACACGATTTGACTAAAACAAGGGAACATTTTTAACAATCGAGTTTTGGAAAAGATTTTGAACACAGAGCCCGTAGAAATTTTTGGGTGTTTTTGTGATAACAAACATTCCCTCTGTTTTAAGATAGGTCCATATATGCAAATATGAAAATCTTGCATGCACTCAAAGCTTTGAGTGCGTCTTGAAAACACTTGAAGTTCCTACACTTGGTACCTGCTTTAAGAAAAGCATTTTCAATGCGGCATAACGTACAAATGCCCTAACCCCGACATTCAAGATTTTCTTATTTCATATGAATAGTATGGGCCTCTCTTAAATTATGAGGAATTTTTGTTATCGCTCATACCCAAAAATAGCTGTGTGCGGCCTATTATGTTTCATCTTTTCAACTTTTTTTAAATTCTTTTCTATAACCCATTTCTTTTTCAAAATAATAGATAGAAGTAGAAGTTATGATTTTTGTACTTACAAAAGCTTGAATCTCCCTCATTAGATTTTTGTGCTGCATCAATATTCTTTTTGTTTCCGTTCGTCGTCATGTTGTTGTTGTTTTGGTTATTCTGTTTGTTTTGGTTGTTCGTATTGGCATTTTCTTGATGCGAGTATTTAAGTTTATCATTTAAATTATTTAAATTACCATCAACCATCCGAATGTCTATGATTGAATTTTTGTTTTCTTTCGTGTCATCATCAACGATATTATTATTATTATTTTTAATAACTAAGCTATTTGTTAAACTAATTCCATTTGAATCGCTTAAATTATGAATTAAATATTTCTCAGACATGGATGATGACAATGGCGAAGAAACAAGAGCTGGCGATATCCTTAAATGGCTGGACATTCCCATTGATGTATTTGAATAATAGGAGGCGTAAACGAAAATTGTCAATACCACCGCACCAATTGCAATAAGAAATCGCAAAATTCGTCCATTTTGAAGGCCTGCCATTTCGGGAGATATATTTGATCCTGGTGGTTTTGATTTTAAATGCTTTATTTGGTAGCTTTTATCCAACGCCTTTTAAGAAAGTATTTTTTATTTGCAATGGGATGCCGCCGTTTTGTTTGTTGATTATGGTGACCGAGGTTGATGATGGGACGATTGCAGCTTGTTGTTATGTTCTTTTGTTTAATTAGATTAAATTCTAACAACGCTTTCCTTATACAGCAGCTCTCGGGATGATGATAATGGTACTGATGAAGATGGTGCCTATAGTTGGTGTGATAAATTAAGAGAAACTCATGTAGTCGCCGATTGCTTTCGACACCAACTATAGTCGAATTTAAAAGCTCCTCGAAGTTGGATTCCTGATGTTTTAATTGCAGAATTACTTTAGCTTCTGGCCACTTCATTTAAAATTATTTACTTATGTGTTATTGAATAATATTGTATTGTTACAAATACTTCTTTTTTTAATTTATTTTTGAAATTTTTTTATTTTATTTGTTTTTGTTTACAAGCAAACCATCTGGAGTTCAATAGTATTTAATGTATAACAAACTGTAAAAAAATAAAAAAAATATATTTGAGAATGAATGAATGAATGAAATTTATTGAGGCTTTTAAAAATGTACAATTAAATATTTCGTAATTTACAAAATTAATTTTTATAAGAAATTACCGACTTAGAATTGGTCTGGTATAAATTATATATTTAATCATAGGAATAGAATTCTTAGAACTAAAAGTAACATTAATTAATTTACAAAATAAGATATTAATAGGTGTTGCTCAATTATACTTAACATATTGTACATTTGTATTAAAACTTAAAACTAACTTAAAACTAGTTAACAATTAACATATGAAAAATGGCTATGTGGAAAGTAGTAACATTGCAGTAGTAACTGTTTTTTTATATTTATATAAGTAGACTGCATTAATTAAAACACACATTTTTTTTTTAATAAAATCTTTTTCGAAAAAAATAGGATTTCGTGCAGGGTTATTTAATATTTGTATGGTTCGAGTAGGTATTGTTATTTATGTTTTTAAGAACAAGTTTTATTTCATTATTCAGTGAACCAATTTTTAGAAAATCAAAGAGCAAAAAAACCTGGGTGGATCGTTTTAAACATTTTTTGCCAAATCACTGTGTGCAACTTATAGTTTATGCTTAATGGTTTTCTGAACCTATCCTTATCATTTAATTTGAGTCGCCCTTAGGAAAAACAAAATCGGGAAGCCATCGAAAATTTGTCGTTTTTCACAAAAAAAAACATAAACCCACCTATTAAGAATTAGGGAAGCGAATAGTTGGCGCAAAATAATAACGGATTCTTGTAGAGGGACTAAATACAAGTATTTTTCACCACGGAAGTAGGGGTCAATCTCCTTCCGTATAGGTGGGAGGGGAACTTTTAAAAAAATACTTAAAAATGAAAATCAATCGCTTAAAAAATTATTTGAAAATAACGGAAACAATGATGATAAAGAATGATTCATTTTTAGAAAATCTGTTCTATTATTGAGTTTTTGAATCAAGTTATTTCAGTTAATAGTTTTCGAAAAAAATATTTTTAAACTCAAACTTGAAAAAATAAAACAAATTACGAACTGATTTTTTCTTTCAAAAATGTGGCATTAGGTAAGAAATCGGCTTGAATTCCTTAGTGGATAAGTGCTTCTATTAATTCTTCATCAAGCACTGAAAACCAGATGATTTTATGTCTTCTATTTTCTTGGAAAATCTAACATCACGAAAACTGAAATTTGCAGAGCAATGTGAGTAATGTATCGACTCTTTTAAGCTTACGAAATTAACTAGAGAATGCAATAACGAGACTTCTTTCTTGCGGGCGACAGTCACTATAGAGCAGTTTTTTTTTTTTGAAAAAATGTTTAAAAAGGTGTTTTGTTTAATGTTATGAATTTTATTTTTGTTGTTTTATAAATACTAATACTGCCTAGTGGTCGAAATTCGACCATTCTCTGTATACTTCAATAAAAAAGATTCTAACCCACTGAAAAAAGTACATGAATTGTTGTTGTAATGCCCTGCAAAATATCGTATACTCCACCATGACCGTCCTCATTGCATGCCCAAAGCACACTGATCACATAATCGTTTCTACTTTGGCATCTGGCTGTGTAAGCTAAAAATCGCGTCTTTGTTGTTTTTTTCGGTTTTTGTTTGTGCTTGCTACCACTGCACTGACGTCTATTGGAAGATTGGAATATTGAATTCGCCTCACAAACAAAAGTGATGGTGGCGGGGTGAGTTTGCAAGTGCGGTCAGGGATTGTAACAGCGAAAAACTATATAAACTATTATTTAACTGCCTTAACGGCAAAATATAAACAAAATAATTAGTTTGGCATAGAGCGTATGCCCATATCTTTGAAAAAAATATAATATGTTGTCGTTAAAACATTCAAAAAGGTACGGGTAGAAATTACCTTTACGTATTAATATAATGATAAATATAAAATTAATTCTTATTTTGATACATCCAATATTTAATGCATAGCTATAAGTTTTTCTTAAACTAGTCCTCGATGCTTGGAAAGATGAACAATTCCAAAATATGAATGGGGCCAGTTTTAAATCATATTTTCTACTGTACTTTGGTTAATAATTCTCGGGCTTAATCTAAGAAAAAAAAAAAAAAATCGAATAGGAGCGAGCTTATATTTCCCCACGTTTATTCGGGACAGCTGTTTATCTAAACCATTGAAAACCGGCAACATAATTATTACAATTTTTTAAAAATCGTAATCGATTCTTTTATTTATGATTTTTGAATTAAATATTTCCAAACTCCAAATTTTGAAGAAAAAAAATGTATGCATACATAAAAATTTTCTCAAAATTCAATTTTTAATCATAAAATCCCCGTAGGCGCACAGTGATCGGTTTGTTGAATTCTGTGGACAAAAATAATTTCCCACGCCAATTCTTGACAGAAATTAGTGAAATTTGGTGCACTTAATGATTTGGCGTCGCAGAACTCAGTGGTACTGCCTATTTTTTTTTATTCGAAATATGGGCTTCAAAATTTAGGCCAAAATATAGTTCGAAATGGTAAAGTTCCAAAGAAAGCCCTTTCAAAGACGGGAATTTTATAAAATTTTTGTTTGAAATGTCTTAAGACATGTTCCGGAATGTGTGCTCAAATATAAAAATGATTCCTGACTTTGAAAGGGCTTTCTTTGGAACTTTTACTTTCCGAACTATGCTTTGGCCTTAATTTTGAATCCACCACTTCAACTACAAAAATATAGGCAGTACCACTGAATTCTAAGTCCCAAAATCATTAAGTGCACTAAATTTCATTAATTTCCGTCAAGAATATTGGCGTGGGAAAAGATTTGTGTCCACAGAATTCAACAAACGGACCACTATGCGGCGTATCCCTTTCCTTCGACGCGACTTGTGGAGAAAATTTATTCTTTAGCTCTGTACCAAACACCCAACGTGTTGCAGGTAATCCGTATTTTCATGTTTTATGAACATTATCAAAAAACCTGTGAACATCCGAAAGCGAAAATTTAACTAAACAAACAATAAAAATTTTGTTGTTAGTTGTTAAGTTTTACTAATTTTCTCTTTTGTATAATATGTATGTAAAAGCAATTTATTTTTTTCACTAAATATGTTTTAATTTACATTTCGTAATTCTGTAATTTTTTTCATTAAATATGTTTTAATTCACATTTCGAAATTCTGTAATTATGTTTTAATTTGCATTTCCAAATTCTGTAATTTGTCATCAAATTTTGAATTTAGAATGCCAATCTTCGAATCACATTTTTAGTATGAATTATTTTAATCTATAATATTTTGTTTAAACATTTTTTAAAATAATAAATAAATAAATTGGGTCGCGCAACGGCCCGTGAAGAACCAGGGCCTAGTGACTAACAACTCGCAACCATTCTTGTGTGCGGGTCTTATGCCGAATCCGAACGGCTAGACGAGAAGCAATTATTCATGACAAGTAATAAATACTCTTGGAGGATTTGTCAATACCTTGCAAGAGGCAGTAGCCCTGAAAAAAACTTTTTAGTTTTTTAGGTGGACGAGGATGGGAAGTGAACCCAGACCCTCAGCGTGACAGTCCATCGCACTAACCATTACGCTACGGGCTACTATGCTATTACATTTTTTACTTTATTTAAATACCTGAATGTTCAAGGTTATAATTTTTGAAGTCAACTAAAAGTATGTTTCATGCTGGAAGGCCTCTAAAGCCTGTTACACTTATCGACGTATAAATCATCAGGGACAACCTCTTATAAGAAAATATCAGAACTACCAACAAATCATTATTGAACAAAAATAAACAGAAAATTTTGTGTCGATTTAAATTGTTTTTTCTTAGACGTAGCCCGTTTATCAGTTGTCTTTTTTATCGACACTTACTTAATGTTTTTGTTGTTCCCGAGGGTAATTTTACCGTGTCAGCTGAAATACTTTCCAATAAAACGCGCCAAACATGAATTCAAAAATATTTAATTTTTGGAAAAGCGATTCAATAAGAGTTTGTTCTCGTAGAAATCATTATAGTGTAGAAGTGTAGCCAAACCCATATTTTTGTAATTAAAATTTGAACTTTTTCTACAAATTCCTCACATTATTGCTGTTAAAAGTCTTATGCATATTTGTTTGATTTGCTTGCTTAACTATTTTTTGTCAAAAATTGTTGAAAAATCATAAATACGTCGCTTAAAAATTAAGGCTTCTGTTTGACTTTTAATTGCATGTGAAGTCGTTGAGACAACAAAACCAAGCCAGTTCTGTGTGGCTAAAAGGTATATCTATTTATAATCTCGAGATCAGTTAATCAGATAATCCTAACAAATATGAATAGTTATATTATAATTCATTCGAAATTAAAATAGGCAGCAAATATGATCAGTAGTAGCCCGTAGCGTAATGGTTAGTGCGATAGACTATCCACCTAAAACTAATTTTTTTATCAGGGCTACTGCCTCTTGCGAGGAATTTCCAAATCTTGCAAGAGTATTACTTGTCATGAATAAAGTGCTTCTCGTCTAGCCTTTCGTATTCGGCATACAATTGAAGGTCCCTTCCATTCCTGTCGACACACGCACCCAAGAATGGTTGCGAGTTGTTAGTCACTAGGCCCTGGTTCATCACGAGCCGTTGCGCCACCCAATTTATTTATTTATTTTTAGCAAATTACACAGTGATTGAATATTCATAGAAGTGCTTTGTGATAAACTTGTCAAAGAAAGGGCCAAGTGTTAAATAAGAACTACCAGAAACGTGATTTAGAGATAGCAATTTCAAATATGAACTACCAGAAAACATAGAAAATACCACTCAAAACAGTCCCCGGTATAAACGCTAACACACATTTGTGGATGAGGGTTGGGACAGTAAAATTGTCAATATTTTATTCAAAATTATCAAATTTTTAATCAACTTTTGCACTATAAAAATACAATTGATAGCCGATTCAATCACCACTAGCCTGACATTCACACAAAATTTGGTTGGGGTCCGGAAGGAATCAATCTTAAATTTCAAAGTGACCGCAGATCTTTTTACTTTATGTAAACCCAGTTTTGCAACGCTCAGTGCTTGATTAGACATAGGGGCAGGTACGGCACGTTTTCAGGTCGGCAAATTTTAGGAGAGTGGCAAATTTTTGATGACTTGCACTCAAAAAAATTGTGGATTCCTGTATACGAAAAACGCATGATTGGATTGCTTGAACATGTCTTGTGGTTCAAATATATAACGTGACTATACAATAAAGACATACGGTAAAGGTTAAAAAAGAACTGATATTGTTAAAGAAAAATGTCAAAAACGGTATTCCCCAATAATTTTTAATCACAGTATTATTTAAACTACCAATGGAACATTTGATTACAAAGCTATAACAAAATCAGTCCAACCATTATCGAGAAATAGGAGAAAAAATTTCAAAAATCTCAAAAAAAAAACATTAAAACCCTTTTTACGTTTTATGTGCTTTTTTCCAACAACTTAAACGCCAATATAAGTGCAAAAAGGTTTTATTATAATCAAATAAGAGCCCTTTTTGAGAAAGTTTGAATAATCCAAATCTTTGTGCGACAGAAACACTCTTGGGGTTTTCCATTGGTACAAAATTAAAATTTTTTTTTGATACATATCTGTCAATACACCGATTCTTACAAATAAAACCTTCTCTTGGCCAAAATATATTGATATTTTTTTGATTCTGAATCAATTTTTCAGATCCGTATTTTTCGGTGGGTCTACCCCTTCTTTTACCAACACCAGTACAATTGCCAGCTGTTATTTTGACAAGTGCATGTTTTTATTAATTCATTTCAGTAGAGAAAGAAATTTTTTGTGAAAATAAAAATAAAAGTAATAATAATTGAATTAGAATGGAAGCAGTTTGAAATGAGTCGGTTGAATAGAACTTATTAATTACAACCTTATAATCGTCTATTTATGATTTAAAAATTGAAATCCCATCAAATGAAACAACAAACTTGAATGTATAAAAACTGTTGACTAATTTTTTTGTATTCGTCAACCGATACCATTTACAGGTTCACAGACACAAAAATACACCAACACCATATCAAAAGAAAAATCAATTCAAATATAATTCCATTCGTCAGGAAAAAAATCAAATTCCGCATCAATTTCATGATTTAACCAATGGAAACCCCCATCAGTTTCTGCTGCCTTACATATAGAAAGCCGTTTTTTTGCTTCTCTCGTCTTTTTTTTGACACACACAACAAGAACATTAAAGGAGAGAATATAGGTAATCCTTAACTTATTGATATTATAAAGATTTTGAATTATTAAAATATAGACCTTTCCACATTGACACCGAATTATTTTGAAGAAGGGAGAAATCTAATATATCACATTTGCATTAATTATCTTATCTTAAATATTGATCTGCAACATTTTTGTAGCGAAACAGAACATGACTTTAAGCTGATTTATTTTTGAAATCAGTTATGGGACATTTTTATGTTAAGACTTCAATTTTTAACTTAATTATTTTTAGTATTGCGGTTTTAATATATTTGTTAGTGACCAGGGGGGGGCATAATTGCTATTACACTCACATTGGGCGCATTCAGATTTGTATGCAGATCTATCCGTCTCACGTTGTTAATAATACCGTGTAAGAACGCCGCTGATGACAAAGCAGCTGTTGCCGAAATAAATCTGAGGCTCTCCTAAAAATTTAAGACCCAAGCTACTCCATAAGGATAATGTAAAAAAATGGGCACGACTGGATCGCACAAACTTGCTCTCGTAGCTAACAACCTTAACGTAAATAGAAATTGATGATGTACAAGTACATAGGCATTGGTCCCAACTATTTATGGTATCATTAAAAAAGATTATTATTATAAATTACTATAAAGGACAATCGGCGAAGATGTATGGAGCGTGGGCCCAGCATCAATAAGAACGGCCTTCATATCGTATATAGGTACATGTTTATGAATTCATTATCCGTTAACCGTTTGTCCAAATTCGCTGTGTGACAAAAGGTATTTAATTTTGAATAAAATGAGCTTAAGGGTCACAATTCCTGTTTTCCATACTTTTTCTTCAATATTTTGTGTATTTTTTGCTCGATTTAAGCCATTTAAGTTCTTTGAACCCATGACACACTACCTGATTTTTTTCATATTTTCAAAATTATGTTTAGGGGTCGCAATCATCAATTTTATGCAAAAAGCAGTTTTTTGAGTATTTAATTTGTAAAAACTACAAATATTGGTTTTAAATAATATTTTTGATGTCAAAATCATTAAACAGCAAACAAAAATTAATTTGTATCTCATTTATCGTAATAAAAATGGGTACTATTTTCAAGGTTTTAAATTGCAATTCGTAAAAATTGGAAGAAAAAAAAAAAAAAGAAACAACCCACAAAACCACCCACAAACCACCCATATATATACTATTAGGGGTTGAATTTTTTGAAGTGAATCTTCTTTGCGCGTGTTGAGAGTGAAATTTCAAGGCTGAATTTTTGTGAAACGAAAAAATGTAACGCCACATGTGCAATGCTGATATCGTTGATTAGCTAAGTGGTGGGAGGTAGAGTAAAAGTAAAAATTTTGTATTGATAGGCTAATATATTTTATAGTGCAATAAGTTTGGATTTTTTGATAATCTATATTATTGTAGCAGATAAAAGGGAAAATGCTCTTCTATGTCTTTTTTCTAATTTCTTTAATTAGAATGCTAGAGTTTTGAATTTTTGTTGGTGAATAGATAATGTAATTCTAAGAATCTTATTAGTTTAAGATTTTTATCTATCTCCTACTGGTATGGATATATAAATTATTTTAAACATTTTACCTCAAAAGAGGCTAATTTAAAAAAATTGAATTAAATCAGAAGAATCCGCTAAAAATTTGAATTATATATGGTTGCAAAATAAATAAAGCCAAATTAAAGTTGTCATATACAAATTTTTGATTTTGCAGAGATTTTGAGTGTAGGAATTTTTGGAAATATTCGGAAAACCTACTCAAATGAACTGATTTATATCTTTTAAATGTTCACCTTCTTTTACTTTAAATTGTCACCATTATTATTTAATTTTCAAGTTAACAACCACAACCCATCGATCATTTTGAAATAGAACACATAGCTGCGTCTTACGCATATAAGCTTAATATCCCTATACATACAGAGATTTTTAGATCGCCAAAGAAGTTTCAATTCTGGCACGAGTACTGAGTTACACGCGCTCTTTTTTATAACTAACTCCTTATTTAGTAACGGAGAAAATGGTTTTACATTTTTAACGAAATGATTCCTAAATTGATCAAAAAAAAAAAATATATGAACAGAACATTTTTTTTCCTTTTTATTGTACTAAAAGATTTTTAACTCAGTCAGTTTTTTACCGATTTTATGGGTCTTTGTGGTTTTTCAAAGAAGAATCATAGACCTTTTTTATTATATACATTTTTTGCTCAAGCTGCAAAATCAAGTACAAGTTTTACAGTTTATCTAATATAACGATAATGAAAACGAAGATTTAGTGTAAATATGTTTTTTTTTGTCTACTTGTTTAAAAACGATGACCTGGCTATGATTCCGGACTATTTAGTGATTTTTGTGTTAAGCAAGGACCTGAATTAGTGCTTTTTGTATATGTTTAAAAAGGGACTAACATTTTTCTTTGGAAAACCGAAAAAAAAACTTAAAATCGGTAGGTTACTGACTGAATTAAAAATCTTTTAGTACCATAAAAAGCAAACAAGATTTTCTATTTTTTGTTTATATTTTTTTTTTATCTAATTTGTGATCAGCCCGTAATAAATGTAATACCAACTTTTTCACAACTAAATAAGATACAAATATTTCAACCTCTTATAATAATATAAAAGGGTGGTTTTGTGGGTGGTTTTGTGAGTTGTTTTGTCTTACTTTTACGAATTACAAACGAAGCTTAAAAACAATACCTATTTTTATTCTGATAAATGAGGTAAACATTGATGTTTTTTTGCTTTTTTCCAGAGATGATTTTAACATCAAAAATATATTTGTATTTTTTGCAAATTAAATACTCCAAAAACTGCTTTTGGCATAAAATTGATGCTTACGACCCCTAAACATAATTTTAAAAATCTGAATTAGGTAGTTAATCATGGGTTCAAAGAACTTAATTTAAAAAAATTGCTTAAATAAAAACTATGGACAAAAGTAATTGTGACCCTAAAACTCATTTTAATCAAAATACGCGGGTGGCAATGGCACAGTGGATATATAGTGTTTGACTACTAACCTGGACGTGTGGGTTCGAGCCCCAGTCTAGGCAGCATTCCTTTCTATATTCCCCAGTTTCAACTGGATGCCACCCGTGGAATTTCATGAGATAATTAACATCTAATTCTCAATCCACTGTGCCAACAAAAATCTTTCCTTTCCTTTCCTTCTATGCCTTCTAACCAGTGCCGTGCAATGCATTTAAAAGACCTGAGGTCTTACAGGTGTATAGTTAAATTATTATTATTATTATTACCTTTTGTCACACAGCGAATTTGGACAAACGGTTAACAGATAATAAATGCATAAACATGTACCTATATACGATATGAAGGCCGTTCTTATTGGTGCTGGGCCCAATTTGCCCATTGTCCTTTATTATTTTAATGGCTTTTAAAGTAAGAGCTCAAAATCAAGTAAGCGATTTGTTTGATAAATATGAATTTATGAAAAAAGCGGTTTTCTTAAGAATTATTTTTTTATATAAAAATTTTTTCGCTCATTTCTAAAAATAAAATCTGGTATGCCAACATTTAGAATTTAATAAAATACAATTTTAAACAAAATATCGATTAGCCCGTTTTCAAAATACTGAATTTTCAAAAAAAAAACAAATTTTTAAAAATCCAAAAATTATTTTTTTGAAAATTTGTATA
The DNA here is from genome assembly GCA_949320155.1 of Melangyna quadrimaculata. Taxonomy (NCBI): domain Eukaryota; kingdom Metazoa; phylum Arthropoda; class Insecta; order Diptera; family Syrphidae; genus Melangyna; species Melangyna quadrimaculata. The sequence continues at coordinate 9,387,550 of OX439486.1, forward strand.
TGCAAAATTATTTGAATTGTGAAGCAGCTCTTGTATAAAAATTTCGGTTGAAATCCGTCAACGAGAAATTTGAAAACAAAAAAATTGGTTCTATGACAGGTACCGTTATTAATCGTTATTGGTAAAATTTGTTTTCATCAAAATATTGACCATACCTTAAATAGTAAACGTACATCAAAATTCTTCGAGCCGTTTTCGAGAAAAATAAGTTTTTTCTTAACGGTTTTTTAACATTTGTATGGAAGGTACCGTGAAAAATTGATTTTTTTTTTAATTTTAATTTTTTTTTTATTTTTGGTTCACAATAATGTTTATACAAAGGTGTTTTCTCGTGATAACTCTTGCAGTTAGGCTACATAGTTTTCACTCCGTCATATTTATATTGAAGGATTTGAATGAACAACAACCACTTGTGTTGGCAACCACCAAGTATTACTATGGGCTGGAATTATTTCAATTTGCATGGCTGCCACACCAATCATCAGATTCCTTTAGTGGTGCTTAGTCTATAGTTTCAATTTTACTTTATAAATTATTTTGCAGTCAACTGGATTTGAACTTAGACCAAGCTTATTCAGAGGCCGTTGCACTACGCATTGCACCACCGAGGTCACCTGATCGTGCCCATCCAAATGAAGGTTTTTTCATTTGCAATTGCATTTGCACAACTAGCATTTTTACAAGCCACACACAAGTTAGATGTTATTCATTCTGGTTCTTTCTTTTTCTCCTCTCCGTTATCACCACAACAATTCGTTACATATAATGTAAGGAGGGAGATTGTATGAAAGATTTGGCACTGGTCTTAACTTTTATTCAAAGGTGTTTTCTCGTGATAACACTTGCAGTTAGGTTGCATAGCTTTCGCTCCGTCATATTTATACTGTTATACTTTTTAGAAGTTTTACCATAAAAGAAATGAAAAATTTCAATTTAACTGTTTTTGAAAAAAAATCAAAAACCAAAAAAACGGCTGTACTGGAGGGACCAAAAATATCCAATTTTTGAAAATAAAAAAATTATCAAAAATTAGTTTTTCCTTATTTAATTTTTTTTTTAATTTTGTTCAACAAAATCCTCGGGCCCGTTTTTGAGATGAACATCATTTTCCTTTCTGGCGAAAAAATATCGTATGGCAGGTACCGTTACTTTTGGTCTTAAAAAAGGCTGTTTTGTTATAAAAGTGAGAAAATTGCTTTTTTTATATAAAAGGCACACTTTGCAGTCAAAGGAATTTATTAGTTAATCTTTACGTTTTGTGTAAACAACTAGTCTAAAATGTGAAAAGTCGCGGAAACCACCATTGAAAAATGATCTGCAATCATCACCCTTCTTAAGGAAGGCGAATCAGAGCGGAAAGTTGCTTCGCAGTTAAAAATAGGACTATGTTCAACGTACCATTGAACGTCACGTTCAAACCGGAAGTCTTGAGGATAAACCACGGTCAGGACGGCCTAGAGCTACAACAAAACATGAGGATTTGCTAATAGGGAAAACTAGCAAACGAAGTATGCGAAAAACAGCACCCGAAATACGTGCCGAAGTAAATTAGACACGGAGTAAGCCGCTGTCCTTAACAACGGTCAAACGGAGGCTAAGGGATTCTGGACTATTTGGCGAGTTGCTGTTTGAAAACCCCTTCTTCGACCCTAAAATAAGCTGACACGGTTAGATTGGGCCAAAAAGGCATAGAGACTGGACCAAAAAAGATTTTAACAGAGTTTTATGGAGCTACGTATCCATGCATCGTTCGATGCAGTGCTGAAAAGAAGATGCCACTGGACTGTCTGGTTCCTACCGTCAAGTGGGGAGGAGTGGGATATCTGATTCGGGTGACTGGAAAAATGAACACGAAAGCGCTGTGACCTCCAGCCTTAGATTGATTGGCGAATGATTCATATTTCTGCAAGACAACGACCCCGAACACACGTCAAAACTTTGTCAGGAATACCTCAAACAAAACGAGGATGAAGAAATATTAAAAGTAATGACATCGCCGCCAAAATCACAGAATATTAACCCTATAGAGCTGTTGTGGGAGGAGCTGGATAGAAGGGTCCGGTATCAATGCCAATAATCGTAATCTGCGCTTTGGAATACACTCCTGGATTGCTGGAACAACATACCACATGAAACAATTTAAAAATGTTAAGCTAGAATGCCAAGAATTATAAAAAAAGTAATCGAATGTAAAGGGGCTTCTTCGACGAAAAATCGGTATAAGCCCTTTTCCCTTCATTTTAGTATATTTCTATGTATTAAAAACACAATAGAAATAGTTTTATGTTTACTTTGGTTTTATAAATATATGTTAATTTTGCATGTTTATTTTTCTACTCAAAAGTTGTTTTCGATGCTAGAATTTGGTTTTTCTTTGAAAACAGAGGGTGGACTCAATTTTGGGCCTAATTTTGTATTACCATTTATAAAAATTTGTGGGTTACGCTCAGCTAATTTAGAAGGTTTTTGACAGAAAACAGTGTTGGCCTCTGGTGGAACCATAGTGTGGTGATGCGGCCTGCACACACCATCATTTCTTATAACAATATGCAGATTGTGTATGAGTAGGTACAAATTTATGTTATCGCATTTAAAAAATTTAATCTCACGGGCGGAAATATCATAAAAGTACCTAAAGTAAACAATGAAGGTTACTCGAAACGAATTTATGAATTAAAAAAAAGTCATTTTACATTTTACCGACTCGAATTCATAACAAATGCTAAAGGGTATCGAAGATTTTTTAAAATGTTACCCACGTCAACTTAAAAGGCCAAAAAGAATGAAATGAAGTACTTTAGTAGTTCTTGCTGATGATTTCATAAAAGTGTCATGATAAATATATGGATGGGTAAGATACAGAAACTTGTTTAAATTTATTTCTTTTTTTTCTAAACCAAGGTGAAATTGTTAATCACTTGTTGCCTGTACCTGCTTGTCCTTTAATTTTAATCATGTTTTTTTTTATTTATTTTTGTTTAGTCATCTTTTACGAAAAAGAAGAAACAAACAAAAGTATGATGTACCTGAGGTTAATTCAGGTAAAACCAATTCCGAGTCTTGACCTCAGAATAACTAATGAATCAAATTGACCATCACATACCTTCATACAAGACAAAACTATTAATTTATGTCTGTACGGGAAATACAAAAAACAATAATTAAAACAAACTATTAACAAAAAAAAGTAGGTACCTACCAACGATATAACTTTTTGTTTTCTTGATTCCAATTATGGGAATTTTTGGTGGTGGCACTGCTGTTGCTCCTTCCTGTCTGGTTGTGGTGGATCCATACGAATTGAATAGAATTTTTTTGTTTGCAATTTTGCAAACACAGCCATTAAACTTTAACGCACGAATTTTCTAAATTTGTTTAAATGAACTTCCCCGTTTCCCTTGCGGTGTTGCAACTTCGATATTATTTTCGAAAGAGGTTAGATGCCTGAATTAAAGTTCAACTTAAATAAATAAATAGTTACCCATGTATCCAACTTTAAATCTGAATTATTTGGTCACGAATCGTAAGTAGAAAGAACACTTATAACGATGTTTAAGAGGCAACTCGTAATTCGTTAACATTTAACACAACTACACAATAACCAAACCAACGAGACACTAATAATAAACAAATAATTATTATTGCCTTGCTAAAAAAACATTTAATTAACAATTAAAAGACAAGTAAAATCAATTATTATATTGAAAACAATCGTAGAAGGAGAACAGCAACAAGGGACGATGAGTGATGACGGAGAAGAAGTAAGAAGACAATATGAAAAGTCGAAAACGCGAGCGAGAAGGAAATATAAAAGTTCATGAGTGAACGTATTCAGAGTATGATAAAATAACTTTATTGGATTAGCCCAAGGGGCTGGCTTCAGTGCAATACTATTGAATTGCATAAATTTCATTCAGTACTGATATTATTGTAGTAGCCCATAGCGTAATGGTTAGACGGCTTTCACACAAGGAAACTGAGTTGCCAGAATCTGGCTAGTTAGTAGGCGAGAAGGGTGTGAGGGGAAATTTTTTGTCTTCCTTTTACGCCCTTCTTGTCTAGAAACTAAAAATCGCCGGCAACTCAGTTTCCTTGTGTGAAAGGGGTCTTAGTGCGATGCACAGTGGTTCAAGAGCGGAAAAAAGGTCTTTGGAAAAGTAATTTTAAGCCTTTTTAGCTTTATGTCTAAGTACTTATAGATAACCAGAGCGTATGATTTCAAAGTATTTTTTAACACATATATGTATGTTATGTACTTATAACAAAAAATAATTTTATACAAGTCGCGAGCCATATTTTCAATAAACTTTTAGATCTCTTTTTCCGACGTTCCTTAAAATAAATGCTGCAACTTCTTATATCATTTTATTAGACTATTCTTGAGTATATAAAATAAGAAAAAAAAAAGATAATTTATTAAAGAAGCCTTCTATAAGTAGCATCAAACATTTGTACTATGATATTTTTTTCGGGCTGGTGCGTTGCTGTCCATACGCTCCACGTGCCCCAGCCATCTCAGCCGCTGTATTTTCAGCTTTTTGACCAGGTCAACCATAGTGAAAATACTACCTAGAGAACCGACTTAAGGGGTCCATGCTCTTTCACCCTACAAGCTGAATATGCCCTATTCACTAAGGATGTGTGCGGTGGCAGTGCATTTTAAATGGGACAAAACGAGCTTTGTATGTATGCAATAGGGCATTTGCTCAAACGTGGTCATGTGCTCAATTTGGTGGATCAGATATTCAAAAAAGGGAATCCGTTAAATTTAAAAATCGAAAAATAAAATATTTTGTCAATAAAATTGATGTTTCTAAACGTTTATGAACAAAAACTTTATTTTATATAGCCTTTTATTGCTTCTAGCATATAAATCCAGTAATATTTATGGCTATTTATGTTGAAAACAAAGAAAATGTAATCAAAAAGTAGAAGCGAACCCTTGAAATTTAATGGGTACGTACCTTTAACTTCCATTTCCACCACTGCAGCTGCAGTTGTTGCGATTTCTTCAACAAGAAGATACAAATTTTAATAAATTTTTAAGTTTCGTTTTTAATTTTTGTTACTTGGAAATCCATCCAGCTCCACCCAAGCAAAAAACCTCAGATCCAGCTGAGTAAGCCGATTACCAGCAGCGAAAGCACAAAGGATTTGAAGATACGAAAAAATCGCATGGTAGTCAGTCATTGGATTAATGCTCAGTGGCAGGAATCACAGAAAGAAATCCAAAGGGCTTGTTCGATCTGGGAACGTGCTCTTGACAATGACCACAGAAACATTACCATCTGCCTGAAGTACGCCGAAATAGAAATGAAGAACAAGCAGGTCAATCATGCGAGAAATCTTTGGGATTATAGGGTCGTCATAATGCCGCGGGTAAATCAGTTCTGGCACAAAGAAGAGATGTTAAAGAATGTAGCTGGAGCGCGAGCGGTGTTCGAACGTTGGATGGAATAGCAACCAGAAGAACAAGCCTGGCAAACTTATGTGAACTTTGAACTACGCTACAAGGAAATCGATAGAGCTCGTAAAATCTATGAAAGATTCATCCTGATGTGAAGAACTGGATAAAGTTCGCTCGGTTCGAGCAGAACCATGGATACATTCGAGGTGCTCGTTCGGTGTACGAGCGAGATGAGTTCTTTGGAGATGATGAAAAACTTTTCATTGCTTTTGCCAAATTCAAAGAGAATCAGAAGCATAATAGTGGAAGGGTCATATAAAAGTACGCCCTTGACCATTGACCAAACATCGCACAAAAGAGCACTACAAATTTTACACAATCCACGAGAAAAAATATGGCGACCGAGCTGGCATTGACGTGTGACGTCCAACTGTTTTCGTTTTTTGTGCGCGCCTCCAATCGCGAAGGTTTAATCTATTCATTGATTATTTCTTATTACGGCATTTGGTTAATGCCCATCGAGGTATGTAGACGTTGAAATCTATTAAATTAATGAAAAATATATTTTGTACCAATTGCCTAGTATAGCATTTTGGTTGGAGAAGAACCTTCCAGCGTGTTAAGCGGAAGATGCTGCCAGCGGCGATGCCGGCGACGATGACAACAAACGTCAAAAACGTGGTGGTAGAGGCCTGATGAAAATCAAAAAGAAGGAAGAAGAAACCTGTGTTCAGGTGGGAGCTTAATAAATGTTGCTTTCACTTTCTAGGGTGAGTCCACGAGGTATTGAAGAGTCTGGAAAGAAATGTTACGCATGTACGAGAAATTCCTTAAATTCGGCCCAGAGAACTGCGTGACTTGGATGCAATTTGCCGAGCTCGAGAATCTCCTTGCAGACACAGTTCGTGCTCGGGGAATTTTTGAGCTAGCGGTACAACAGCCAAGGCTGGATATGCCAGAACTGTTATAGAAGGCTTATATTGACTTTCAGGTAGCTCAGGGAGAGACAGAGCTTGCAAGACAACTCTACGACCGCCTTTTAGAACGAACGCATCATGTGCATTTCTAGATGTCATATGCAAAGTTCGGACTTAACTGTTTTCGAGAAAATCAAAAACTGGAGCTACCAAAAATAACTAATGTTTGAAAATAAAAAAAATTATAAAAAAGCAGAATTTTCTTATTTCAATAAAAATTTGAATTTTTTAACAAAATCCTAGGAGCCGTTTTTGAGAAAAAAATATTATTTTCTTTTTTGACGAAAAAATTTGTATGGCAGGATTACCGTTTTTTTTTTGGCCCTACTAATTTTGTTTACATGTGTGACATAATTAGTCAAAAAACTATGTACCAAGTTTGAAGAAAGTCCCTCCAGCCGTTTGGGCTGTCGGGGTAGGACAGACAGATATAATTGCGGGACCCAGTTTTTTCGCGTTCTCTATCATTGCAATGTTCGGGAAAATTATTATTTCGAGTTCGATTTTTTTTATGAATCCAAAACTTACCATACAAAGTACCTCTAAATCGCAAGTAAAAAACGAATAATGGAAGTAAGAAATAGTTGAATAAGAGGTACCAGGTGTGCAAAGTAATTATTCATCCCGCATAACCCCCTGCGTTCGCGCCTACCCGTCTTCGGTGGAATAAAACTTCTTACGCAGTAGTTAAAGTAAGAATCAGAGCCGTTTGAATCACCGAATTACATCTAAGAAATTTAATCTTTGTAAAAGTATGATTCACAAAAATTTATAGAAAAAATCATGAAGTTTTTGTAAGTCCTACTTACACCAGCTTCTGATTTCTAAACTGCTAAACGTAATTCGATGATTTAAAGGGCTTTCAATCTTAATTTAAGTACTCTGTGTAGTTTAAGAATTTGTTTTGAGTTTTAACAATTATTTCAAAAAAAATTCTATATAAGACTAATTCCGCCATTTCATATGAAATTCTACAAAAATGAAATTAGTTGCATAAGGATTTTTTTTGGAAATATTTAAATGAATAAAGGAAGATTTTCAGAAAACATTGAGTACTTCAATTAAGACTGAATGCCGTTTAAATCATCTAGTTACACCAAGTAGTTTAGAAATTAGAGCTTGGTAAAAGTAGAACCTACAATTACTTCAAGAATTTCATATGATTTTTTCGTGAAATTCTTTTAAGCTCTACTTATGTATATCAACGTTTAATTTTTACACTACTTGTTATAATTTGGTGATTGAAACAGACAAAATTGCGGGACCTACTTTTTTTTATGTTCTCTATCATCATAATGTTGAGCAAAATTATTATCACTAGTTCCATTTTTTTACGTATCCAAAACTTGTCCTATAGCAAAAAAGAAAGTCAATGAAAAAAGTTTTTCCAATTTTTTTACTGAAAGAGTTTCATAATTATTTCTTTTTAACATAATATACATTTTTATGTAAAACATCCACTAACACTTATGTATATTATCCAGAAATAGCCAACATGCATTGTTGTAGATCATTATAGGGTTAAAAATTTCTTCTCCATCCTTTCCCATAGTTGGGTCTGTTCTTGCCTTTTTGATGGGATCCCTCTGAAGGAGTTCTGAAAAAAGGAGGAAAGAAATATGTAAGTGTTTTATACAGCTCCAAATTATAATTATTGTGAGTAACTTAATTTTTATTAATGCATAAATATTTGATTCGCAAAAGAAACAAATTAGCCGAGTCAATAATTACAAAAAAAGGGCTAAATTCGCAAAGCGCGATGTAGTTGTGCATTTTTGATATGTTGTTGTAGCATGTTGGAGTAGACTGAAGCTAAGTTTGCAACTTTGAAAAACCTGTGCTCGTTGCAGGAAAAATGCAACAGTGAAAAAAAAACTAATAAAATCACCCTTTTTTCCGACATTTTCATTTATAACTTTGGAAATATCCAACATAGGAAAAAATCATCCACTATATTCTTGTTTGTTATAAAATTTTCTACAAGACCACATTAGTTTAAAATTCATGTATGTTGCTATGTAACCATGAGTAAAAACAAAAATTCTGAAAAAGTAATTAATTTTGAAGCGCTCAAAAAATAGGTCAAAAATTGTCCAATTGTGCTCAAAATTTACAATCAAATAGTCTAGAGTATTATAAGGCAAAATTTGAAAATTGGATCCAAATCGGTCGAATAGTTTTGGCAAGTAACATGATGGTAACTAAGTGCAACAAGCAATGTTTGCATCATTGCTGTGGTCAAAGTAGGACACTTAAGTTGGCACTGATTTTTGTACTAGCGCTTCAAAATTACTTAGTTTTTCAGAATTTTTGTTTTTACTCATGGTTACATAGCAACGTAAATATAACATACATGAGTTTTAAACTAATGTGGTTTTGTAGAAAATTTTATAACAAACAAGAATATAGTGGATGGTTTTTTCCTAAGATGGATATTTCCAAAGTTATAAAGGAAAATGTCCGAAAAAATGGGGTGATTTTTGAGTTTTTTTCACTGTTGCATTTTTCCTGCAGCGAGCACAGGTTTTTCGAAGTTGCAAAATTAGCTACAAACTACTCTTACATGTCCCAACAACATATCAGAAATGCACAACTACATCGTACTTTGCGAATTTATTGTCGAATTTGACTGGGCTAAATTTAAATAAAGACAAAATGAAAAACAAGTTCCTTTTAAATATTATAATAATGGATGTATGTAGATATGTTTTCAAAACATTACATTTTTTGAGGGAGATTATGATATTTTAACAAACAAAAAACGTTATTGATTGACAATTGATATTGATAATGATTCAAATGTAAAAAAAAGATCAATTCTAAGACATGACTATTCAAGTCCCCTTAGAAGAAGAAATAAAGGAACTGCCCTTGTTGGAAAAAAGTGAAGCAGTTTTTAAAATGGTGTGAGGTCTCACAAACACAAATGCATAACAGCAGGGACGGAGTGCTCTTTAACGGCAATTCACTAATGGATTAAACTTTAAACATGAACCATGAACAACCAAACATGAACTGATAGACACCTTACTGAACAGACAAATTAACATTGAAACATGAACTAATAAGTTGGCGACGGAACAACTTTATATTTTATTACTAACTTAAAACGTAAAAAATCGATTTAATAACAAAAAATAATTCAATTGGGTTTTTTTGTGCAGTGAGGCTGCATAGCTTTGGCTCCGTCATTTATATTATTTATGAATGATCAACAACCAACTTGTGTGCGGCTAGTTGTCTCAATATGCAATTTATAAAGACAAAAACCCTACATTGGATGTGCATGATCAGGTGACCTCGGTGGCGCAATGCGTAGTACATAGGCTTCAGAGGTAGCTGGTCTAGGTTCGATTCCAATTGAAGGCACTAATAATTTATAAATTAAAATTGAACATAAAGACTAAGCACCACTAATAAGGAATATGATGTTTGGTGTGGCAGCCATGAAATTGCAATAATTCCAGCCAAATACAATGGTGGTAGCCCACTCAAGTGGTTATTGAACATTCAAACATTCACAAAAAATAATTTTCTCATAAGAAGTGCGCTTAACAGATAGTTGCGCCTTTCAACCTCCAATATAATCTCATGCACCCCTGTTAACAAGAATTTCAGTTTGACATTTCTGGTTCTTAAATTCTAACAAAAAATTATGTGCACATTTTCAACTAATTTTTAACATTCTTGACTTAATTTAAAGTGTAACCCATTCTAAATATATTGTTTAATAGTTCATCAATCTAAAAAAAAAAACTTGACAGCACTTTTTTTGAGGAAAATATAATCAAAACTCACCTGTGAGAGGAAAAGCTTTTATCCACCTTGTTTTCTTGATTTCCACAGCCCTGAACAATGCACTTCATAATTGCGCTAATGCTATTGGCTTATATTTTTGTTCTAATTTTGAATTGAGCTTCAACGGCGTATACATGGGGGGGGGTCACGGGGTCATGTTTATATTTCTGAAAATAAAATCTTTAAACACATTATAGAACACCATATAGAAATTGTTTTATTTGATTTCTGTATGACAGAGAAGATTATTTTTAAAAGCAAACAAAAATATTTACATAATGTGAGTGACAACTTTCGATTTGTTGTTATTCTAACCAAAAAATGTTAATGTGAACGAGAAATAGTCATAAATATATAAAACTATGATGAAAACCTTTTATGATATGATTTTGTTTGCACTTATTCAACATTTATGATCGAAAAATAATGTTGTTAATATGCATGTGGATTATTTTTACAAAGGAACCTATGAATCCCGTATCACTGAGGGAAAAATTGCGATCTAAAATTAAATACGACTGTATTTGATCTAAAGTATTTTAAATGAAGTCGTGCATTTTTATTTTTACGTTGAAACAATGTTAATTTTAATATGCGACGTAATTTTAAGAGATTCAACCTAGTTTCAAAGTAAAACATTTTTATTTATACATTGAAATCAACTTTTGTACATTTACATTCCGTTCAACGTTGTTTTAAAGTGAAACGTTATCATTTTTACATTGAGATCCACATTTAAAGTGCGCTCAACCTTGTGTCAAAGTGAAACGTATTCATTTTTACATTGAAATCCACATTTTACATTACGATCCACTTTATTGGCATTTAAAGTGCCATCAACGTAGTTTCAAAGTGTTGCATAGTCAAGTAAACCTCAATTTTTTTGAATTTGTAAGCTTAATATAAAGAATTTCGAGAGCGCGTTGTTGTTTTTCGAGGTATCTCCCTTACATTTGTGAACAAATTAAACGCTCACTTAAAATGCACTTTCATATAATCGAAAAACAATATTTAATTACTTTTCCTATATTTATTAATATGAAATACTCATAGCATTAAACGATTCACTTTAGCGTGGCGTGGGTAGCCATTTTGAATCAATACCTAACCAAGCGAAGTTCAATCTACGTTGATTCGAAGTAGATAAATGTTGTTTTAAAAGATGAATGAATTTGATTTAACCTTGATTCCACTTTAAATCAACATATAAACGTAGTAAAATCTACTTCGTTTTCAAGTATGAAATCACTTTGAAATAAAGTCGCTCCACTTTGATTTGAGAATTTTTGGCGTTGGCGCCAAATCGTTCCGAAAAATATTAGAATCAAAGTTTTTTGCTTTGATTTTACGTTGTTTTTTTCTCTGTGAATGCAAAAGTTTATAGCTATGGTAAAGGCGATTTATTGGAACTCCTCCTTGGTGACCGTTTGGCCAGTCAAATGGAATCCTTGACAAAAACGCGACAAGGTTTACAGAATTTAACAACTTTGTCAATTATTTTTATCAGAAAGGCTTTACTGGTAAGAAAGATAAAAAGATTAGGTATATTTGTTGTACATATTTATTTTGCCTTTCACTTTGCCATCCTGACAGTCTTAAGCTGGCCATACACGACCGAGCCGAACAGCTCGGAGCTATTTGGTTCCGGTCTCTCATGGAGAAAATAAGACAGTTAGATGTTTTTTGTGAAAATTGTATTCTACAATTTAATGAGAAGAGTGAGAAAGTAGGATTTTATTATTTAGTAACGGTGCGGTGGAGCGATTGGAAAGTTGGAAGCAAACATAACTGCTAGGCTTGCTGATTCCCCGCAGACGATAGAGCCGAACATTCGAAGGTTCATGTTCGTGGATTTTGGACTGGCTGAAAATCCAAATTCTTCGGCCGAACCAAACGAAGCCATCTGAGTTTTCCCACTCACGGGCAATTTTGGTTCACCTCCGGGCCGTTCGGCTCGTTGGTTCGGTCACGTATGGCCAGCTTAGAAACAAAATTATTTTTTTTTTCAAATCAGAAGCATATACAAATCACTCCTGAACTTTTTTCACACTTTTATTGAAAAGCAACGAAAACGAATCTTTGTATTCAATTAAAATACGAATTTGTGATGTATTTTATTTTGTCCACTATTGTTATTGTATAAGCAATTTGCCCAAGTGGTCATTTTTGAAAATCAGAACTATTGTTTTCATTTTCAGTAGTGAATATTTATATTTAACTGTTAACTTAAATTTCAGAAACAGAAAAGAGAGTACCTAATGTTATTTTACTAATATTTCCTGCAACTTCAATTCAAATTAGAACTAGCTGAAATAAAATAAATTGTGAACAAAATTCAAAACAAATGACCCAGCGAATCCAATATTTTTTCCTCAGTATTTTGATTGCTAAACTCAGATTTGTTGTTCAGGCAACTGGAGACTGCTGTATGCTGTTGCTGAGGTCCTCCAAAACAAAAAATGTAGGGCTGGCCACGAGACGAGACTCTGAGAGACTTTTGTAAGTCTCGGTCTCGTTAAAATCGAAAATTTTTTGTCTCGTCTCGGTCTCGTGTCGGTCTCGTATAATTAAGTCTCGTCTCGGTCTCGTCTCCGAAAAATACGATTGCCGGACAAACTGTTGATTATTGGAAAGAAATATTTTCAATTATCGTTTGAATATGTGCAGAAGAAAATAAATATTTAACTGACATTGGATTTTTTTAATTTATTAGACTCTCTGTAAATGTCGGTCCAAATATACAGTCTCGTCTCGGTTGCTTTAAAGGCAGTCTCGCCTCGTCTAGTCTCGGTCTCGTCATGCGAGATTGAGACCGAGACTTTTCTAGTCTTGTGGCCAGCCCTAAAAAAATGTTGCATTAAGGTATAGAAACGAATAGCCCGTTATACTAATACTATACATTTTCACTGGGCCAAATGAGGTAATTTCGTTGAAAATTTCCAAATGAGATCCGAATGTACATCATTTCCCATACAAATTCTTATTTCCAAATGAGCTTATTTCAACCAATAGCGTAATGGTTAGTGCGTTGGACTTTCACGCTAGAGATCTAGGTTCACTTCCCAGCCTCGTCCACCTTAAAACTAAAAACTTCAGGGCTACAGTCTCTTTGGACGATTTGACAAATCCTCCAAGAGTTATCGCTTGTCATGAATTAGTGCTTCTCATCTAACCGTTCGGATTCGGCATAAAATTGTAGGTCCCTCTCATTCCTGTCGACACGTGCACACAGGAATGTTTGCGAGTTTTTAGTCACTAGGCCTGGTTCCTCACGAGCCGTTGTGCCACCCAATTTATTTTTTTATATAAATGTATTATAGTATAGTTAATTAAGACTTTTTCCCTTTTCTTGTTTATACCCACAGTAAAATATAAAAAAAAAAAATATATGGCACTTGACTTTTTATAAATAGTGCTTTGCATTAGTATAAACGCACCTGTAAAAATGCATTTTATAGAAAACTGGAAATGGAAGCGACACCTTACTATTTTTTATTCTAAATAAGTGAATTGAGCAAAAAAAAAAAAGGACCGTTATTTTCCCTAGCGTTGTTTAGAAAATAAAAACAGATTTTTTCGTATTGCAGAAGTATAAACGCACTATGCAAATTTCGTTTAAGCTTCATTTACTTATGAAGCCGCGTGGTATACATTTAAGCGATACGGAAAAGGCCAAAATTCAAGACGTTCGTGCAAGTATCCTAAGATGTAGGTCTATTCTTAGGAAAAATTTCGAGATTGGGTCGTTTTGCCCTAATTTTGTACAAGATCCAGAATCTTATGGAACGAAAATAAAACCCGGGGGTCCGCAGATGCTGACACGTCGCGATAATAACCGAACAATCAATGTTACATATAATTCGGTGCATTTTTTAAGTGAAATTCGTTACGAATTGGGGTTCGGCGTTTCATTTTCGACAGTTTTTCGTACTTTAAGAAGCAGTGGAGTGATTGTTCGGGGCAAAATGGCGCCAGCTCCAAATCTGACAAACGCCCACAATCAAAAGATATTGGAATTTACCCGTCAAAATATGGGCCGCTATTGGAAAACCGTACTTAACATTTTATTATTTAACGCTTTAACTCTTCTTATTTTAAAAATGTTTTAATGCCACAATTTAATGCATTTTTTGTGCCAATAACCGTTAAAACTTTCTTGCTCATCAAGGCTTAACTACTTGTTGTCACTGAAAACAATCTTTGTAAAAAAAAAATGCACTAGATTGTGGTATTAAATTAATTTTTGAAATAAGAAGAGTTAAAGCGTTAAATAATAAAATGCTAAGTACGGTTTTTCAATAGCGGTCCATATTTTGACGGGTAGATTCCAATATCTTTTGTTTGTGCACTGTTGTCAGATTTGGAGCTGGCGCCATTTTGCCCCTAACAATCACTCTACTGCAAAGTACGAAAAACCGTCGAAAATGAAACGCCTAACCCCAATTCGTAACGAATTGCACCCCATTAGATGCAACATTGATTGTTCGGCTATTATCGCAACGTGTCAGCATCAGCGGACCCCCGGGTCTTATTTTCGTTCCATAAGATTCTGGATCTGGTATGAAATTACGGAAAAACGACCCAATCTCGAAATTTTCCTAAGAATAGCCCTACATCTTAGGATACTTGAACGAAAGTCTTGAATTTTGGCCTTCCGTATTTCTTAAATGTATACCACGCGGCTACGTTGTTTGTCATCTCGAAACTCATAATTAAATGAAGCTTAATTGAGATTTGCATAGTGCGTTTATACTTCTGCAATACGAAAAAATCTGTTTTTATTTTCTAAACAACGCTAGGGAAAATAACGGGACTTTTTTTTTGCTCAATTCCCTTGTTTACTGATGCCATTAAATAAAAAAATAGTAAGGTGTCGCTTCCATTTCCTGTTTTCTATAAAATGCATTTTTACAGGTGCGTTTATACTTATGCAAAGCACTGTGTAAGTCTGTGTTATTTTTTTTTTCGGCGTGACCCCCCCCAAGAAGTAAGGCTGTATACGCCCCTGTTGAGCTTTATAATACAAACATATTGGGCCCGCAGCAAAAGAAACAAAAACTATTCTTCACCATTATTAGCATTGTTTTTTGTTTATACTAATTTACTAGACATATTCTTAATGTAAGAATCAGCTGCTTCTTTGATCAGTGGATCCTCTTTATTTGGTTTCTAAAATCAAATAATAAGTTTTTAAATTTAAAACTATCAAAAATTGAGTTTTTTTGTCTTTATTTACCAAGAACAAATATTGAAGACAATATACAATTGAATTAATTGTCAAATTTCGATTCCAGTCTTCACTTAGAACAAACAGACATTGCCTTCCAAATCAACATTCGGGTGATAAACTTGAGTTGCACACTTAGCCGACTCGGAAATTAAACTCTAATCGACCATCTTTGTAGAAACCTTCGTCTGGACAAATTATAAGCTTAAAGTTGACAAGATCATCCGGATCGGGAAAATCAGTTGTGCAGGTTCTTGGAAGGTTTAACTCAATTATATCTAAAATAGAAGGTAAAATTGTTAAAAATTTGTCGAGAAGATAAGCGAGAACAAAACTAAAGGTAAAATTAAATTTTACGTACGTATACCGATTCCTGTATATGAAGCAGGGTATTGCTCACAAACACTGAATTCGGTGCCGGGCTAGCGAAGGCAACATTTTGTGGTATCCATTCGTAGTAGCCTGGTGGTGGTTGATAAGCTGGTGGATGAGCTTCATGCCAAGCCCCAGTTGGAGTGTCGGGATTATCATTCAAACAACCCATATTTAGCTGAGCAATAGAAGTGGCCCGCAACATAGCCTGACCGTATTCGATGGCACAACCGGATTTTAAATACAACTTGAATTTCACTTCACCAATGAAATTGTCATTTGGTTGAGCACTCACTTTGCCTTTAATGTAAAAGGTTCCGGAAACAGTTTGTTCAATATCCACCTGCACATATAAAAAAATTGAGTTTTGGGGATTAAGGTGTATCAAAATATGAACTCACATCACTCATAGTAATAAAAGGATCACTGAACGACATAATTTCTTCATTTTGCTTCTTGCTATTGAAGATCATTCGATGTGATGGCAGGTAAATATGTGCAGTTTTTATTCCTTTGAAAACTGAATTATCCTGGCCAGCGAAATTCAAGCTGATATTTCCACTATGAATGAGAATTCTGAAAAAGAAGGGAAAATGATGTTTATTACATAAAGAACTTAGAGGTGTTTTGAAATTTTCTATTTTACATGGTGTAGCAAGGTGAGCCAAACAAATCTAGAATTTAGCAGATGATCTCAGACACAAGGACTCTTTCAGTGCCCCTTGGCAGATTTCTTTAGGAGATTTAAAGTCTTTTGTTTCCAATAAAACGTGTCGCCATCATTTTGATTGGGACTTGCGTTTTATGAGGAAGTAATTTCCTGTATTATTTACTTCTACGTGAGCGCTTTTTTCACATTGTATCGCATCTATAAATGAACACAAAAAAAAAACTTTTTAAAGATATTAAAAATACACTTTTATACAAATTAATAAACTTTTATTGAAGTTAAAATAAAAACTTATTTCACGAGTTTCACGTATTTTTTTTTTTTGAGAACTGTCATTTTTGATAAACCAACAAAAAAACTTACCTGTCAGTTTGAGCAAATTTTGCCATTTTGTTTTTTAATCCACCACTCACATGGATTCACGGATAGGAAAAAAAGAGTAGATTAAGAGAGTTTTCTCTTACTCACCTCAAAAAAATTTTGCGGGTGTTTAAGGCAAGGGGGGTACGAGTCGGGCCTCTAGGTAGTATACTTACTCTATGCTCTTTACACCCCGACTATAAGGCCATACAGATGTCCAACATCACAACCACAATCCAATCAACAAACAGTGCATTTTTACTCACTTGGCAAATCATGTCATGTCGTTCGGTAGCCTTTCACAACTACTTCTATCTTTTACAACAAAATTCACTTACACATTCAAGAAAAACCAGAAAAAAACTCACACGCACATGAAACGTCATCTCATGGCCAAGCTGTGAACAGCCCTCCATGTCTTGTTCAAAACGTTATTTTTTTCGACATGATGCTGCATGGACATGGATTTTTTGGACTCCGTGGAATTTTTTTTAGTCATGTTCATAGTCCGGCCATCGTTCATGGGCCGTGGAGGCGGCCCGTTAGAACTTACACAAACACAAAGCTGCTCAATTTCATCTGCATCATTATTTAAATTGCATTGAGTACTGTTGAAAGTTGTACGAACGGCAATTAGTACACCGCCTCCACGATCCCATCCTGTTGTAGTTGAACGATCTTTTCGATATACATTGAACGTAGAATCAAAATCTCACACGACATAAAATTTGAATTAAGCCATGTTTCAACTATGATGATAACATCAAAGTCATGCGGGCAAGATGATAAAAAGAGTTGGTTGGTTTTAGTCCACAATCCACCAGCATTTTGAAAATAAACTCGAATTTCAGATAATAATTTCACTCTAGGCTTTGGATCCATTATTTCACCTTGGGATTGTATTCCCTTTTTGGAAAATTTACGAATTTCTTTAGTTGATCATGTTCAGGCCAAATTATTGCATCTAAAGCAGCACCGAAATAGCTTGCAGGAATCCCTAATTTGAAATTAACATAGCAAAGTTAAGTAGGGTCAGCATCCTTTTTGATAAGCTTCGAACAACGCATAGGACTCTTCGGAATATTTAATTTAATCGCAGCGTAATTGACCACATCATCTTCAGTCACATTACTGTCCAAACGGGAAAGATGTAAGAATTGTAGACGAGGAACGGATTGCAGTGTCAATTCGCCTTCTACAACAGCGGCAGTCCCAAACATTATCTTTCCAGGACGATGGACTTTGGAAATTTTAATATGATTTAAAACATTAGTATTAGCACCCTTACTAAAGGTATTAGCATCACCATCAACATTGGCAACACCATTGTTATGAACAGAATTATCAGCAGTAGCACCAACACCAACCTCATCAAACGCAGCAACAACACCAGCAACAAGATCACTCACATCGCCAGCAACAACTGTTGCACTAGCAATAGTATTAGAAACGTCATCACCCACACCAGCAGCACCAACACATTTCACTGTATTTATAACTTTTTCTATTGGTGTTATTAAAGATTCTTTCCAAGATTCTGGGAACTTGCTTATTGATATGGAGCCGTTAATTATGTTTCATAAAATTGGACCCAAAATTACAAATATACATAATAGGGCTCATGAACTGAAAATCGCGTTTATTTTTCATATCCTTTATAGTTTGTTTTAAATCGTGTAATGAAACATTTTTAAATTTAAAAACATTTTGCACTTCTTGTTCATGATTTACAAAAGGGGTCACCGGAATCGTATTTATTATTTCGACTACACTTTTAACAAACAAATTATTAAAGTTTTTTTGCTATCGTTTTATTTTCTTTACACAGATTTATTTTTTTAGGATTAACATTTCTAAATTAGTCCACATTGTTTTTCGATCTACTGAACCTGATATTTTTGACATACTATATTCAGTTTTTCTCTTGCAGATTTCACTTTTATATTTATTTCTTATATCCATATAATTTTTCCAATCTTCTTCCGAACCTTTTAATAATGCTTTCGTATATTTCAATTTTTTTTTTTTGATTTTTCAGATTATTGAGTTGTATGGAATTAATTGTAAACAAAAGATATCTGAAGAGAAAAAAGTGTTATAATAGGGGTATTCATGGAACGATATAAAACACTAGATAAGTTTACCATTTGGTAAATGAACTGTCAAATTTTGTATGGGAAATGATTTACTCAAATTGGATAAAATTCCCCAACGAATTTGCTTGGGAAAATGATTTGGTAAAATTATCCAAACGTCATTGTGACTTTTATAAATTAGGCGTGTTCAGAAATATGATAAATATATCTCGGAGAACTAAAAAAAACTCTGACCATTTTCTGTAACTATCGAAACACATTTAGTTGGTGATAAAAGTTGTGAATAATACAAGAAAGAATAATCCGGACGTCTACATTTACTCAACGATTAGGAAAGCTACTTTTCCTAAACTGCTAAAGGTAGAATTATAAAGATTCTCCCCAACCAATGCGAACCATTCATTGACGACGACGAAACTACATCAAAAATGTGTTTTTATTGTTGTTTTTTTCTTCGTCAACGAATGATTGGCATTGGTTTGGGTGATCCGTAATAGTCGGAAGCTTTCAGAAGCAGGTGTCGTAAACCAATGAACAGTAGCTTTCTGAAGAATGAAAATCAGAATTGAGCCATAATTCACTGTATCTCTTTTTTCGTTCCTGCCTCAACAAACGTCAGAGGTCAGTTACACTTCCATGAGGTGCACTCGGGGGCGCTCTCCACTAGCGAAAGCAATAGTTGACGCAAATCAAGAAACCGACTTTATGGGCGCACTTGGTATATGATTTTTTTTGTATTCGCTCATTTTCGTCCGACCACTATCGTTAACCTACGACTATTGTAGTTTCATCGTATATCTTACATTTTTTTATCGTTCCGTGACATTCGGCTCCGATTTCGCGTTGGTTCGGGAGAGGATCTGTATTGAAAAATAACTTTGAAATCTAAACACGTCTAATGTGTCACACAACAAATCTGTCAAATAAACGAACAGCTGATTCAATTACACAGCATTTAACCAAATGAATAAAAAGGACCACCGCGAAGTTAGCCGACCGACTTTCGATTTTCAAAAAAAAAAAATGTCAGGCGATAGACCTCTTTAGGGTCATACCGTTTCTGCAAAAAAATAATGGGTCACTCCCACACTTTTTATTAAAAAAATATAAACAATTTGCACTTTGTATGGAGCTTCTAAATGCCTATAACTCGATAACCAAATTGAATACCAAATGCAAAAGGACTTTTATTTAGTGACCCTAAAAAGATTAAAATGGTCATCCAAAAATTTGATTAGAAAACCTCGTAATTTGTTAGTAAATCAATAATTAAAATCTTAACCAACCGAAAAGTTAACTATACATACATATGTTATGATAAACATCAGCCATTAAAATATAATACTGAACGTAGCTTGATGGATGTGTTACCGCCTATAGTGCCAGGGGTCCCAGGTTCGAACCTCGCGATTTACTTTTTTTTTTTAATAAACTTATGTTTTTTTTTTGTTTTATGTGTTTAACTTGTAACAAATGTTCTCGGCAGGGGGTAATTCGAAAAAAAAATGGCTTAACAGCGTCCGGTTGAGAATAAAAAAAACATAAAATTTTAAAAATTATTACAATTTTCATTTAAATATTTTAATTATTATCGATTTAAAAATGTTAACGACCGATTTGATACAAGTTGTACCTGAGATGGAATTATGAAAGAAAAAAATATTTTCAAATTAGGGTGGCTCAAAAAATGTCAACTTCTTTGTTCATTGACCGATTTTGTTAAAATTTTAATATGTTTTAGATGTCAATGTTTTAGTTCAAAAAAATGTCAACTTCTTTGTTCATTGACCGATTTTGATAAAATTCAAATATGTTGAGCTGACATAGACTTATGGTAGAACAATCTTTTTCAAATTATGGTGGCACACAAAAATATTCACTTTTATGTTCTTTGAAAAACAAGACGAGACAAACAAAAAACGAATTGTATATGATTGTATAATCAGTCTCATAAAGGCATCGTGTAAGCATTGTGGTGTTATTATTTTTCAATATTAATAACACACAATAAAAATGAACCTGCTCATTTTTGTCATAATAATGCCAGAACTTCAAATAGTCATTATTTTGTCTTCGTTTACATGCATGTCATTAATGAATTGATTTTTGCCATTATTTTACCATTTTATACCCCGCTTATATGAGGTACTGAAGGGAGCTTCAAGCTTGATTGGCCTCTTTGTAAACCTACATTGAGTTGAAATGAAAGCAGTGGCATATCCGTCGTTCATCTCCAGTGAAGGCAGCAAGTGAAAACGAGTTGAATTTTTTGATAAAAAACGTGGGTCGAAGAGTCGGTCTGATGGATTTGTTGACAACAGTGTTCTTGCATATTATGTGTGAGTAAAATTATTTATTTGTTTTGATAACTATGCGAAGAACGTACTTAAATTTATAAGACATTACCTGTGTGAAATGAATATAGACCATTTCCTTCATCTGTAATCTTAATACCATATCAACTCAACTTAAAACGCTGTTCTCAACTCAGGTGACGAAAAACTTGGGTCTACAATCCGACCCTAATCTAATACTACGTTTCCACCAGACACTAAACCGAGATTTAGTAAGATTATCACAAATCTCCTTGAAATCTACAAGATTTACCATACAAATTTTAATCTCCTCAGATGATGATTTCAAATAAAACTCATTCAAATCTACTTGGAAACATTAGTTTGTCAAATCAAACAAACTTTTTTTTCAAATAATAATTGTGGAACCGACCCATTTTCGTTTATTGACAGATGGAAATGTAAATAAAAACTTTCCATCTCACTTCCACTTCATATCAAAAAAATGAAACACCATTTGAATCGTTTTTGTGCAGTGGAAACACCAAACAAATCTCATTACCTAAATCTCGGTTTAGTGGTTGGTGGAAACGTAGTATAAGTGCCCGATTACACGATTCGTTTTTTCGGTTGTTTCGTCTTTCGCCTTTTAGACAGATTGGGTGAGGGAGAAGAAATGTAGAGGGAAGGAAGTAACGAAAGCAGGAATGAAAATTTCAAGACTTTTTCTGGTTGAACTTTGACGTTTCTGATTTGGCAACCACAATGCTCCTCGGTGTTAGCAAAAAACGATTTGAACAAAAATGATTGAATTGGAAAATTGTTTTTCGTAATTGGATAAACCTAATATACTATTGTATTTGTGAAATAAGTGATAACAAAATATTTTTATTTATTACTAATGACTATTTTCTTACAAAACAACCCCAAATTGCATGAAAATAACGAATGGAAGTACGTATGCATTTTCCCGAACCATGTAATCATGAACGTTCGTGCCCGTCAAAAAGAAGAAAGAGGAAACGACCGAAAAAACGAATCGTGTAATCAGGCTCTAACTCGATCTTTCTATACTGCATGAATACGGGGTATTAATGACGGGTTTTATGACAGTTTTGTCATTCCTGTGTATAGGGCTTTTTAGAAAAAAAGCAATATATCTCTGTCTCATGACTTCTAAACGTCAAATCAAAATTTTTGGGTTAATGACGTTTAAGTGACAGCCTTTTGTTATTTGTTTTGGAGCCAAAAAATATTTTGTAAAATTGTTTTGAACTTTGAAGAAAGAAATCGTATTCATATTTTCATATTTCTACAGTATAATATAATATAATAAGTTAAAGTTTAAAAGTAGCTTGCTTTAAACTATTCGTAGTCATTAAGATATGTGCAATCAAAGTGCAGCGAAACAACATACATTTGTTATTTTTTTTGGCGCTTCGAGTGAAGTTCGGTTTCGAGGACAGTACCAGCCTAAAATCCAAAACGAAAATGGAACTCTCTCAATATGCAAAGTGCTTGGACGAAAACACTAAAGCAAGATATTTGACAAAAATAAAGCATATTGGAAGAGATCCATATTTGTATCCTTTTAATTCAAAGAAACTTCCCCCTAATGTAACTTCTTATTTATCCCACAGGTATTTGCTTCAAGGAAAGTCATCATATTCCGGAAAGGAAAACAGTAACAGCAACAGCGTAATGAAAGCAGAAGCGCTTTTCAATGCAGGATGGTTGCAGGACCTCTCCGGGATATTGATAGGCAGGAGCTATGTTGTGTTGGGAAAGGTTTGTTTTTATCACCTAAAATTTTTTCACTTAGATTTCTAATCATTTTTCTTAACACAGGTTTCGCATTCACAGCGCCTCAACGAAAAACCACTGGAAGCATGGGTCATAATTAGGAAGGAAGGTGCGATCGAATCTGCGCACTGTAAGTGCAAGGCAGGGCTTTTTAAGACCTGCACCCACGTAGCCATCATTTTGTATGCACTAAATGCGATACAAAGAGGGTATGCTACTTCGGATGAACCAGTAAGATATATTAAGTTTTTAAAAATAATTATCTTTTTGAAGTGAATCTTCTTTGGTCGCGCTGAGAGTGAAATTTGAAGGTTGAATTTTTGTGAAAAGAAAAAATGTAACGCCACATATGCAACGCTGAGATCATTGCTTAGCTAAGTGGTGGGATGTAGAGTAAAAGTAAACTATTTTATTGATAAGCTAATATATTTTATAGTGCAATAAGTTTGGATTTTTTGATAATCTATATTATTATTATTGTAGCAGATAAAAGGGAAAATGTCCTTATATGTCTTTTTTCTGATTTCGTTAATTAGCATGCTAATGTTTTGATTTTTTTTTTTGTGAACAGATAATGAAATTCTAAGAATCTTACTAGTTTAAGATTTTATCTATCTCCTATTGGTATGGAGATATAAAATATTTTAAACATTTTATCTCAAAATAGGCTAATTTCAAAAAATTGAATTAAATCAGGAGAGTCCAGTTAAAATTTGAATTATATATTGTTGCAAAATAAATAAAACCAAATTAAAGTTGTCATATACAAATTTTTGATTTTGCAGAGATTTTGAGTGTAGGAATTTTTGGAAATAGTCGGAAAACCTAATCGCATAAACTGATTTATATATTTTAAATTTTCACCTTTTTTACTTTAAATGTTCACCATTATAATTTAATTTTCAAGTTTACAATCCCAACCAATCGATCATTTTGATCTGGAACACAAAGCTGCGTCTTACGCATATTAGCTTAATATCCCTATACAAATTGAGACTTTTAGATCGCCAAAGAAGTTTCACTTCTGCCACGAGTACTGAGTTACACGCGCTCTTTTTTGTATGGCATGTATTATTGGGAACTTTTAGGATTTCAATTACCAACTTTTCAGGTTCTCGCAAACCAATGCGAAACATTCATTGACGATGCAAAAACGACATGTTGTCAATCATACGAGTCTATAACGACTGTTTCGCATTGGTTTGGGAAATTCTAAGGTTTAAGGTTTTTTTGTGTGGTAAGAAATATTATCTAAGTCATAATCCTTAGATTTCAGTCAAAGTTATTATTAATTTTGACTTCCAAGCATCTCAAAATCAATATTTAAAATAGTCGATGATAATTTTCAGTGAAATACTTCATATATGTGCCCACTAAACCGAAATCTGGGATTTCAAATTGGTAGAATTCTTGTTTTATCAATTTGAAATCTTAAAAGTTTGTAGTTGAAATCTCGGATTTCGTCTTGATGGGAACATATTATTGACAACAAAAAAAGAACGTATGTATATTAAATAAGCCATCAAAATAATGTTTTCTTATGGTTAAAGAGAACATTTTTTACTGCGCTAGGTAATAAATTTCTCAATAAAACATACCGTTTTTATTACAATAAATAATAATGCATCTTTGTTCTTCGTCATTATATTATGTACCTTGACACAAATTATGATTCCTATAAGGTGGAACAGGAGGCTGCAAATAAAAAACGTGTCTTAAAAATTACCGTTTTAAATATTTTTCTTTTAAAATTCCATTCTCTATATATATTTTGAAACCAAATGGTTATAAAATTGACATTTATTAAAAATAATTAAAAGTTTAAAGCTCTTTTTCTTCTATAGGCCAAGACTTCCTAGTCTTTTGTTGCTCCTTATGTGAATTACCAAAACATTACAAAACAATTTTTCTAATGTATATAACTCTTTTAGCTTTCTGTTACGGATGTAGCTTGTTATTGGCGTAAAGCGCCTATCAAGAGACAGCTACATGCCGAGATAAGAAACCTAGGTTTCAAGAAACAAACAACATCAACTATTTCAAGAAAATTTTCAAAACTTCCTCCTCTTATTAATTCCAGCAAAAAAATTGAAATTCTTCGAGCTGTCAACACATCTCTTCCACCAGCAGCCCTAACTCTTTGTAGAGAATTTATGATTGGAGAGGATATTGAGTTTCAGTTAACGCAGTTTTATTTTTCTAACATTTTCGAGGTAGAATATTGTAGTGATAGATATTCTAAGGAAATACTACAGCAAATAGGAAGGACGCTGAATTTCACAATTTCTTCCGAAAATGCTAGCAAAATAGAAAAACTTACGCGGTTGCAAAGTTTATCTGCCGACAATGTTTGGCACAAATTAAGAATTGGTAAGATAACTGCTTCGGTGTGCAAAGAGGTGTGTAGGATAAATAAGCGCAATCCTTCTAAGAGCCTTTTGAACAAACTATGTAATCCCAAAGAGTTTTCGACAGCTGCTACAGCTTATGGAAAAAAAACAGAAAAAAAGGCCATTCATTTTGTAGAAAGCCAGTTGAAAATATTGCATCAGGAGCCAAGAATAGCTCCATGCGGACTTTTTATCTTAAAAGATAAAAGTTATTACGCTGGAATCAGTCCGGTTGAAGTGAAATGTCCATATAAGCTTAGAAACGGAGAAGATATTGATTCCACGCTCAATAACTCTAATTGTTCCATCATTAAAACTTCCGGCGGTTACAAAATGAATGAAAAACATAGCTATTATTATCAAGATCAATTACAAATTTTTATTACTAAGTCAAATTTCGGGTATTTTTGCATTTATAGTCCATTTAAAAAAATAGTCATTAAAGTTGATTTAGACCTCCAATTTGTTCAAAGGGCTCTCGAAGAATGCGATTCTTATTTTTTTTAACATTCTTACTCCTGAGTTATTAGGATCTTTTTTTCGAGATCATGGAGTTAAAAAAAATGTTTTTGTTGTCTACACCCCTGTTAATTTTCTCCCTTAAGCAACTCGGTATACGAAATTGTTTTTGGAATTGTTTCTGACCCATTTCATTTAATCGATGATTATAAAAGGTACCTATGTACATTTTTTTTTTTAATTAAACGGATATTTTAATTTTTAGTTTCTACAAATTCTTTTTTTAAAGTATATTAATTAATATTTACAAAAAAGAGACCTTAACTCAGGACATGGGTGTATTCTTTTTTGAACTTAATAGTTCAATTTTGTTCATAAAGTTTTTGTCGTTACTTTAGAACATTAAATACGTTTTGTTGTTGTTTTCGTTATTTTTTGCTACTTTGTTTTTGCCTATGACTTTTGTTTGTCAAATCTGTTATATAAGTTAACTCTAAATGTGGTCTTTGTATTTTGTAAATAGTATTTATTGTTATTTTGCTTCATTCTCTAAGCTAAATTCTCAATGCTGTTATTTACACTAAATATATGTACATATATATTGTTATTTTGCTTCTTTTAGTTATAAGCTATATTCTTATTGCTGTGTTATTTATTGTTAACTCTTGATGTGATTTTGTTATATACACTCTTGTCATTGTTATATACACTAATATATAATCATAATATATATATATATAATATATATATTAACATACAACACGTGTGCCTTATTAAATTTCATTAATTGGTTATTGGTTCCTCTAGCCATTTGATATTTGTAAACTTTCTTGTAGCTGAAAAATTTACTATATAAATAATAACAAATATATTAATTTTGAACATTTATTAAAGCTTTCATTTCACTTAAAACCATTGTCTCTTTATACTTGAAAAATCATACAAAATATGAAAAATTAAATGTGAATAATAACATACGATCAGTTTTGACAATTTATTTAACATTTCACTTCAAAAATATGTTAATTAATACTGATTAGTTTATAAACGATCAGAAAAAATAAATGTCAGTAATAACATAAAATCAATTTTGAAAATTTATTTAACAGTTTACTTTAAATCTATGTAACTAAATATTGATTAAATCATATAAAATCTTAAAAAAAATATATGTGAATGTCAATTTTGATAAATTATTTAACATTTCACTTAAAATCTATGTTACTTAATACTAAATAAATCATATGTATAAGATCTGAAAATATATGAGATTAATAAAATTAACTTTGATAACTTACTTAACATTTCATTAAAATGAACATTTCACTTAAAATCTACGTTACTTAATACTGATTAAATACTGCTGAGACGCTATACATTCTCTCAAAAAGCACGGCTTATATAAGACCTAAAAAAAAAATAGATTAATAACATAAAATCAATTTTGATAATTTATATTGATGGATTATGGATCTTCCATTAAGGTTAATGGTACCACTGATGGTATCAAGTTTATTAGACCACAGCATACTCGGACAATTGCATCAAAAAATATTTCGCTTTCGTCAATACGTTTTGAAATCGATGACACCGGCTGCACATTATGGAGTATCAAGTATTTTTGTCAAAGATTTCCAATAACTCTCTCAATGTGTATTCGCAGGGTGGAATATTTTTTGAAGTTTCAACTGCATTTGCACTCAGCTGTTGTCTTCCTTCAAGGAATGATGGTGTCCATAGCTCGGCTCCTCTTGCTTCCAGGACTTCCTTCAACAAAAATCCTCTGTCAGAAAGTACTATGTTTCCTGGTTTAATAAAGTTCAAAAAGTCCGAGTTTTCAGCTATATATTTGTCACTACATCTGCCACCGAATCCCTTTGATGTATATATTATAGCTCCACTTGGAGCAATACCAATTAAATATTT
Source organism: Melangyna quadrimaculata (assembly GCA_949320155.1). Taxonomy (NCBI): domain Eukaryota; kingdom Metazoa; phylum Arthropoda; class Insecta; order Diptera; family Syrphidae; genus Melangyna; species Melangyna quadrimaculata. Next base: position 9,415,329 of record OX439486.1, read on the forward strand.
TATGGTTTCGGAGCCTTTGTAGGATGAATATGTAGCTGCCCTCGGAATCGGTTGTCCTAAAAATGAATGAATAGAACATCTCTAATTACGTAACATGTATATATTTTTTTTACCAGACTTTTCAATTTTAATTTCGTAGCAATCGATTATTTCCGCCAAACGGTTACCGAACAAATTTTTAAAATACGCTGGGGTAAAGTGTTTTCTTACGTCTTCTTCAGGCCACCAAACAAATTGTCCAACTGCTGCATCCAAAACCAGAATGCTCTCGTGGAATTTGTTTGATGCCGTGGCAGTTGTGATTCCAAACACATAACCCAACAACGTAAATGGAAGGTCCAGACGAAGTTTCATCAAAGTTAGCATCAAAATCTGAAAAGGATTTAATTTTTTTTTGAAACAGTGCGGTAAGCGTGGTAAAATGGCATTATAAATTTGTTTTAATATAAAAAAATTGGGAAGCCCTGTAAAATATTTTGTTTTTGTATCGTCTTGCTCAAAAGATTCCATCCCCATCTTTGTGTACATAACATCCGTCCTTAATTTTTGTATTTCCACTTCCATTGATGATATTTGTAGGGTCTTATTCTGCACAGCTTCTTCCAGTTTATCGATATCGTCCATTAAAAAATCGGTTTGAGTTCCTATTAAACGATATTTTATTATAGTTAAACATAGGTTGATAAAATTGTACAGATTTACCTATTGTATTAAATTTCTTCACTTGTTCAATAACCATTGTTTGGATGGGTATTGGCTTGAAGACTGTGTTTGCATTGGACGCTGTTATGTCTAGTTGAATTGGTTGGATTTCATTTTCACAGCATTCATTAGGAAAATCCTCTAAGTATGTGCATATAATACTGTCATGTACATTATTTTGGTTTGTTTGTATTTCATTTTTATTAACATCACGTACTTCCAGAAAAGTACTTGATGTTGGTTCCACAGAAGTACTCGATGTCGATTCCAGAGACGTACTTGATTTTGGTTCCAGTGAAGTACTTCCTGTACTGGGGACCATATTTGTCGTTGATCCACCTGTTTCAGTTGATCAAAAATGCTTAGTTAAATTGCAATAATCATAATAAGCTGAAATTATCCTTTTAATGTAAGATGCAGAAGAGGAAGAAGAAGCACTGAAATTTGCTGCAGAGCTATGTATAAGTCTTATTTACAGCAGATTTATGACAAATATAAGAAAAATGAAGATAACTTTGTCAAAGGTGACCCTTGTGACTATTCCTGGACCTGAAATCATGCAGCCCACAGATCTAGAAAACGAATGGTAAAAAGGAAATCCTGTCGAACACCGCCAACAACTCGGTTCCAGAAAAATATATATAAAATTGAATTATTATGAACCCCACAAGTGGAACCTTGAACTAAGATTTCCAACGTTGTTAATCTCGTTTGTGGGCACTAGACGCACAATCATTCCCATTTATTAAATGTATGCATTTTGGAAAAAAAAACACCAATTGCTATTCGTAATACTCACTCAGAATCATTGTTGCTGGAAGCTTTTACTCCTCTGCCATTTCCCCTTTTGGATTTTCCTAAATATAATGTAGGAACCCAGTCTGGACTTAAATAGTCCCACAATTTCACACATTTCCCTAGAAACAGGACAAACAGAGAATAGTGAAATGATATTTTTTTTAATAAATAATATTTACATACCTGTGGCAAAATGTTTTGAACAAATCCTGTATGTTTTTATGTCGGACTTCTTCCTTATGGCTGAATGCCATCTATTTATCCGTATCTCAGATAGTTTCTTCGATTTTTGAGTTCTCTTCCAAACTTTTGGCAACTCGTAAAATTTAACCTCCGGGTTGATATAACTATTGTTACCACAATACTTAACACAGCAAACATGTACCATTTTCAATACCCCTTTTCAATGTTTTATGGGTTTAATAACTTAATATTTTAAAACGATTTAATAGAACACAAATAGCCAGATTTTTAGCAGTAATAATCAAACTTGTTTGTTTATATGTTTTTTTTTGCTTTTCATGTGACAACTGTAATTGACCCAAAATTTTTGCTGTCAGTTTTGAGTTTGACAGTTTGGTAAAAATCTCCATTTGATCCCTACCCCTCACTTTTCACTCCCTGCACCTACGAACACAAGATTGGCACTGGAAAAATCGTTCAATGTTGACCGGGACTTAGAAATAATGGCACAACAAAACGCTCATCGTTGCTTCATACAATAATTTGGCAGCACTGATATAACAATAATGACATTGGCCGCGATCAAAAACCTATGCAGAGCTATGCGAAAATGTCAAAAACCGCTGACTGCAAAATGCAAAATTGAGATTTGTTTGCCGTCGTCGTATGTTTTTTTGATTTTTTCAGAAAAATAATTAAAATAATATAATAATAAAATATGAATACGAAACTATTTTATGGCATCGATTCTTGATCGCAGCCGTTTTGGCTGTTAATGTTTGTCAAAAAAAAAAAAATTTGAACAAAATATCGTTACAATTTTGATAAATTAAAAGCAACGGCTCATCCCTGGAACATGTTTTTCTTTTATTTATTGGAATGGAAATTTATTTCAAATAAATAAATTATATATTAACAAATAAAAATAACTTTGGCTTTTAACTTTTTTTCCGTCATCTTTTTTACAGTCAGTCGACCCGTGTTTCAAGATCCATCTGCCAAATTAATGAATTTTTGGATGAATTTTTGACATTTGTTGAGAATTCATCGTAAATGTAGAAAAGAGTGTATGAAAGCATTGTTTTCATTTTAGCTTAATTCTTAAGCAGAGATGTTTATCGCCGCCAACTAAGCATATTTGTTGTTGTATTCTGCATGGACATTGTTTTTAAGCCTTTTGTCATTTGTGTAAATCCGGCATAAACTATGATGCTCCAAATTTTTAAAAATGTTGCGCAAATTCGACAACACCATTCCCGATCAATTGACACCAAATAAAAGCCGACTATTGTTACTATGCCTGATACGCCAAAACTTCAATTGTTTATAACTAATTTACTAATGGCCAGTTGCACCAAAATGCTCTAAAAAAGGGACCCAGAACTCCATGTTGGGGCTGTGGCGACATGCATTATGCTGTCGACTGTAAGTTTGCCAATCATAAATGCAAGCAATGTTCGCGCGTTGGTCATAAAGAGGGCTACTGCGCTGCAAAACCATCACAAAGAAACACAGTCAACAATGATCGCCATTATAAAAAACGTCCAAAAAAGCCAGCTGTGCACCGCTCCATTCAACAAGTGAGTTGCATACTGCTAGGTTTTGAAAGGAAACGAACAAGATATTGTAGTTAAATATCAGTAATTATTTATTTAATTAAAAAAAGGAAAAAAAGAGTTTAAATATAAAGACTGGGGTTCACGAAAGTTGTAGACAGGAACAAGTATGCGAATTGAATGCAAGATAGAAATGTGTCAATTACAAAAGGAAGTTTTCCTAGGTAGTGATCACAAGCTGGTGGTCACAAGGTAGTGCAGGTTTAAAGGCGTTCCACACTAGCCCGCTGTGAATTAATACATGTCAAAAAAGTGGGAAACAAATCATGTAGAATAGTGTGGAAACAAAATATGAAAGCCCAGCCTACACAACCCGACATTCTATCCCACACGATTTGGCATGTGTTAATACATGAAGTATTTTGGGAATGGTTCTAATTCTATCACACTTTTTTTTAGGTTAAGGTTATGTATTAATACAAGCAAAGTGTGGAAGCAAAATATGAGAAGTCATTTCTTTCCCACAAATTTGGCAGTCGCGTGGAATTCTTTCCCACTTTCAATTTGACATGTATTAATACACACCCTTCAAGCAAGCGAGCTCGTTTTCGGTCCGCAAACGTATCAAACAACGTATGGACGACTTCGCATTCGGATCCAAATACGGATCAAAAAACTGCGTTTTGCGGCTCAAATTAGTATGGAAATTAGAATCACCACGGAGCCATTATGTGAATGTATTGTGAGAGAGAGAGTTTTACAATTCACCATACTCGGAGAACCGAAACCAATTGGAAACTAAAACGGTTCCAAAAAAAATGAATGCAAAATGTATTAAAAAAAACTTCCCATCTAGCCCAGTTTCTCAATTGCCTACAAAAATAAAACAAACAGATTTTTTTTTCATTTCAAGAGTTTTTTTTATTTATCATTCATAAAAGGTTTTCTAAAGACTATTTCGCACTAATAAACATGACATATTTCCACAAATATAAATTAACATTTAATAAATAGAAACTTGCATTTCTGATTGAAAATTTTTCAAAGTTTTAACAATAAAAAAGAGACAAAATAGCAACCGTCTTCGCCACGCTACCTACAAAACTGAACTAAAAAAAAGTGGTGGAAATTAAGGCAAAATGATTGTATACTTCGCCTATACTCTCTCTCTATTTCTCGATGCTTAAAAAAAATACTCTCGATTCTCGTTCTTTTAACATGCGTACACAGAAAATTTGTTATTGTGTGTGAGACACTCATTTTTTTTGGAGTCCCAAGTGAACCCAGAAATTTGGGTCCGTGATTTTGCTTGAAGGGTATACTTCGCATATACTCTCTCTATTTCTCGATGCTTAAAAAAAATACTCTCGATTCTCGTTCTTTTAACATGCGTACACAGAAAATTTGTTATTGTGTGTGAGACACTCATTTTTTTTGGAGTCCCAAGTGAACCGAGAAATTTGGGTTAGTCCCGATCTACATTGCCCGATATTTCCACGAAGATTTTTCCAGAAATCGTGTGAAATGTACACACAGAACGATTTTTTCCATGAGATTTTTTCCTTGTCTTCTTCATTTTTTATTTCTGTGCTCTTCATTTTACATTGATATTCACTCGCACCATCAACCCAATGGCACACTGACACCGAACACACACAAAAAACTGGAAACAGGGCGAAAGAGAACATAAACAGACTGGAAAAATCGTTCGAGTTTTGTGGCACAAACGATTTGATCCCTACCCCTCACTTTTCACTCCCTTCACCTACGAACAAAAGATCGGCACTGGAAAAATCGTTCAATGTAGACCGGGACTTAGTGATTTTGCTTGAAGGGCAGTGGGGTAGTGTGGAAGGGCTATTAGGTACGAATACAGGGTTGTGAACATTTTGAACACAACACTACGTTTAGGTACGAATACAGGGTTGTGAACACAACACTATCCGCCAAGTCGGAAAAAATTCACTTCCATCCACGTCAGTCAATGTAACCAAGATGGTAATCTCTAAATATAACAGGTTTTCTGATTTGTCTTCCCGTTCGTCGTGGGATTTGAATCCTGTGTTGTGAAGGTGCAGCTACACGGAAAGAATTCTTAGATCAGGTTAAGAAAAATAAGCTACAAATCACGAAAAATTAATCCAGTTTTGGACCTTATATTGGAAATTACTAAATTAAGACTTTTTGTTTGCAATATTGAAAAATGAGTGAAATGAAGATATTGACACTCAAAAATTATAATTCAACACTTTTGAGTATCAATAATTCGATCGAAGAAATAAATTATTGCCATTAGCGAATCGCAATTTGATATCAATTTGTATCAATTTGGATATAGTGTTTGATGGCTAACCTGGAGTCATGGGTTCGATCTCTACTCTAGGTAGCAATTTTTTTTATTTATTTTTATTACAGGCATACAAATTGAATTATAATTATTATTTCGTAGTCAAAATGAAAAAAATGCAAATTTTCAAATCTTCGAATTATGGTCGAAATGTTGATTTGCGTGTATCACTTTAAAAACTTATTCGTTCGTTGGTTTAAATCACCATATAAATACTTAAATTATTCCCCTGAAGTGTTAGATTACCCCTTAAAAAATTGTAATTTACTGTATAGTTTTGCAAATAGCTATTTTCGTAAATTGCGATCGTGTGGGTCAATATTTATATCATTTATATCGTAGCTACTTACATTTTGTTGGATTGAGCATAGAGGAAATAAAAATCACCATTTAAATTTCGCAAAACAAGATCAATAAGTTGTAAAATTAAATTATTCCCCTGAAGTAGTAGATTGCGATTCAAAAACATGTAATTTACTTTCTAGTCAACAAGCTCGAATTATAACTTTTGATAATAAAGAGTCCGCCAAATAACTTTTTTTTTTTTGAAAATGCTATAAAAAAAAACTACTGAATATTTTCTCAAATTGCTTTTTTTATTTGAAAGTATAATCCTTCCGGTTAATAATGATAAATAATTCCATTCAAATGGCTGCCTTGATTGGCCATGCAGTAGCCTACACGATTGATCCAATTTTTAAGCACATTATCGATTGTGTGCAGCTGTATTTCAACAATGGCTTCACGAATGTTGTCCTTTAAAGCGTCAATTGTCTCTGGCTTGTCGGCGTAACACTTATCTTTTACGGCACCCCACAAATAATAGTCCAACGGTGTCAAATCGTAGCTCTGAGGTCGCCAAACGACATCAGCTCTGCGGCTGATAATGCGATCTTCAAAAACAGGGCGCAAAACATCGAGTGTAGTAGCTTCGGCTGTGTGGCACGTAGCGCCGTCCTGTTGAAACCAAATGTTGCCAATATCCTCCTCTTCAATTTTTGTGAACAAAAATTCGTTCAACATGGCCCGATAACGATCGCCATTGACTGTAACGGCCACTCCTTGCTCAGGTTCGAAGAAAAATGGCCCAATTATGCCTCTGAACCAAAATCCGCACCAAACCGTGATTCCTTTTGGGTGTATCGGCTTTTCAATGTATGCGTGCGGGTTTTCTGTGCCCCAAATGCAACAATTTTGCATTTTTACATACCCGCCAAGATCAAAATGAGCTCCATTTGAAAAGATGATTTTTTTTGGCAAAATCGGCATCTTCTCTAAGTCGATCGCAGGCCCACTTAGCGAAGCGAAAACGCATTGGATGGTCAGTTGGCTTCAACTCCTGAACCAATTGGACTTTGTATGGCGTCATACCAAGATCTTTATGCTAAATTCGTCTCAATGATGTCTCCGAAATGTTCAATTGTTGAGAACGACGTTGAATTGACGTTGATGGCGCCTCACGCACACTTTCTGCCACAGCAGCAATATTCTCGGGTGTACGCACTGTTTACGATGATTTGAGTAGTAAATTACTAAATTTTCAGTTATTTTTTAATCAAAGCGCCTTGATTTACAAATTAAAGAGTTTCGTAAATTACAACCTAAAATTTTGCAATTGGTGATTTTTCAATTCTTTCCGTGTAGAGGTGCAGCTAGAGGTGCAGCTTCAGGTGGTGCTGGTACTTGAATGACGGGTTGATAACCAGCAGGTCGACTAAAAATTACATTGTAGTCAGCGAATGTAACTTTCTGAGGTTTGTGAACAGCTGGATTTGGTGCTGGATATGTGTAAACTTCGGGCTCAGGTGCTGGAACAGTGACACATCTGAGTTGATCAATGTGTCGTTTGAATATAATGTTTCGGTATATTCGAGCGGTCACACGTGCGCCTACCTTAAGGCTTCTTAGAACACCTTGTTGTGACACTGCTTTTGGTAACTCTGCGGTGGGCCGGATAGCACCAAGACGAATACGTATGGTTCTGCTGGACTCTTTCCGCGAGCCAAAGGTGTCGCTCTAAAAACTGCAATATCTGATGAACTTTATCAATATGGGCTGCATCACTATGCATCTTTTCCAATTTCAGCTTGAGAGTTTGTACATACCGCTCCGCTAGGCCATTAGTTGAAGGGTGGTCCTGATGCAGTGAAGATTTGAAAAATACCTCGTTCTATGCAATAGTTTTTAAATTCTGGATTTTTAAATATCGTTGCGTTGTCAGAAACTAGGAACAGCGGGTATCCATGAAAGGAAAATATTTCTTCTAACAGTTTTAGAGTAATTGATGTGTCCGGTGCTCTTGGAATTACTTTGATCTCAGGCCATTTAGATTTGGCATCTACTATTACTAGATAGTATTTTCCGTTTTTGGGACCAGCATAATCGATATGCACTCTTGAAAAAATTTCTTTTGGCTCTTCCCAATGGTGTGCGGGTGCCTTAGCTGGAGACTTCTGGTTGAGTGCACAGGACTGACAAGAACGTACGACTCGTTCGATGTCCCGATCAATGTTGGGCCAGTAGCACTATCGCCTCGCTAGTTGCTTCATGCGGACGATACCTGGATACCTGGTTGTAGGGTTTTGGGGATGCATACTCTGGAATCTCGAAATAAAATATTACCTTGTAGGGTGTAATCCTTCAAGTGACTTGTGTTGGCATTGATTTCATTGATGATCTGTGACTGGACTGGATCTTGAGTTGACTGTTGCTCAATCATTTCACTGGTTACTTGAGATGTTGATATGAAACTTAGGTTGGTATTCACCGATCGCTAATAAACTGCTCTTAACTTTATGAGCTTCTTAAGTTGGAAATTATTTGTGCTATTCACCAACCACTCATAAGTATTTTTCCATGTTCGAAAAAGAGAGCCAATGTTTGACTATGAGAGCAAATGTTCGAAAAACCAACCAAACATTCCCAATTGGAAACGAAAGACAGCTGGCTAGGCAGACGCCAAAAGAATATTAATAAACTAAAAACATTTTTTACTTTTGTCTGTAAATAGGTATAATCTCTGAACAAAAATAATAGGTAGTAGTTTTATTAAGAATTTAACATTACAATATTATGTTATTCTATTGTCATCTAAAAATAACTATTTTGAATGCTTTAGTTTTGACTTCTTTAAACAAAAAATTAAAACAAAAAATGATTGTGAGCTGTGACGTCATAGAAATACCCAGAAATACGATGATGGTCCAACTAAAAATTCAGCTTCTTTTAGCTTAAAAATATTGATGTGCCGCAGGTTTCACTTTATATAAAGTTTTGGTACGGCCTTCGGCGGAATTATATTTCTTATACATGTAACGAGCTGGATAACTACTTCTTTAAAGGCGAATAGAAATAAGAAAAAGAAGACTTACCGATTTTGCGAGCTGTCACTCGAATAGGCTTCTAAAATTGATATTACAGAAGATGATTGAAGAAAAAAAAATGAATAAATCGGGTGGCACAATTGCTCATGAAGAACCAGGGCCTAGTGACTAACAACTCGCAACCATTCCTGTGTGCGCCTTTCAACAAGAATGGAAGGGACCTACAATTTTATGCCGAATCCGAACGGCTGACGAGAAGCACTTATTCGTGAAAAGTGACACTCTTGGAGGATTTGTCAATTCCTCGCAAGAGGCATTAGCCCGGAAAAAAAACTTTTTTTTTTAGTTCTTTAGGTGGACGAGGCTTGGAAGCATGACAGTCGAACGCACTAACCATTACGCTACGGGCTACTACAAGATGGTTGAAGATGTCACTTTAAAAAGGCTGCATAAATTTTTTATATAAGCCGTACTTCGGTACGGCTTGTTAAGTCTTACTAAAGAATCATAAAAGAATGGAAAAGTTCGGGTGGTAGGCAGACATATGGTATCCTCTTATGCATCTGATACGTTTTCGAACAACCAAAACCATGTATGTAACCAAACCAAACGAAAACCAAGATAATAAACAGGTGAGATATCAGCTGTTAGTATGAAGTATCTCTCCCAAACCAACGCGAAAGCGGCGCGGAATATTCACCGACAGCAGTTTTTTTTTGTTGTTTAGCATTATTTATTTGTCATTTATTTTTTTATGATTGTGCATGATTCGCCTGCATAGCAATGTTCCGCGTTGGTTTGGGAGAGCCTTAATCCAAATAGATCCGAACATTTTTGGGATAGCCTTAGATTTCATTTTGATATCAGCTGTTTGGTTCGTCGGCTGGTATTTTCTTTAGGCATTACAACAACACGAACAAATCTAGATACCATTGGCGACGTACCCGAACGCGGCCAATATGTCAATCTATAATAAAGAAGCTCGAATTTGTATAAGTCATTTTAAAGAAGCTTTTTAAAAAAAACTATCCACATTTATAATTATATATGTATAATGAGTAAATTGAACACGTGGAGAGAAAAGTAACTCATTTTATTTTATTTGTCTTTTTGAGCATTCGGAAAGCTACTTTTCGTTGGTTTAAGACATAAGCTTCAATGCACGATAAACAGAAACGGGGTTAATGTTCAACATATAAACTAACATTCGGTATTTTCGTATATATGGGTATTTATGTGACGTCACGGTCAGCTTTTATGTTTTTGTTCTATTTAAAGTGAAGACCATAATTAATTTAAGTATTTAAATAAATTGTTTTTAAATTCTTAATGAGCACTTTAAAAATAGAAAACATTAGAATAACAAACAAATAAAGTTAATTATTTTTCTTTTCTCCGAACATAAGCAGATGATTGTAACGTCACACCCCTAATGAGCCACTGATCTCTATAATACACTGGATAGTGGATTCATATACAAATCTTGAAGCAAATTGAAGGGAAATTATAACAGTGCAAGGATACAACTGTTGACAGTTGTCAATTTTTTTTTTAGTTTATAACAGTATAAATTGTATTAAAATGGTGGTTTTTGTTTACATTTTTTTATTAGCTGATGTTTTTCGCGAGTGAGTAAGTAAGTTATTTATAATAGATCATACAAAAAAAAGATTTTAATTGATTTTTTCATAGTACGGAGTAAATTATTTCGAGATCCGCAACAAAAAAGGAACTGACTTGTGGTTGGGTGTGGATACTCTTGGTTTGAGCATCTACGAACAGGAAGACAAGCTAACTTCAAAAATTGGATTCCCATGGTCTGAGATCAGGAATATTTCATTTTCAGAAAAGCGCTTCATCATTAAACCGATTGACAAAAAAGCGCCCGAATTTGTGTTCTTTGCCCCACGCGTCAGGATCAATAAGAGAATTTTGGCCCTATGCATGGGTAACCATGAATTGTATATGCGTCGTCGCAAACCAGACACAATTGATGCCCAACAAATGAAAGCACAAGCCAGGGAGGAGAAGAATGCCAAGCAACAGGAACGAGAAAAGCTGCAATTGGCTCTGGCAGCCTGCGAACGCGCCGAAAAGAAACAACAGGAATACGAAGACCGTCTCAAGCAGATGCAAAAGGAAATGGAACGTTCACAAAAGGACTTTATGGAGGCACAAGAGATGATTCGTCGTCTTGAAGAGCAATTAAAACAATTGCAAGCGGCAAAGGACGAGCTCAAACTCCACCAAATGGAGCTACAATCAATGTTGCAACGTCTCGAAGAGGCTAAACACATGGAACAAACCGAGAAAATCAAACTCGAAGAAGAAATCCAAGCCAAACAGGCTGAGATACTTTTAATTTAATTAACAATTTTAATTTTATAACATTTTATAAGACGCGTACTACGGAAAACGAGCACTCGGTATATATTTTATCTGTTAAATATGCAGAAACATTTCTTAAACTGAATTTCTTCAACATGTATTTAAGTTTGAGAGAAATATTACAATTTTTAATGAACACTTATTAAAATTAATGGAAAACAATAGCAAATTAAACAATTTTATTTATGTTTTGTTTTCGTTTGCGTTTGTACTACAAACAAACCAAACCAGTGATGCCAAACAAACAGCTGATATCAATGCACGATTTTTTGTGATGATAAAAAACTATCTCTTTCTTTCCTTCGGTAAAAAAAAAGAGACAAAAATGTGCAAGGATACAATTGTCAGATTCAATTTGCTTCAGAAAAAACTGTTATACGTATAGGGAATCCACTAACCAGTGTATTATAGAGATCAGTGTAATGAGCATACCTTGTTTCTGCTAACCGTGCTGAAGTGGCCGTGTTTTTTCAGATTGAAATTATCAAAAATATGCATTATTACTTAGTTTATTTTAAGACTATTGATATTAAATTAAGACTATTGAAATGAAAATGGAGCAAGGGGACTGCTAAACAAATCGTTTAGGTACATTTGTTTCCTCACGCGAAATGTATAAGAGAGTTAAAGAAATCTTGTTCTTGTGTGAAAATTTTTATAGAAGCTCGGATTTATTTAAGGAAAATTTAAAGTTTTAAAAAAGGAAAAGGCGGCACAACGGCTCATGAAGAACCAGGGCCTAGTGACTAACAACTCGCAACCATTCCTGTGTGCGCCTGTCGACAGGAATGGAAGGGACCTACAATTTGTATGCCGAATCCGAACGGCTAGACGAGCAGCACTTATTCGTGACAAGTGATACTCTTGGAGGATTTGTCAATTCCTCGCAAGAGGCAGTAGCCCTGAAAAAAAACTTTTTAGTTTTTAGGTGGACGAGGCTGGGAAGCGAACCACAGACTTCCAGCGTGACAGTCGAACGCACTAACCATTACGCCATTCCACCATTCGATCCCTAGTGAGGTAAAAATATAATTTATGTTTTATAATTGTTTCCAATACTATAATTAATAAATAATTGAATTTGATACTTGATTTTAGATAAAATGCAGTAAAAATCACATTAAAAAAAAAAAAAATAGCTTTCTTTTTTTTTTAATTTTTTGTTCACCCTCTATAAGACTTGTATTTCACTTTTATACAACCATGTCCGAAGCTATCTGTCAAGTTGAAGTGTCATTCAAATTTCCAATATTCATTAAAACTTCGTATCGGCTTCTTTAGGCTGTTATACAATCTGCTACTTTTAAAAGATCTTCGAATAAGTTTATAAGAAGATTTTCCGAAATCATGTATAAAAGCTATATTAGCTTGTATAACATTCTCCTTTTTATGCTTAAATAAACTTTACAAATGTCTTAGCGAACTTCTAAAGTCTATTCTATTAAGCCGAACCGAAGCTGAAATGTTAGTTGGGGGGTGTATCAAATAAGCAGTCTTTTTTCTGTTTATCTTTGGGAGAAGGGAGGTTTTATTTAAGTTTTCGGACAACTTTTCTAATAGACCGCTCGTAACTTAGGATTGCTCGAGACCACTCATAACTTTTGCGAGCGCTCGTAAATGTCCATTAATATTGCTTGGTGAATAGGTTTATGAGGCTCGTAAGTTATGATCGCTCGGTGAATACCAGCCTTAGAACTGATACTGGATGTGGAGAATTTCTTCATCAAAAGCATGAATATCAACTGGATACATTTTATTGACAGGGGACCTTAACAATAATTAATGACTAAACAAGCGTTTAGATAAACGCCACGTTAAACTTTAGAGATGAGTTAGTTTGTGTGTTTACCAATAATCAAATTAAACACGTCTTTAACTAATCAGTGCTCTATCACATTATCTACTACATTTGTTGCCAAACAGAGAGCTTCTGTGAATGGCCGCGTTCAAGAATCGATGCGACTGCCTATCTTAAGATAGCTTTCTATCCATATAGGTTTCTGATCAAGCAAAAGCGGTGGGGTTAATTGAAAATGTTTTTAGCAAAATACAACTCGATGATGGCAAACAAATTTCGGCTTTACATTTTGTAGTTGGCTTTTTTAACAATTTCGCTTGGGATACAAACATATACCAACATTTTTCGGATAGCTATCCAACAGCAAAAGCTGTTTTGTAATCAGCAGTTTTTTTTTAATGGGATTACAACAACAAAAACTTATCTGCGTGCGATTTTTAGTGTTAGTTTTTCGCCATTCACTCTCAAATTGAAATAAACAAATAAGAAGGAATAAATCTATTTGTTTATTTTGATTACCTTATTAGTTTTATAGCATTGCAACAAAATTCATGAACTAGCAATTTAATTCAATTGTAAACGACAAACATAGAGGATAAGGGTAATTATTTTTCTCCTTTGCTTTTCAGAGTGACAGCACAAACGTGGCGTTTGCACCTAATCACGAGTTTGAACATGCGTTTCTTTACTCTTAAATTTAAAGTGGCGTTTAGCGTTAAATTGACTATAAAATTGATTATTGGTATTGTTCATTATTTAGATCCCACTTAAATATTTAACTAATCTCTAAATTTGATTATTGGTAAGGCCCAGGATTTCTGGAGAAATAGTCGGCGTTTACATTTTGGTCTCCGTTTCGATGAACTATTTCATAGTTGAAATTCGATAAGTAGGCTGCATATCTGAGTAATCTAGCAGCTGTCGTGGGAGGTAAATTAGTGTGATGAGAAATATTCTTACCAAAGGTTTGTTGTCTGAGATAAGCGTGAATTTTCTGCCATACAGGTACGTATACAGTCGGTCAAGTGGAAACACAATAGCCAGAGCCTCACGATCAATTTGGCTGTAATTTTTCTCCGACTTTGAAAGGGATCTGGACACGAAATATATTGGCTTTTTGACTTCATCGATGATGTGAGAGAGAACTGCGGCAACTCCTACTGGGCTGGCATCACAAGCAACAGTTACTGGAAATGTAGGATCGTATGGTACAAGATTTAGATTATGTTGAAAGCAGCTCACAACTGCAGACCAGAAAAAATCCAAGTCTGTACAGAGAAGTTCGCGAATAGGCGCTGTGAGTGTTGAATGGATTAGGATGAACTTACTGTAGTACGTGACGAGACCAAGAAATTGATTGACTTCCTTCTCGTTTGTCGGTCTTGGCGCTTCGAGGATAGCTTCAACTTTCCTAGGGTCCTTAGCAATTGTCTTGTATGATATTTCATAGCCAAGAACTATTTTATAGTTCAGATGAAGGTCGTTGTCTTGAAGTCTTTGGAAGCATTTCATTAGATTTTCTTCACACTCGGTGAGTGACTCTCCGCTAACGATAATATCGTCAAAATATGAAACAACTCCCTGTAGGCCGTTTAGAACTTGATCAAGTATTCTGTGGAACTCACTTGGCGCTGATTTAATGCCGAAACTGAGGGGGTTCATTTTGAATGTGCCTTTTTGTAAATTTGCACTCAGTTCGTCAACTTCTATGTGGAGGTATGCCTTATGTAGTTATATAGATCTAGTTTGCAGAAAAACCTGTAGTTTCTGAGATTGGTCACCAATTTATCAATATGGGGAATAGGATAATATGCGTCAGTTAATTGTTTGTTCACAGCAACTTTATAGTCAAAACATAACCTCACATGTCCATCTGCTTTAGGCACGGCTACGATAGGTGAATCCCAATCGCTTTTGGCGATAGGTGTAATGAACTTCACAAAACACTGCTCAAGTTTAGAATTCAAATTTAAGCGTTTCAACTCGCGGCTGGGGAGTAATGTGTAACCGGATTCAGAGTCGACTTCAAATTTCACATTTCTGTCTGCGATGGAAATTTCAATTTTGCATTTTTGTGTAGCTAGGTCTGAAGCATATACGTTAATTATTTCCACTTTGTTGAGACCATTCTGGACATAAGTTGACGTTGACTGGAAATCTTGAAAATCTATCACATTTGATATGTTTCTGGAGCTGGACGTTGACTTGTTTGACAATGGTGTAACGTTTTTGTTTTTGATTAAGGTTGAAATGCATACTTGAGATACATGTCCCTGCCTTTGACTCGAAGATCATTTAAGATTGTGCAGAGTAATTTTGCACTCTGAATACATGTGATTATTTTTGCAACATCTGATGCACAGCTCGCTGATGCCAATGTCTTTGAAATCCACACGGAAACTAGGTTTCCTGCCATGGGAGGCACTTCGTCACCTTAGTTCTATCTTGTTCAATAGACCATTTTTCACGAAATTGGGTTAGTAATGCAGATTTTAGAATTCGAGGGTGCTCTATCGATTGGCGCAACCCAATTTGTTTTATCTCTTTTAGTTTTCAAGTTATGGAGAACTGGTTTGTTCAATAAACCACTTTTCTTACCCATTTGAGTGTTACTTTTGTTCAATGAACCACTTATCATTCTTTTTGTATCATATTGAACAATTCATGGTATATCTTTAAAAACATACCATTTTATTTCTTTCTTGTACAATATCAAAATTATTTTCGTAACAATTTGTACCTTATTGAACAAAAAGATATGAATTTGGTTGTATTAAAACGAAAATTCTATTTTGTTCAATATCATACGAAATCACCATTGTTGCCCTTGATTTAAGTTTAATGTATTGTAATATTTTGCCAAGGGTTCGCAAATAAAACTTATTTCTTTTATTCAAACTGAACAACAATTACTTTACAAAAATAAAACACCTTTATTTCAATTCAATTACTTCTAAAACTTTTATTATAAACAAGCACAACTGTTAATTCACTATTTTACACCGACGTTTATTCGTTCACTTCCAAAATCAAACTGATGTGTTCGGACTGGTGGCGGTGTATTTATATCCAAGAAAAAGCTACTAGAATCTTCTAGGAGTTCGGGAATGTGCTGGAATGAACTTCTCCTCCACAAGTCTTCACAAGTAGCTCAAAAGCTTTCGACCAATTACAAATTATAGCAGTTCCATGGTTTGGGTATTGGATAACGATGCGTGTGGTTTAGGTATTGGATAATGATAGAGTGGTTTATGTATTGGATAATATTAGTTAATCTTTTGTTCATAGATGGCGCTGAACTCATTACTAATTTATTCTGTTATAGAAGAATAAGAGATGTCGTTGTTTGCACAAATGGGCATAATCACCACAGTATGATTTTAACGCAAAATTTGAATGTGTGCAAGTTGCAAAATTTCGCTGGTGGCAAAGCGTACCGCAGAACGAAAAGCACAACGAAATTTTTCGTTCATGATTTCATCATGTCATTTTTGTATGGGATGTTCCGTTTCACATCAGCAGCGTTCTAGGCTTACCAAAGTAAAAGAAAAAAGACATTCAAGAAATGTTGCCGTACATGCCTAACATAAGATCCACGTTTTTATTTTTATATTATCGCCTTAAGCTAATCATAATTTTTAATTTAAAACGTAGCAAAATAATTCAGTGTGAGTCTCACCCGGAAAACATTTCGCCCGAAAATATTTTGTTCGCCCGGATTTTTAAAAGCTATTGTGAGTTTCACCCTCCATTTTACAATAAGGTAGCCTCGTTCGCCACCAAAAATTAAATGGAAATCTTTTCGTCCGAAACTTTTTCGACCGAAACTCACAATAAGGGAAGAGTGAAATGCAATTTTTCCGGGCGGATTTTCTTTCACGCGGAACTCACAATAGGGCTGAATGTGAAACACAAACTGTGAAAAAGTAAATTAATAAAGACTGTTTCTTATTTGTACAGTATTTTACGGATAAAAGAAACACTCGTATAATAAAAACTCGCATATAGGAATTCATTTCCTTCTACAAACATACATTTCAAGAACAAAAAAGTACGCATATGAGAAATTTACTTCATAATTTTTTAATTTACCTTTGCCAAAACTAGTTTGTGCCAATAAATATGTTTCCATAGTTAATGACAGCTTTAAATGTTTATATAGTTTTATATAGTAAAATGTATAATATACTGAAAAATAAATAATAGTTGAGGATTAATATGTCTACAAGAATTTCTTCTTTATTTTTTATTTTAAAAAATAAATTTCTCAACCTTTTCTTGAGAAATAAATCTTTTAGTTACCAAATAAAGTGATTTTCAACATGATTTGTTTCCATTTCATTTAAAACATACCAAGGTATTAAAATTTTTTTGTTCCCATTCATAGTACGAGAACCTAATGAAATCTGATCTGAATAATGACTTTTGTTTTTGTTTAATTTAATACAAAATATCTCTAGTTTCCTATAGTATTCTTGTTTATTTCTGTCTTGTTCAATATTACATTTTTTTTGTTCAATATCCACCAATTGTATCAACTTGTCTTCACTCCATATAACTTTGTTCAATATCCAATATGACTTCTACGTGGATTTTTATTTATCTTTATTTCAGAACAAAAGAAAAAACAAATTTGTGAATTGTCTTTAAAAGAAAATTGTTAAGACTTTCAGAACAACATCACTTGCAAAAATAAATAAGGTAAAGTAAACAAAAGTTTTCGATCTGAACTTTAAAAATCGATTTCCCAACAATTTGAAAAATGGACATAGAACAAGATAGAACTCAGGTGACGACTTCTTGCTCGCGAATGTGCTTGACCTCCGGGTGGTTTCTTATTGTCAGCATATCTGGATCTTGAAATTCGATTAACCTTCCTGGGTTGACTGAGCTAGGGGGTTATTGAGCTACTTCATGGGCATTAAGCTTGGCCGTTTCTGAAGCTAAGGCTTTTTGCGCAATGACACTGAAAGCTAAATCGTCTTGCAGGCATTGTTCCCTAATGTGGTTGTCTTTAAGACCTCTTATAAGTTGTGCCCGGTAGGAACAAATCTGACACCGATTAACAACATGGACAGTTCAGTTTACAATCGACGGCAAGCTTCTGTAAGGCAGTACGTGGCTGTACTGCGAACAATTTTCGTCTGACTGTTGGACTCTCGTGAGAAGACGATGTTGACCCACAAGCTGATTGACTGGAGGTGCAATGTGAACTTGCAGCACCTTTACAATGTCCTTATAGGTAGTCTCATCAATTGGATAATGACTTGCATTTGTCGTATAGGTTAGGGCCAATGGAATTCAAGAATGTCCTCTTGCGAAGGGCTTCGTCGGCTATGTTCTTTAACGCGCAGTAATTGTCAAATCGTTCTATATATTGCTGAAAGTTTTCCAGGTCAGAATTGAACATTTCGAAACACGAGGCAATGATGGGTCATTGAAGTGGCAGCAGCAGCAGGTGGTTGTGGTTGTGGTATTAATTCCCGCATTATCTGGATGAATTGATTGAATTGTGCGGCGTCCATTTTGTACAAAATGCCAAAATGCTATGGTTTTGGTGTTATTTTATTTTCCTGTTCAGCCTCGTCGCCAAAATGCTATGTTTTGAAAGGAAAAAAACAAGATATTTTAGTTTAATATCAATTATTATTTATTTAATTATAAAAAGGAAAAAGATAGAAATGTGTCAATTACAAAAGGAAGTTTTTCTAGGTAGTGATCACAAGGTAGTGTACACTGATCAGTGGTAGTGTACGTTTTGCTACGAATACAGGGTTGTGAACATTGTGAACACAACACTACGTTTAGGTACGACTACAGGGTTGTGAACACAACACATACGGTCGCAAAGGAAGTACATAACTGTCCTAATGAACAACGTTCCCGTGAAGCTGCAGCTGGACACAGCGTCAGACATAACGATCGTTTCTGAGGATGTCTGGAGAAGAATTGGATCTCCTGCGAAAGACGTCACATTTGAATTTGAAGGGAAGTACCAATTTGTTTGGTAAAGTTTTCGTATCAAATCTTACTTCGCTTAATGTTTTACGTACAGATCGGATATCCAAAATCAATTTATGGGAGCAGCCTTTTAGTACCATATGCGAAGCGGTTACAACAGCTCATCATGATTTCATTGCTGAAATGAAAAAGAAATTCCCGAAGGTCTTCGGAAGTTCATTGGGATGCTGTACTAAGCAAAAAGTACACTTGCATCTGAAGCCAAACGCCATTCCCGTTTTTAGAGCAAAACGCCCTCTTGTTTATGGAGCCCAAAAGGAAATTGACGATGAGTTGCAACGCATGTTGGACAAGGGCATCATAACACCCGTTGACTATTCCGAATGGGCAGCACCAATCGTATCTGCGCGCAAATCAAAGGGAACTATACGTATTTGCGGGGACTATGCCACAGGTCTCAATGATGAACTGGAGCCAAATCAACACCCTTTACCACTACCAGATGACATATATGCAAAACATGCTGGTGCGGAAGTTTTTAGCTGCATAGACTTTTCTGATGCCTACCTACAAGTGGAAGCCACCGAAGAATCCCGGAAGTTGCTAGCGATCAACACCCATAGGGGTATATTTTTACAAAATCGTCTACCCCCAGACATTAAGTCAGCCCCCGGATCATTTCAGCAGATAGTCGATGCAATGATGTCAGGACTCGATGGTGTGTCTGGATACTTGGATGATTTCATAGTCAGTGGACAAGATGAGAAAACACATCAACAAAATCTTAAACGACTTTTTCAACGAATGGAAGAATATGGGTTCCGTGTCAAAATTTCAAAATGTGTTTTCATGGCTCGACAAATCAAATATTTGGGGCACATCATTGACCGAAACGGAATTTGACCTGACCCTGCAAAGATAGAAGCCATAAAAACCATGCATGTTCCGGAGAATGTCAATCAACTAAGATCTTTCCTAGGGACTACAAATTATTGTGGCAAATTCATACGGCAAATAAAAGATATAAGAGTCCCACTAGATGAGCTCCTTAAAACCAACTCCGAATTGAAGTGGTCCAAACAGTGAAATCTTAGCATCAGACTTAATGTTGTGTCACTATGATCCGAAGTTACCCATCAAAGTGGCTGCGGATTCATCAAGACTTGGCATCGGGGCATACATTGCGCATGAGTTTCCCGATGGAGCAGAAAAAGTGAACCATCATGCAGCACGATCATTGACACAAGCTGAAAGGAATTACAGTCAGATAGAAAAAGAGGGCCTCGCATTGATCTTCCCAGTGACGAAGTTTCACCGAATGATTTATGGTAGTAAATTCAAACTTCAAACTGACCATAAACTCCTAAAAATATTCGGCTCAAAAAAAGGTATCCCTGCTCAAAGTGCTAGTCGTCTTCAGCGTTGGGCACTTATTTGAATGGCATATGATTTCCAAATCGAGCATGTTCGAACAGAAGACTTTGGCTATGTGGATGTGTTGTCAAGGCTCATAGCAAAACATACGAAGATTGACGAGGACGTGGTCATAGCATGTGCAACTCTAGCGGAAGATATCCAAGCCAAATTCAATAACACACTGAAACCATTTCCAGTCACAGCAGGAATGGTTGCAGCTGCAACACAAAAGGATAAGTTGCTTCATTCCGTCTCAGATTTAATCAAGAATGCCTGGCAATATAAAGTACCAAATGAGTTACAACCGTTTTTCTCACGTCGAGATGAACTTTCAACATTTGATGAATGCTTGTTCTATGGAAATCGGGTAATTATTCTAAGTCAACTAAGAGTCCGAATTTTGCAGCAAGCTACACAAAGGTCATCCAGGTATTCAACGCATGACATCATTGTCCCGGAATCACATGTACTGGCCTAACATCAACCGTGATATTAAGGAATTTGTTCAAAAGTGTCAAGACTGCGCGTTGAACGCAAAATCTCCAGTCAAAACAGAGCTGCAGACCTGGCCAATAGCTGAGCCACCCATGCATCGCGTACACATAGATATAGCAGGTCCAGTCAATGGAAAATATTTTTTGTAGGCATCGACTACTCAAAATGGCCTGAGATATTTCAAACAGCATCGATCACCACAGGCGCTTGAATACAAAAGCTGTCAGAAATGTTTGTGAGATTCGGAAACCCTCAAAAACTTGTGTCTGACAATGGATCCCAGTTCACTTTGAAACAGTTTGAGATGTTTTGCGCTAAACGAGGTATCTTGCATCTCAGGACAGTACCTTTTAACCCACAATCAAACGGCCAAGAAGAGAGATTCGTCGATACTCTTAAAAGAACATTAAAAAAATTGAAGCAGGAGGGGACAACGGAGGAGAACTTGTAAACTTTCCTCATGTGCTACAGATCAACCTCATGCAAAAGTGCACCTGAGTCGAAATCACCTGATCATCTTTTTATTGGGAGAGGCCTAAGGACTAGCGTAAGCCTTCTTAGTCCAAAATCTGCATCGGTTTCAACAAGACGAAACTACAAAATGGAACAAAGCTACAACAGAAAACACGGAGCCAGATCACGTCAATTAAATATCGAACAGAATGTTTACGCCAAGGTCTATAAACAAAATAGTTGGTCGTGTATGACTAGAGAGGTAACTCGAAAACAAGTGAGTAATTCGGTCGCATGCTAATCAGCTAAGGCCAAAGCTTGCACATGGCTTGGCGTCGAAGACAGAGATATCAACATACAGTTAGAAGATTTCAATTTGCCAACACCGGAATCGACTCAACATCAGCAGGAGCAACGACCGCAATTACCACCACCTGATGGTCGACTTATCGAATCAACATCGTCAGGATCATCAACGTCTGCAGCGACCTCAGCAGACCAGTTGGATCTAAGGCGTTCAGCGAGAGAACGGAAGCGCCCAGAATATCTCAAAGACTACGTCTAATTAAAGGAAGGAGATGTTGAGGCAACGCCGAACTCGAACACAATGTATCTGGCAATGACAAATATTACATATGTCACTAAAAACCTCATTTTAAAGATTCATTCCAATATGGCCGTTTAGCGAGAAAGATTGCAACTTTGTATTGTAAAACTGAATTGAATAGTTTATGTAATAATTTATGATTAATAAAGTAAATGAATTAATACGTAACAACGTAACATAGTATTATACTATGTTTTCATTGGAGCCGAAAAGAGGTAATTTCGAAATTAGCTCATTTGGAACGTCATTATCTGTACAAATTTGACGTTTCAAATGAGCTAATTTCGAAATTACCTCATTTCGGCTCCAATGAAAACGTAGTATAATACCATGGTATAGAGAATACAAGGTATGCTTGACAGTTCTTGTCCACGTGATAGGGCTTTTTAGAAAAAAAAGCAATATATCTCTGTCTCATGACTTCTAAACGTCAAATCAAAATTTTTGGGTTAATGACGTTTAAGTGACAGCCTTTTGTTATTTGTTTTGGAGCCAAAAAATATTGTGTAATATTGTTTTGAACTTTGAAGAAAGAAATCGTAACTCAAAACCTAAGCAAATTCATATTTCTACAGTATAATATAATATAATAAGTTAAAGTTTAAAAGTAGCTTGCTTTAAACTATTCGTAGTCATTAAGATGTGCAATCAAAGTGCAGCGAAACAACATAAATTTATTATTTTTTCTTGGCGCTTTGAGTGGAGTTCGGTTTCGAGGACAGTACCAGCCTAAAATCCAAAACGAAAATGGAACTCTCTCAATATGCAAAGTGCTTGGACGAAAACACTAAAGCAAGATATTTGACAAAAATAAAGCATATTGGAAGAGATCCATATTTGTATCCTTTTAATTCAAAGAAACTTCCAACTAATGTAACTTCTTATTTATCCCACAGGTATTTGCTTTAAGGAAAGTCATCATATTCCGGAAAGGAAAACAGTAACAGCAACATCGTAATGAAAGCAGAAGCGCTTTTCAATGCAGGATGTTTACAGAACCTCTCCGGGATATTGATAGGCAGGAGCTATGTTGTGTTGGGAAAGGTTTGTTTTTATCACCTAAAATTTTTTCACTTACATTTCTAATCATTTTTCTTAACACAGGTTTCGCATTCACAGCGCCTCAACGAAAAACCACTGGAAGCATGGGTCATAATTAGGAAGGAAGGTGCGATCGAATCTGCGCACTGTAAGTGCAAGGCAGGGCTTTTTGAGACCTGCACCCACGTAGCCATTTTCTCTTTTGGATTTTCCTAAATATAATGTAGGAACCCAGTCTGGACTTAAATAGTCCCACAATTTCACACATTTCCCTAGAAACAGGACAAACAGAGAATAGTGAAATGATATTTTTTTTAATAAATAATATTTACATACCTGTGGCAAAATGTTTTGAACAAATCCTGTATGTTTTTATGTCGGACTTCTTCCTTATGGCTGAATGCCATCTATTTATCCGTATCTCAGATAGTTTCTTCGATTTTTGAGTTCTCTTCCAAACTTTTGGCAACTCGTAAAATTTAACCTCCGGGTTGATATAACTATTGCTATCACAATACTTAACACAGCAAACATGTACCATTTTCAATACCCCTTTTCAATGTTTTATGGGTTTAATAACTTAATATTTTAAAACGATTTAATAGAACACAAATAGCCAGACTTTTAGCAGTAATAATCAAACTTGTTTGTTTATATGTTTTTTTTTTTGCTTTTCATGTGACAACTGTCATTGACCCAAAATTTTTGCTGTCAGTTTTGAGTTTGACAGTTTGGTAAAAATCTCCATTGCGAGTGAACATTCTCAATCATAGTATTCTTTGGTTCTCAATTTTCAGTTAGACTGCTTTCACACAAGGAAACTGAATTGCTGGAAACTGGGAGTTTGTGGGCGAGAAGGGCAAGAAGTAAGGGGAATGAAAAAAATCTCCCTGGTCAACGATTGAGGAGATTTTTATCACATTCCTTCTCACACTGTCCATAAAGTCTGTTCAGCCAATAGACTTTATATGGAAAAAACAGAAATCTCCGGCAATTCAGTTTCCTTGTGTGAAAGCCACAAATCAATTAAAAGAAAACGTCAACAAAATCTCCAGCAACTGGTTTCCCTGTGTGAAAGGGGACTTGGAAAGAAGAGAAAGAAAGCACACATTTTTGCTTTCGCAAACGAAATCTACCAATCAAAACGACTGTCACTCGCAATGACGTCACACGGATTTCATATCGAGCATTCCTTGTATTCTTTATACCATGGTATAATACTACGTTTTCATTGGAGCCGAAATGAGGTTATTTCGAAATTTGCTTTCAAAACTGAAGGAAAAAGTTTCAACTAGTGCAACTGAGATAGCAATACGAGAAATGTCATGAAAATAAATAAACATTGGGATGCACTGCGTACTAAGAATAAGAAATAGAGTAAGAGGTATTTGTCAGATATACAGTGTACGTGAGTGAAGCAATTTTTGAGAACCAGAAGTGTCAAATCGTTAGCGTGTGATTAGAAAAAAAAACAAAGAAAAAAAATTGATACAAGTTAAAACCCAAATTAATACAACAATTACTTTGAAAAACACAAATAATTTAAAGTGCATTAATTAGACATTTTGGTGATCTTCTTATAAAGTAAAAAAAAAAATGAAGTGCATTGTTCAGGGGTGTGGAAATCAACAAAATAAGGATGATGAAAGCATTTCCTTTCACAAGTGAGATTTATTATATTTTTCTCAATAAAAGTGCTGTAAAGTTTTTGTATTTAGATTGATGAACTATTAAACAACATATTTAGAATGGGTTAAACTTTAAATTAAGTCAAGAATATTATTATTTAGTTGAAAAAGTGCACATAATAGTTAGAATTCAAGAACCAGAAATGTCAAACTGAAATTCTTCTAAACAGGGGTGCATGAGATTATATTGGAGTTTGAAAGGCGCAACTATCTGTTAAGCGCCCTCTTATGAGATAATTATTTTTTTGTTATTAAATCGATTTTCTTCTTTTTAAGTTTTTGATAAAATATATATTTGTTTCGTCGTCGTCTTTTCAGTAAGGTGTCTATCAGTTCATGTCATGGCTCATGTTTAAAGTTAAGTCCATTATAAATAATATGTTGTTCGATAGTTAATTAATCTACATAAATACAAACAGTTAACATTACTTTCTTTGAGAAAAATATTTTAAAACTCACTTGTGAGAGGAAATGCTCTTACCGCCTTTTTTCGTCGTTTTTCACACGATTTAACAACGCACTTAAAAATGTTTTTTTTTGTTTATTGCTAGATAACCACATTGTCTTTTTTTCACTTGAAAAAGTTTTTTTTTTATATGTATGCTTCTTAATTTGTAACACGTTTTTATTGTTCTTCTTTAAAATCACACTAGCGATTTGACATTTCAGATTGACAAAAATTGCTTCACGTACGTACTCTTTCTTTTACTTAGAACATACCACTAAAACAACTTCGGAAAATAACAAAAATGATTATTCTGATGATGCCCTAGTGAGTTGCCGTCAAAGAGCACCCCGTCCCTGCTGTAATGCGTTTGTGTTTGTTTCACACTATTTTGAAAACTGCTTCACTTTTTTCCAACAAGGGCAGTTCCTCTATTTCTTCTTCTAAGGCTGCGTACCAATCCATACAAGCATACATATGTAGATACCTGGTACATGCAACTCGAATAGAAAAAAGACATTGGGGCGTATTCATAGTCATTTTAGACCTGGGTCTAAGTTAAACATAGCTTTCGTTGAATTTTCAGACGTTGATTCTATTTTTTTAAGTTTATCATTTCAAAATATTTTAAGCTATTTGTGTAGTTTACCAAGTTAATTATCTTATACAAATATAAAACCAACAATTTTTGATTAAAATCGGCCCGTATTCATTGAGCCAAAATTGTCTTAAACTGTAGTTTAGATAAACCTGGGTCTATCTGCGACTATGAGTATGCCCCATTGTGAAAAATTTGTATGTTTGTAACACGGCATCGGCAGCTTATCATTATGATTTTGGCTGGGTTTCAGTTCATTTTCATTTAGTAGGTATTGTATGTGGTTGTTTTTGTTTTCCACTTCACTCAAAATTAAAAAAAAAAAACTGGATTTGAATTACAACTCATGCATCTTTGATGGTTTTCATTCTTCCAGTGTTTATTTTTTAAATTAATTTCTGTGTTTAACTGTGGGAAAATGGAACTTTAGTTTATTGGTTCGTTTATTGTTTGTTTAGAATTAAAAGTGGTCGGTGCAACCGATAAATGTCATTTTAAAATCTAACGAAGCAATACAAATTTAAAAGAGCTTGGTGCAGCTGGCTATAAAACAAATAACGACAAACACTGAAATGACATATCCCAAAATTTCGATTTGACGTTTAAAAGCTATGAGACAGATATATATTGCTTTTTTTTTCTTACTAAAAAGCCCTATTGTGAAATACCTAGAAAAGGTACGAAATCTTCTGAACGTAACCACTTTTTGATTGGAATTGAAACTGCCCACTGGAATTGATTCAACCAACAGCACGCACTGGATGATTCAATTTCTCCTATTGAATTTAATAATTTAATTCATACATTATGTATGTTTGTATTATTTATATTTTCTTAATATAGTGAATAAAGTGATCATCTCTCATCATCTATGGTGGGTGGAATGAGTGGCAAGTGCGCATTTGTCGACTATGTTTAATTTAAATACTTTTTTTTTTATATTTCTTTTTAGTAAATAAATGATTTTAAAGGAAAGTTGTTGGTGGAGATTATAAGAACTCTGGTTAATAAAAATCTCGAAATCAATCAAAAAAAAAAAACTCCACAACAAGAAAAAAAAAACATTTTATATTTATTTGAAAAAAAAAAAAATTAAAATTATTCGCATAGAGCGTTTTATTATTCGGTCCGATTTAATTTTTATGTATAGCAATATAATGCAAAAATTGTGATTTAATAACAATACAAAACAAACGAGATTAATCCCCCAGTGCCGAGTTATACAGTTAATACTTAAAAAACTTCGAAAAAAACTCCAGGAAAAAAACAAGGTAAGTTTTGCCCAAAAAAAAGTATTCAGAAAAAAGAGACAGCAAGAAGAAAAAAAAATGTGTTGTGCTAATATCTAATCTTTTAATTTTATTAACTACATAATTTTGCGTGTTTTGATGAATAATTTTGTCTATTCAATGGTAAAAGAAAAGATTTCGATGTTTTTATCAATTTTGTTGGTTGTATTATGTTGTCGCAGTCCTGTACAAGCAGACCGAAATTAAAAATGAAAATATAACAAATGAAAAACATAAACAAAATTAGGTAGTAGAATTTACTCTAATATAATGTGGTGAGTGGTGCTGGGCTGCTGCACATTAATCTAACCTTTGCGACCAGTTTCTTGTTGTTGCTTCCTCGGCTGCACGAATAAAAAAATAAAAACAAAAATTGTAAATGTCTTCCTGCTGTGATACACGAGCATTGAAAATCAAAATTTTGAATCGCAGTCTTTTAAAGTTCCGTCCTAGTTGTGATTTCATACTTTGACTGCCGATAATCAATCACTCTGGCATGTCGCAAAATACCTACAACCTGTGTTTTTTTTAATTAGTGCTACAAATGCGGTTGACTTTTAGGTTTTTTTGATTTATTTTCGAATTTAAGTGACTGTGATGATGCTGTTTTAATTTTCTTAAATGTAAAACCTTGACTCAGCTCAATACCGATTTAATTAGTTCTATGTTAATGTCAATCCTACGCCTACCTACCTCAATGTTAACATTATTATTCTTGAGTTCTGATGATGATGTCAATTTCGCTTGCTTCGTCATATAGGTATACCAACTATTTTTTTTTCGTTTATTTCCTCAATTTGCCATTTGACCAGAGTCATATTTCTAGTTTTTGGAGGCTGCTTTATTAAATGGCTTTGCGCTTCTAGAGTGGTTGGCAGCAAGAGGAAGAATTCTTCATCAAATCGAAACCAGTTGATTTTGATTTATGTTCTTGATTTTTGCTATATTCTTAAATGGTTTGCTCCCTAAAATGGTTTGCTCCCTTATTTATATGCACACCTTCCTCCCCTTGTCCATTTATCTCATTTATCTATGAGCTTTTCGCTCGGGGCGTCTCTGCTCCCTGGTCACTCACGAATTTTGTTTGTTGAATGTGGATTGGATTTCAATTTTAAGTAAGAATTCTCTCAAGAAACACCCTTATAGATAAATACATATGTACATACTAGATTAATTCTCGTTTTTATCTTTTGTTGTTGAATTATTAACTTAAAACTTTCCCGTTTAATGAAATCAAAATTGATTTTGACACATCATTTTATTTCATGGTTTCAAAAAGAATTATGTTCTTATTGGCATTGGGCGCATATAAGTTTCTAAACAACCAAAACCGGATAGGTTACCTAGGCTGTCAAAAATCAAAACCACACATCGAAATATGTTCCTGTCGGCAAATTTGTATTATTTTGATTTTTAAGTGTATTTAGTGCAAAATAAGTTAAATATTATAACTAAATTGAAAAATGTCAATTTTGACTAATTTAATCCAATCGAAGAGGATGAAGACATGGAATATTTTGGATACCTTAGTAATTAAGTATATAAACTTTACATTCATTTTTTACACATTAATGTTCCAGGCATACCTATACAAATTTCATTGTACCGTCAGTTTTTTATGGCAATTCTTGGGATGCAAAAAATCTTAGGTATACTAAAGTTTTTCGGACAGCTTAAGATTTATTTTTCGGCAGCAGCTTTTCAGACGGCATTGCAAAATCACGAACCTATCCGGAAAGCTCTTCATAGAGATGGGATTGCGCCCTTTGGAACACGGAGTCCTGGCACCTAGCAGTTCTGCTTGAAACACAAAAATAGGATAAACATTTCTTTGATTTGACATTCAATATGAGTCGTCATTCCATATGAAAACGTCTAATCGAAAAGCCAACGCATTTTTGATTTTTTTTTAAACTTTGTGAGAATCATCTTTAGGTTCCCAAAGATGTTAATCCAGCTGGATTTAATTTTCGCATTCAGCGTTCCCCCTCTTCCTCCCTTGAAAAATTTGAAAATCATCATTGTGTCAGTTCAAAGATAAAAACGGTTGTTTTTGAAAAAAATACTTTTATTTACAAAATCACAACTAAACAGTATAAACCACGGTGCTGAAAAAACGTGTTTTTTTTACTGTTTTTTCTTGGTTTTTAACTGCCTCCCGTTTGCCGACCGTTATATGTAACGCGCTAATATTTCTCAAATACTAAGAACACATATTTTCAAAGACACAACCAAAAATTGACTTATTTTGTTCTCCCTTTATATAAAATATCACTGCTTTAAAAATCCATATTTTGAAAAATTGCATTTTTAGGCCATAATATCACTATGTTTAGCAAAAAATATCGAGATGAAATTTTTAGCATTACTAAGCTTGTAGTTTCAGCTTTAATTTCTGAAAGACCTCGACATACACAAATCCGCTGGCCCGGATAGTATCCCTCCCATTGTTCTGAAGAGGTGTTCTTCAACGCTGGCAAAACCACTGCGTAAGCTTTTCCATCTGTCCTATTCTACTGGTCTCTTTCCGAGTGGATGGAAAACAGCATTTGTCCAGCCTGTCCCTAAAAAAGGCGTATCTTCTTCACCCTCAAACTATCGGCCAATTGCATTAACGTCCCTTCTTTCCAAGGTCATGGACACGCTGATTAATTTTCAGCTGAAGAAATATCTTGAAGAACGAAAGCTTCTTAATGACCGGCAGTACGGCTTTCGTAGCAATAGGTCCACTGGTGATCTGATGGTATATCTCACCGAACAGTGGAACAAATCTTTACATCGCTTTGGAGAAAGTAAGATTATTGCGCTTGATATTTCTAAGGCGTTTGAAAGAGTTTGGCACCAAGCTCTCTTATCGAAAATGCGCGCATTTGGTTTCGATGAATCTCTTCTTCGTTGGATTAGAAATTACCTTTCGGACCGATCAATACAAGTTGTATTGGACGGTTTCAAGTCTGAAATTCACAAAATAAACGCTGGTGTGCCCCAGGGCTCCGTTTTGTCTCCGACTCTCTTCCTTATATTCATAAATGATCTTTTGTCTGAAACTTCTAATCCATTAAACTGTTTCGCTGACGACAGCACCCTCAGCTTCTCATATTCGTTTTCAGATTCACATCCATGTCCTTCGGATGTGGAACTAGAACGGCAGCGTATGATTAGCTCATTAAATTCTGATCTCGACAGCATTGTCCAATGGGGAATCAAAAACCGCGTAGAATTTAATGCTTCGAAAACTCAATGCTGTCTTCTGTCATCAAAACGAAACACACCTCCCATGCCGCTATCCATGAGTGGCACTTGTATTGAAGAAACCGAAAAGCTTTCAGTCCTCGGTATGTGTATCACAGACCACCTTCTGTGGAACGAACACATATTCGACGTCGCCAAAAATGCAGCGAAATGCTTAGGCTTTCTTCGGCGATGCAAGAAATTTTTTTCCCCTTCTGATCTGGCTGTAATCTATAAAGCATTTATCCGTCCGAAACTTGAGTACAATTCTCATATTTGGGCAGGTGCCCCAATAACCCACTTGAGTATCTTAGATAGGATTCAAAAAAGAGCTTTGAAAATGATAGGTGACAGAAATATAACAGAAACATTTGCATCCCTCGAACACCGCCGCGATGTTTCATGTCTAACATTATTTTACCGTTACTTTTATAAACACTGTTCTAGTGAAATAGCCAGCTGCATTCCTCCCCTAAGACAATTCAACCGTAATACTCGTACCTCTAGGAATGCACATCAGTTTACCCTCGAGTCCAACTTCGGACGTACTGTCAAGTATAGAGATTCTTTTTTTAGCCGCACTACCCGAATGTGGAATGCTTTACCCGGCTCTATCTTTCCCGACCATTTTAATATTCAGAGGTTCAAAACCAATGTGCATCGGTAACTCCTCTTAAATCCTTCCCTATTTTCCCAACGCTCGCACTGTGTTTAAACATTTTAAGGGCAGCCA
Organism: Melangyna quadrimaculata; assembly: GCA_949320155.1. Lineage (NCBI taxonomy): Eukaryota > Metazoa > Arthropoda > Insecta > Diptera > Syrphidae > Melangyna > Melangyna quadrimaculata. The sequence goes on from OX439486.1 coordinate 9,446,381, forward strand.
AATCCCTTTAGTGCGCGCTCAATCAAAAAAAAAAAAAAAAAAGTTTTGTTTTGTTATTTGTATCCATAGTGTGAGCGCACTGGTTTAAAGAAAGCACTAATTTTCAAATAATAACAAAAGTGATACTAGAATTTGAGAACCGTTATGAGCAATACTCTGAATTTATTTATTGTTTTTGAGATTCAATTTTAATGCCCTTTTTATGTTGAATCGAATGAGCTATCATTTATCAAAATCGGTCAAAAATTGTGAAAGCTATGATTTTTTTTATAAAGTAAAATATATAAGATAAATGAACATGAAAATAAAAAGAAAAAATCCATCGCAAATTAAAATAGTTTTATTATTTCACTATCTGTCTGTTTGTATATAAAATAAGAAAAAAAAAAAAAATGATATTTTATAAAAGAAGCCTAGCATCAAGCATTGGTACTAAGAATTATTTTTAACTTTTTGAGTTTTAATTTTAGCTCAACTTGCCTCCAAGTAATGATGAAAACCAACGTGTGCTCCATACTTTCAAATTACAGCACAAATCAAAAATCAGCTGCAAATAGCTGCAGACCTAGGAGCTATGTTCAAATTTGTCTATCTAAAATGGGTTTCAATAACCTCGGTTTTGACGGTGGTATATATCAAAAAGTTATAATTTCTTTGGTATCAATTTTCAGAATGAAATAGTTAAGCTCATTGTTGTTAGATAAAAGCATTACTTTTATTTTAAAAATAAAATAAAATTGATACATTGACATTGAAATTCGATTTTTTGCGAAACCCTTTATTTCTGAACGCAACATTTTTCAACTCCATTTTCTTGGAAAAAATATATGAAAAATACAATTATTTTATGATATTTTGAATTGATTAATAAAGAATAAACAAAAGTGTTAGGGATAATCACACAGTTTTTTGATTGCACGCAAAATGTAGAGCAGGTAAAAATAAAAAAAGGTGTTTTTTATATGGGGTTTTCCTTATACCTGTTGGTTTAATATAAATAAAAATCAAACAATTTTTATTGTTCTTTAAAGTTTTATTGCTTTGTTTTTGTTGTGTATTGCTTAATTTTGTATGACCTTTAAAGATTAGTAATAACTTATTAAAAATTTTAGACTCTTAATTAAAACTATATTAAGTATATATAAATGATTAAAAAAAATAAGTCAGTATCGAGTAATTGTGCATTTGTGCAACTTGATGATAATCAATAATATATATATATAATAGGTCTACGCAAGTTTAAGAAGAAAGTAGGACCATAAAATACATTGTTTTAGGGGGTCAAAACCCTTTGATCCCCCCCTGACCAAAATTTCGTCGAAATGTGTGTAAGCCCAATCTAACCATGTGTTCAAAATTTCATTGCTCTACGTTTCATGGTTCAGATTTTACAGACTTTTTTTCGCTCTCCCATACAAACCAAACCACTGTAGATGTACACTTGATAAGAAGCTTAAACTCAAAAATTTCTTATGTTTTTAAAGGATTTTTCTAGTAACTTTTACAACTTTTTTAAAATAAAATAAAATGAAACCTGAAAAAGCCAAATTCCCCAGTAGTCGAACACTGGTTGCCTGAACCCGAACATAACCTAAAATAATTAATGAAGATTTTTTTAGAATTTTTATTTATTTTTTAATTCAATTTTTTGAAAGTAGGTTTGGTATTTTTCGTTTCATTTTTAAATGTGAGGTCAGAAATACTCATAGTAAAGATAAGAACAGACGGTTGCTAGAGTTTAAAATATTGTCAGATTTGTCAGTGAAAATTATGTCTTAAATCTTTTACAACGGTTTGGATTAAAAAAGTAGTTTGACAATATTGTTAGAAACATTCCAACCCATTGTCAGACATACGTCTCTTCAGGTTATTGCTTATCATTGACAGATCTAAAAGTATTGTAAGATCTGACAGTCGTCTGCACTTAGATCCAGTTTCACAGTGCACACTTATCCTGTTTTGAACGCTTAAGTGGCCCTTAGGTAAAAATGGTCCTATCTACCTTAGAACCAGTTTCACAGTAACAGTAGTTGCACTTTAGTGCGAAATATAGGATACAAAATGCCAATTTTTGCAGTGCACCCCATGTTGGGCACTTAAGGGTCACTAACTCAGACTGCAAAAAATACCAAAAAGTACGATTATGCAAAACTTAAGTGCAACTTATTCCAAAGTGTTCACTGTGACACTGGCCCTTTATAAAAATCTTAAGGCTTAACTACATAGACCTACTTTTTGTAAAAAGTGCAGAAGTGAGAAATAAAGATGTATGCTTAGGAAACCTGCTTGCAAAAAAAAACATTCTAAAATTCTTCTGACAGATAAATTTAGTCAACACACACAATTTCCAATTGGTGTCTTCAGCAGCGACATTTATTTCTTACTTTCGCACTTTTTGCAAAAAGCAGGTCTATGTAGTTAAGCCTTAAGATTTTCATTAAGGGCCAGTGACACAGTGAACACTTTGGAATAAGTTACACTTAAGTTTTGATAACTAGTTTCTAGTTAACTAACCGGGCAAATGAAACCAAAAATAGATAGTTTCATTAAATCGAACATTGGAGAAAAAGGTGTTCGAATACTGGACTCTAGGTTCTTGATTGAAGAGTTGCCTATATTTGAACACCAGTGTTCGAGTAGGAAACTTGACCAAATTTGGTTTCCTATGTTCGAACAGCAAAAAAATAACATAATTATAAACTTTTAAGCTACAAATTTAACTTAAATGAATAATGATAGATATAAACTAACAAGAAATCACTAACAAATATATATTTGACTTAATTTGCCAGAAATACACACAGTTTCCCACAACAACCTCAACAGTTTTGTTCTTTTTTTTATCGAAATGGTAAACGATGAAACTCTCTGAAGAAACAATACAAATTGCCATTTTTATAAGTTTTGGCATAGGTTGTACTAGATGAGAGTTCCTAAAGGTTAAGGGGGATAACAAAAGTAGAATTTAACATTTTTAGAAGTTAAAATCTAAGAAATTCAACAGTTTGGATGCTTTTAAAAAAAAAAGTTTTCGATTACTGGGAGTGTTCGAAGTAAGGCAACCCTTACACTATGGCCATTAAAATTGTATAAAATATTTTACATTATAATTTTCATTAAAACACTTCAAACATTTTTCTAGGAATTTTAATAAATTAAAGATCTTGCATATAAACAAATTTTGGTTTTAAATTGTGTAAAATTATTTATATTTCTTATGTTGGAAGGCAGATTGTTGTATGCTTGGAGTCCCATATAAAATATGCGAGCTTGTGCCTTAGGTGTTCTGTGCCGGATTGTGTTGAACTCTTCGATGTTTCCTAGGTTATGTTGAACCACTCTTCTTTCAGGTACACTTGATTGGCGATATTCGGGGCACAAGTTGTGTTTTATTTTTAAGACAAACATCATTGCCATCATATAAAGTCTTTGACTTATGTTCAACCAATTTAGTGACTCAAGCATAAACGAGACAGAAGTAAATCGATCACAATTCAGTATTATGCCCTTGGCTTTATTTAGCAGTTTTTGGAGACTACTTTTTTGCGTATCGTTACAAAGATAGCGTATGCTCGTCTCGCACATGATGAACTTGGTTACACTCGGATCACGAAAACAAAATCTACAATAAAAACGCTCTACAAGTAGAATTCTCTAACGGACTACTTGAAAGATGAAAGCGAAATATATATTAATCGTGTCATTTTTATTGATGGTTGTGCAGTTATATGGACAATCTACTGGTCGAAATATGGACTTGATCGATCATACCTTGTGGGTTTGAAGCTTACATATGACGCAAGTGGGATGAAGGTGATGTTAATCTAGTTTTTGACCGATATTTCGATTTGAATCCGAAAATTGGAACACGTATTTTGAGACATAGTGCCTGTATATCACGGCATCACGTACTCATAGTGGTCTTAGTCGTTACATTTAACAAAAAAAAAAAAAAAACAATTCATTGACATCATATGACATCTCAATGGACAAAGCTTTTAGAATACCTCCAAGAAATAAGCTAGTAGTTGTTACATCTTCACACCAAATTCTAACTCAAGTTCATAACAAAATAATATCCCATCGGGAAGATCTTGAGACTTATCACAAAGAAGTAGGCGTGATTCTAACTTTACAAGCCATTTTGACAGCTTTGATGAATTAAGTTCATATTTAAGTAGTTTCTGATGACACAGATGTATTTCTCCTTTTGATGCACCACTATGACCAAAATAACTAAAATTGTACCTTTATTATGGAATCTATACACAAGCAAAAAGATCATTTGTAGACATTAAAGAAAATGTAAAAAATATATGTATTGATATTGTGGATCAATTACTCCCAACACATTCTCTTTCTGGTTGTGATACAGTGATAGGATTTTTGTGAAGGGAAAAAAGCAATTATTGAAGGTGTTTAGATCTGGAAACAAACTTAATATGCCAGCAGTAAGAAATGACTATGTTCTATGTGAAACTACACGATTCGTGGGCTTGTGCTAAGATACACAGGACAGTACTTGAATGATATAGGTTCTATTTGTAGTTTGGAGCATGAAAGTGTCCGGTTAGAAAGTGTCATTAATGCCCAACTCTTCCACCAACAGCAGAAGCGTTTCAGGAAAGAGTTAAACGTGCATACTACCAAGTCCGTGTCTGGAAGAAGCAAGCACCCACCCAAGAACCCAAGCAATGTTGAGCTAACAACCTATGGTTGGACTAAGGACAAACAATCAAAGAAACTAATTGCTAATACCATTACCACAAGCAGCAGTTGTAGCCTCAAAAGACTTTTGAGAAATGATAAGTTGTAACTGTTCTACAGACAGAATGTGCTCTGTAAATGCGCGATTGCAAATCTATCATGAACAGTCTTGCAAATGTTCTAAAACTTAAGAGTGTTGGAATCCATATACAAATATTTTGGGAACAGATAATGAAGATGATGATAAACCCTGCGTAGTTGATATGTGAAACTATTAAGCCTTAAGGGTGGAATTTATATTTTTAATTTTGATACCTATAATAAAAAGAATGTTAAAGTAAATTATTAATATACAAACATATAACATTACAATAGGTAATAAATGCTATATTTATTTCTATGAACATGTGTTTCGGTGAAATCAATCCACTCAAATATACAAAAAAAAAGACATTTTTTAATTTGGACCCATTCCTTTAAACATAAATGTACAGTTATGGACAAAACAATAAGACCACTCAAAAAAGGTTTAAATTTCATAAGAAAACTCCAACTAGTAAATCCAATCCTAAAAAAAAGGATTGTGTGGAGTGATACAAACAAAAGACTTACCCACAAAATAGTAAGATTCTGCTAAGAATTTATCAAACAAAATAATCAATTTCCTAATATTTTTTAAGTTGTCTTATTGTTTTGTCCCCTCATTATATCTATTAATTTTTTAATTTCCTATTTTTTTGTTTGTACATTTAAATTTATTTATTGTCCCGGTTGGAAAAATGCCCAGTTTCTGCCTAGTTTCGACATGGCACTAGTCAGTTTTGATTAGGAAAAATCTAGACGAGGGAAACTTGTCAAATATACGTCAAGCCCTTGCAAGTTTTCAGTAAGTAAAATTTAGACGAGGAAAATGTTTCATACTTTCGTGAGGTTCTCGCTAGTAAGAACTTGATACACGTTTTCGGCATCCTATCAGACTAAGCACTATCGTTATTGATACATATGCAAAATTTAAACTAAACAAATTGAATCGATGAATCGAAGAATACAAATTTTATCTTTTATTATAATTGATCAGTTTTGGTTTCAAAAGTTAAAAATTTTACGCTCTTGTAAATCCTGCCAAGATAATCATATATGTATTTTCTTTCGAAAATCTCCATTTTCAACCTCCCACCCCGCCAAAGGCTTTTTGAACTATTCATTCAAATTAATCAAAAATTATAATTTACTGTCTTAAACTATATTTACTTAATACCAGATGATTCATCTCAAGTGGATCATATCCGGTTGTTTTTGTGGTGGGATGTAGTTTAGATTAAGCGCATTTTTGTAGTTTTCTTCAAAAGTAAAAGAAGACTCACTACAGAAATGATCCTGTGAAGTATAGTCTTGATAGTAAAAAAATTAAGCGCATTTTTGTACACGATACTAAATCAAATATGATAATAAGAGTATTTTTCAAAAATGCCCAGTATTATATGTACTAACATTGCTTTAATATCGTATTAAATTGATACAAATTTTTATTATTCAGGTTTTTATTTTTGATATGAGTTATTTTACTATCGGATCACAACCGATACTAAAATACCCTTTTTTAATGTTTCTAGAAAAAATATGAACAAATCTAGTTTGTGCTGGTCCGGGGCCTGGAGTGGTTTTTCTGACAAAGCAAAAGGGTTCATAATCGACAAGGCCCTAGTTTTGGCCATTACTCAGCCATGCAAGGCCTTGCCAGAATCTATTTAAAACTCTCTAGTGCCATGTCGAAAACTAGAATGTTTTTCTGCGCGGGGTTTTATGACCTAAGTTCTGTGCTCTATTTCATAAATATTCAAATGCAAAACAAAATTTAAAAATATATTCCTATACTTGAGTTTTCTTATGAAATTTAAACCTATTTTGAGTAGTCTTATTGTTTTGTCCATTACTATATATAAAATATAAACAAAATGAATTGTAAAATTTTTAAAAAGTTATCTAAACGAAAAGTTAATTATGTAATTGGATTCAGCATAAAAAAATACTTGGAAACGATACCGCACTCGACCTAGTTTACAAAATGTTTATTTTAAACAAACACTCATCCCCCTTCGCCTGATCAATTTTCCCTCCCCAAAAATCTGTAAAGTATAAGTTTATTTGGGTAATCATTAAAACTGCATTTATAGTGTCAAGTAAATTATTGTGAATCCCAATTTTTCGTGAATGCACACCACTGCCGCCTTTTCATTAAAAGTCCTTTATTGATGACGTCATATCTAAAAATACTCAAGATTGCCAGATGTATACCCGACATTTTCGGATTCAGCACTTTTTTTTCCATAAAGATACCATCAAAACATTTTGTATATACCGAAATTTTGAGTTTTCCATTTTCCTCAGACTATTATGGATGAACTTTTACCGTGATGATACTTATACCTAAGGATACTTTCCTTTAGTATATCTGGAGAACTCATAAAGTTCACTAGGCTGGTCAGATTTTAGAAATTTTAGACCGCCACATCATACAACTTGAACCACTGTAAGTCGTTATGTTTCATGTCCAAAGTGAAACATGTGGCAACAAAGTACGCTTATCAATGGTGGGTTAATAAAAGTATGTATCTGACAAGAAAACGTGAACAATTTCAGGTTGCTACCGCTGCACCGGCTGATTTGATGCCAATTTTTTTTTTTAACTTTTTTTTTGAACATATTCGTAATGTATCTGCTTGTTTTAAGAGCCTTGAAAATTTTTTTAATCGCCTCACAGAACAAGTGAAAATATACATTTTATTTTGAATGTGTCAAGTGCGTCAAGTGAACCGTACTGTGTACATCGTTATACACTTCAATTCTCAGTTTTAAGCTTTTGTGTCGTATGTGTATCTTTATCACTCCACTCGTGCAATCATTGATGTTCTAATTGAGTTTACATACCATGTCCATATGACTGAAAAAGGAAGTAATTAATTTGAACAGGGAGAGCAGCAAAAAACGAACACATTTAATTGTTTCTTTTTTTTTTCGTTCACTGCGGTACTGAAACGAACATGCCAGTTTCATTAAATATAAAATATTTACGCGTGTATCTGCTGTTGTAAGTTTTTATATTAAAATTATAACGATGAGTCATGAAAATATGATGATGTCATGTGATTTAGTGAGAATTAATTCAGACCAGACAAGATAGTAGAGTCCATGAATGTTTTCACTTGTTAAACCCAAAAAAAAAAACGATTCCGATGTTAATGATTTTTTTAAATTTTTGTTTTGTCTTAGTTGAAATCGGAAACATTTTGGGGAGTGAATTAATTAAGCAATAGTAATGATTTAAAACAATAAAAAAACTAAATCATTTAATTACGATATTTATTGAAACTTTAATTATTTTTATGTCGGAAAAATGATAGCACCAATCCATAGCACTTAATCTTTTTTTAAGAACATACATCTGTTAAATAAGCACTAAACTTGGTAAATGCATACAATGATGCATCACTGCATCGTGGCGATGGTAATGCTGATGCGCAACGCAGCTGATGCAAATGCATCTGCAGTAAAGCATCAACAATTTAATTGATTCGGGCTTGTTTGAATTTTGCGCATCATTTGATGCAAGTTTGTTATAACCAATAAGCTACACAAAAAGTCATGCTGATGTGATGCACTTGTGAATGTTCGCCGAAAGTGGTTGCGCATCATTTCTATAATGATGCATTTATGCATTCACACATGATAAATTGATTATAAGTTACAATCTTTTTAGCTGAAAGTGAGTTGTGAATAAAACAGAACAGTATATATTTACAAATTTTGTCTAGTGTTTATTTGAGGTCAAATAAGAGTTGTGTTAATATGTATGTATGTGTATGTATTTCACGTGGTCCTTATGTTGAATGTTCGTTTCATGTTAATGCTCTCAGTTGTTCATAGGGTTCGAAATAAATGAATAACAAAAAATGCTCTTTAAGTTCAATTCTCTGCCTTAATCCGTTTGTTGAATTCTGTGGACAAAAATCTTTTCCCACGCCAATTCTTGACGGAAATTAATGAAATTTGGTACATCTAATGATTTTAGGGCGCAGAATTCAGTGGTACTGCCTATATTTTTGTACTTGAAATGGGGGCTTCATAATTATGGCAAGAACATGGTTCGATACTCTGATCTAATTTTTATTTTATTTTTGCTTCAGTTTATATTTTCAATGATTCTATTCATATTAATATTCATTATCTGTTTTTTTTTGCAATTTTGCATAAGAAACTCTGCTTACAATTGATGAACTAATGTACTTAATTTGTGTATGTTTATATTGTTTTGATTTTCTTATTTTTTCACATACTGTTCTTAAAATATTGATTATTATATTTTCAATTTATTTAATTTTTCTTTGTATACAGTTCACCCCACCGATAATCTTAATTCTATATTTTGAAGTAATTTGAGGTGGCCTTCAACACTATTTATTATACCTATGGTATGATTGATACAGAATGTCCCAATTTTTTCTTATATTCTTTATAACATTGTATATGTAACATTGTTTACTATGTACATAATAATGAATTGATATAAGAAATGAAAAAAAAATGAAAAGTTCCAAATAAAGCCTTTTCAAAGCCATGATTCTTATGAAATTTATGTTAAAAATGTCTTAGTATACGTGCTCGAATGTGTACTAAAATATAAAAATGGTTCCAATATGTATCAAATTTTTAGAATTAAAATTTATTAGAATTGATTTGTTTGATCTTGCTTTAATTTTGTTTATTGAAAAATATAGTGTAAAATAATATCTGTACCAAAATTGTTATTTTTTTGTATTGCATTATTTAAATCTGACGTAAAACTAAGAATTCTGATAGTTTACACTTGCAAATAACCCATATTTATAAAAATAGATAAAAAGGTAAAAAGTATACAGACCGGCTATTTGATGATTATTGTACAGTTGTTAACTATTAGAATTCTTAGTTTGATAGCAGATTGAAACGATGCAATAAAAAAAACACACATTTTTGTACAGATTTTATTAAAAACTATTTGGAACTTTTCGGAAGAAGGAGAAATTGACCGAACATTTGGTTTATCAGCTTTAAACAAAGAAAATTTTCAAATTTGTATGAGGTTCGATCAGATTTGGTCAACAAAATTTAAATAGAAAAAAAATTAAAGGAATATCACACAAAACAATTCTAATCCCTAACGAACTTGGCGGAACATGTTGGATTAAATTTTCTAAACTTGGTGCATATCTCCCGGCTGGAAAAATGCCAAGTTTCTGTCCAATTTTGGACAAGGCCCTCGTAAGTTTTCAGTAGGGAAAAGCTAGACAAGGAATTCTTGTCAGATACTTGGAAAGCGCTTGCTGGATTTCAATACCAAAAATTTAGACGAGGCTAACTTTTCAAACACTCGGGGGGCCCTCCCTAGTAAAAACTTGTTGGACATGTATCGGTACCCCATCAGGAATGTCTCTTGTACACCAAAAACACAAATTTTATAATCACCATGCAATTTCAGAGTCATGTCTTCTTTTTCGTATTACACTTTTTACTATGGGTTTGAGACATCTGAATAGGATTGTTCAATGAGGAAAAACCTGTTCTAATTTGTTCTATCTAAAAGCAAGTACATAAAATCCGGTTCTAATCTGTATGTTTTTGTTATGTAATATGGAATGAAACTTATTCACTTTCGACATTGAATATTTGTATAGCGAGTTAGCCTAGTGGGTAGAGCATTGGACTGACAATCAGAATGTTTGCCTCACGGCAAAAGGGTTCATAATCGCCAAGGCCCGTGTTCCAGCCTTTGCTAAATCTTGGTAGTGCCTTAATAGAATCTATGTAAAACTCTCTAGTGCTTTTTTGAAAATTAGATTGCTTTTCTGCGCTATATTTGAACCATTTTTATATTTTAGTACACATTCGGGCACATATCTTAAGACATTTGAAACAAATTTTATAAGATTCCTAGCTTTGAAGTGCTTTCTTTTGAACTTTTACATTTCAAACCATTTTCTTGCCTAAATTGTGAAGCTTCCATTTCGAGTACAAAAATATAGGTAGTACCACTGGATTCTGCTTCTTTAAATTATTAAGTGTGCCAAATTTCATTTGTGTCAAAAAAATTTTCGAGATTTTATTCAAAACTAACATTAAGATGATGGTAAAGTCATAAAAAGTGATTTTCGTCAAGACATCGTCGTCCGTCGCGTCGGTCTGTTTGTCTGTGCGTCCTGATGTATGAACATCGAGCTAGCGCCTAAACTAATACACGGATTTTCTTCAAATTTGGTGTGAAGTATTTTTATTCGATTTCCTACCGATTTTTTTGTTTTAGCTCATCTAGAACAGGTAGCTGCTATCCAAAAAATTTGATTTTATAAATATTTTGGAGATCCAATTTGAGACAACAATGAAAATGATATCTAAGAGGTAAAAGCTTATATTTGTTTTGACAGTATTAACCCTCTGGAGACCTCATTTCCGTGAACTAGCCAAATCAACTAGTAGAGTACTTACATACTTAGGTCCTCGGACCTATTACGTCCGTGATGTTTCCCTTACGGGACATAGGGCCTCCACTACTCCTAAGCGCCATCGTGATTTCTGGAAATATATTTCAGCTCTCTCCAACTTTTCCCCAGTCGGGCCGATTCCTGTTCGACCGTTCTTCGCCATGTACTTCTAGACCGGCCCACTTGTCTTCCCTCCTGTGTGAGCGGGTTCCACTGCATTGCTTGAGATGCAATGCACCGATCGCCTTTTCGTAGCGAATGGTCAATCTACTGCCACTTTCTTCTTCGTATAATGGACTCTATGGGCTCCCGACCCGTTCTCGCATGAAGTTCGGTATTGGAGATACGGTTGGGCCAGAAAATCCTCAAGATGTTTCTTAGACATCTATTAACGAACGTTTGCAGCTTTTTAGTTGCAGTGTCAGTGACTTTCCAAGCACTGCACCCGTAAAGCAGAACGGATTCAACATTGCAGCGGAACAGTCGTAGCTTGGTCTTTAAGCTAAATGAGTTTTTTCTCCATATTTTGGACAGCATTCCGAACGCAGCCTTTGCTTTTCTGATTCGGCTGTTTACGTCCAGTTCAGTTCCGCCACCCGTAGAGACAATACTCCCAAGATATTGGAAATCCTCTACCATCTCTATCGGTTGTCCAGAAATATTTACTTGGATTGATGAGGAAGTTCTAAGGCTGATCCCTTTTAGTTTTTGCCAAGTTGATCCTAAGCCCTACGATTTCTGCTTCTCTCTCCACCCTTGTTGGCATTTGATGGAGATCCATGATCCTATGAGAGAGTAAGCATACGTCGTCCGCGTAGTCCAGATGTTTGAGGTGAGAACTAGTAGAGTAGGTATCTGTATCTGTGCATGCGGCCTAATGACTGCAAGCGTGAATGAATTTTCATGTATACGCTGCATACACTTTATATTCTTGCATGTATGTATTGTATATATGTATATGCAAATATGAATGGTTTTTTTATAATACAAATTCTATATACTACTTAAATACATCAGCCAAGTAGAAGACTTACCATTATTTAATTGGACTTGTTGAATTATTATATGCAAATATTCATTTGCTTCAACATGATTTTCTGAGTGCAGAGATAAAACTCACGCTTGTGGAATTTGGCTCTTTTACTAGAGATTTTCGCCTTAGCGACGTATCCGTCGGAACGGAAAATTCTTCGATTTCCTCCGAATTGGAGGCTTTTTGCTTCGAGGTACTCTTCCGAACATCTGTTCGGAACATTTGTCCGACATTCTTTGATGCAGCCTGGCGTTCTGCGTTGACATACGATGTAATGCGTTTTTGAGTGAAAATTTTAAAATATTGTTCCGAAATTCTCCGACAGAAATTTTTTGCGGAATTTGTTTCAAGTTTTCAGTAATTTATAAAAAAAATAATTACAGAAAGAAATTGTTTGTACTTATTGCTTGAATTTACGTTTCCAGGACAAGAGTAAACGAAAAAACAAGCACCAAACTATACAAGCTCTCATAAATTTCATGCATAAGATATAGTACGAAGATACATCAAAAGTTCTATAGAAGATGTTGCTGCATTTTGGGTCGAAGTGGCCAACTGAATAAACTAAAATCACAGCGCAGAGAAAATAAATTATAAAAGTGTTATGTTTATTTTTGTATTATAGTTGTTAAAGCTAGAGCATCCATTCTTTCGTGTTTTTCTTTACTCTAGTTCAAGGATTTATCTTTTATTTTTAAATTGTTTTTGATAACTGGGTTTATTGCATGAACATCTATTTGAACATAGAGATTGCTATTTCGAAAATGTATCGATATTTACCGAAAACAGCGATATTTACCGATTCGATATGCACTCCCTGTCACTTGTTTGAGGCCACTATTTTCATAAAAGTTCTTTTCTCGATAAATACCTGTAAGCGATGTTTTTCCTGGAAATTTTTGATACGTGTGAGTAGGTATATATATATTTTGCAATAAAAAAAGATAAAGTTAAGGAGTTATCTTGGAAAATTCATAAGAATATCCCAAATTATGTGAATGGACTGCAAACAATGGATATAAAAAGTTGCATTCCAAAAATTGCTTGGCAAAAGTTAAAATCGCCGATTTTTTTTTCAAACAAAAGTTTTAAATATTTAAGAAAGGCTAGAAAACTATATTTTGTTTTAAATTTCAAGTTAAAATAGACTCTGGAAACACGTCGACAGTAGCAGAAAGAGCATCAATAGATGCTTTAAAGGAACTGGGATTCTCAGGCCGAGAAATAGCTAGGAGACCGAACAGAAGTAAGACCATTGTCAACAAATATCTAGCAGACACTGAAAACTATGGAAACAAACCATGACCACCCTATTCCCCGGGAAGTAGCCCGTAGCGTAATGGTTAGTGCGTTCGACTGTCACGCTGGAGGTCTAGGATAGCTTCCCAGCCTCGTCCACCTAAAAACTAAAAAAGTTTTTTTTTCAGGGCTAATGCCTCTTGCGAGGAATTGACAAATCCTCCAAGAGTATCACTTGTCACGAATAAGTGCTTCTCGTCTAGCCGTTCGGATTCGGCATAAAATTGTAGGTCCCTTCCATTCCTGTCGAAAGGCGCACACAGGAATGGTTGCGAGTTGTTAGTCACTAGGCCCTGGGTCTTCATGAGCCGTTGTGCCACCCGATTTATTTATGTTTTACCCTATTCACCGGACTCAAACATCATCGAAAACGTTTGGGCCTGGCTATATCGAAAAGTTTCTGATGCTGTTAGACGGTTTGGAGATAAGGACGTCTTAGTCGAAGCTAGCTGCGATGCCTGGAGCCAGATTTCACTGGATTATTCCAAAAAACTCTATGATTTAATTCCAAACCGTCTAATAGAGCTAATTTCAAAAATGTAAATAAGGCCAAATTGGCTTTATTTCTATTTCCAAAACGAAATAAGGCCAAATATCATATGGAAATAAGACCAAATTCGGTTTTACGAAAACATTTAGCGATAACTGAAGCTTTGAAAGCAGACCAACTGACAACATAGGCGCCTGCCACGCGACTGAGCAGGTGACGTGAAATAAGGCCCAACGAAATAAGACCAAATCTCAAATTTGGCCTAATTTCGCTTTGAAAATAAGGCCAAATTGGCTTTATTTCTATTTCCAAAACGAAATAAGGCCAAATTTCATTTGAAAAAAAAGACCAAATTTGTTTTTACGAAAACATTCAGTGCTAACGGAAGCTTTGAAAGCAGACCAACTGACAACATAGGCGCCTGCCAGGCGACTGAGCATACCCTAAGCGGAGCGACGGAGTCGCCTGAGGGAGTTAAAATCCTTGAACTGTTTAGTTCAAAAACTTTGAAGCATAGGTGCCCGCCAGTTGGGGGATTAGATCCAAAAAAAAAAAGGAATCAAACCCCATCTGGCACCTATGTTATCAGTCAGTCTGCTTTAAAAGTTTTTGTGCTAAATAGTACTTTGAGTGGCCCGCTTCGCGGGATCAAGGATTTTAACTTCCTTTTCGGGTCCTCTGTCCCGCTCACGCGACTCCGTTGCTCCGCTTAGGGTATGCTCAGTCATCTGGCAGGCGCCTATGTTGTCAGTCGATCTGTAATCAAAGTTTTTTTTGTACTAAACAGTACTTTGGGTGGCCCGCTTCGCCAATTTTCAAAAGCACCTGCGAGTCTTAGTTCTTTTTTGTGGTGGAATTAACCCACGCGGGTTCTTGTTTGGGAAATATCAACCGCGGGGGCTATGCACTGCATCTAATGAAAACAACATAACGGTGATTTGTTTTGGAGTTTTCTGAAAAAAATCATGAAAACGAAATAAAGCCAAATTGGCCTTATTTCGTTTTCTAAAGCGAAATAAAGCCAAAACTAAAATTTGGCGTTATTTCCATTTTAAAAGCGAAATAAGGCCAAATTTTTGATTTTTTGCTTTATTTCGTTGGGCCTTATTTCACGTCACCGACTGAGCATAACCTAAGCGGAGCGACGGAGTCACGTGAGCGGGACAGAGGACCCGAAAAGGGAGTTAAAATCCTTGAACCCGCGAAGCGGGCCACCCAAAGAACTGTTTAGTTCAAAAACTTTGAAGCATAGGCGCCTGCCAGTTGGGGGATTAGGTAGGCACCTAAAATGTTACCAGTCAGTCTACTTTAAAAATTTTTGTACTTAATAGTACTTTGAGTGGCCCGCTTCGTGAGATCAAGAATTTGAACTCCCCTTTCGGGTCCTCTGTCCCGCTCACGCGACTCCGTCGCTCCGCTTAGGGTATGCTCAGTCGTCTGGCAGGCGCCTATGTTGTCAGTTGATCTGTAATCAAAGTTTTTTTTGTACTAAACAGTACTTTGGATGGCCCGCTTCGCCAATTTTCAAAAGCACCTGCGGGTCTTAGTTCTTTTTTGTGGTGGAATTAACCCACGCGGGTTCTTTTTTGGGAAATATCAACCACGGGGGCTATGCACTGCATCTAATGAAAACAACATAACGGTGATTTGTTTTGGAGTTTTCTGAAAAAAATCATGAAAACGAAATAAAGCCAAATTGGCCTTATTTCGTTTTCTAAAGCGAAATAAAGCCAAAACTAAAATTTGGCGTTATTTCCATTTTAAAAGCGAAATAAGGCCAAATTTTTGATTTTTTGCTTTATTTCGTTGGGCCTTATTTCACGTCACCGACTGAGCATAACCTAAGCGGAGCGACGAAGTCACGTGAGCGGGACAGAGGACCCGAAAAGGGAGTTAAAATCCTTGAACCCGCGAAGCGGCCCACCCAAAGAACTGTTTAGTTCAAAAACTTTGAAGCATAGGCGCCTGCCAGTTGGGGGATTAGTTAGGCACCTAAAATGTTACCAGTCAGTCTACTTTAAAAATTTTTGTACTAAATAGTACTTTGAGTGGCCCGCTTCGTGAGATCAAGAATTTGAACTCCCCTTTCGGGTCCTCTGTCCCGCTCACGCGACTCCGTCGCTCCGCTTAGGGTATGCTCAGTCGTCTGGCAGGCGCCTATGTTGTCAGTCGATCTGTAATCAAAGTTTTTTTTGTACTAAACAGTACTTTGGGTGGCCCGCTTCGCCAATTTTCAAAAGCACCTGCGGGTCTTAGTTCTTTTTTGTGGTGGAATTAACCCACGCGGGTTCTTTTTTGGGAAATATCAACCACGGGGGCTATGCACTGCATCTAATGAAAACAACATAACGGTGATTTGTTTTGGAGTTTTCTGAAAAAAATCATGAAAACGAAATAAAGCCAAATTGGCCTTATTTCGTTTTCTAAAGCGAAATAAAGCCAAAACTAAAATTTGGCGTTATTTCCATTTTAAAAGCGAAATAAGGCCAAATTTTTGATTTTTGGCTTTATTTCGTTGGGCCTTATTTCACGTCACCGACTGAGCATAACCTAAGCGGAGCGACGAAGTCACGTGAGCGGGACAGAGGACCCGAAAAGGGAGTTAAAATCCTTGAACCCGCGAAGCGCCCACCCAAAGAACTGTTTAGTTCAAAAACTTTGAAGCATAGGCGCCTGCCAGTTGGGGGATTAGTTAGGCACCTAAAATGTTACCAGTCAGTCTACTTTAAAAATTTTTGTACTTAATAGTACTTTGAGTGGCCCGCTTCGTGAGATCAAGAATTTGAACTCCCCTTTCGGGTCCTCTGTCCCGCTCACGCGACTCCGTCGCTCCGCTTAGGGTATGCTCAGTCGTCTGGCAGGCGCCTATGTTGTCAGTCGATCTGTAATCAAAGTTTTTTTTGTACTAAACAGTACTTTGGGTGGCCCGCTTCGCCAATTTTCAAAAGCACCTGTGGGTCTTAGTTCATTTTTGTGGTGGAATTAACACACGCGGGTTCTTTTTTGGGAAATAACAACCGCGGGGGCTATGCACTGCATCTAATGAAAACAATATAACGGTGATTTGTTTTGGAGTTTTCTGAAAAAAATCATGAAACGAAATAAAGCCAAATTGGCCTTATTTCGTTATCTAAAGCGAAATAAAGCCAAAACTAAAATTTGGAGTTATTTCCATTTTAAAAACGAAATAAGGCCAAGTTTTTGATTTTGGCTTTATTTCGTTGGGCCTTATTTCACGTCACCAACTGAGCATAACCTAAGCGGAGCGACGGAGTCACGTGAGCGGGACAGAGGACCCGAAAAGGGAGTTAAAATCCTTGAACCCGCGAAGCGGGCCACCCAAAGAACTGTTTAGTTCAAAAACTTTGAAGCATAGGCGCCTGCCAGTTGGGGGATTAGTTAGGCACCTATAATGTTATCAGTCAGTCTACTTTAAAAGTTTTTGTACTAAATAGTACTTTGAGTGGCCCGCTTCGTGGGATCAAGAATTTGAACTCCCCTTTCGGGTCCTCTGTCCCGCTCACGCGACTCCGTCGCTCCGCTTAGGGTATGCTCAGTCGTCTGGCAGGCGCCTATGTTGTCAGTTGATCTGTAATCAAAGTTTTTTTTGTACTAAACAGTACTTTGGGTGGCCCGCTTCGCCAATTTTCAAAAGCACCTGCGGGTCTTAGTTCTTTTTTGTGGTGGAATTAACCCACGCGGGTTCTTTTTTGGGAAATATCAACCACGGGGGCTATGCACTGCATCTAATGAAAACAACATAACGGTGATTTGTTTTGGAGTTTTCTGAAAAAAATCATGAAAACGAAATAAAGCCAAATTGGCCTTATTTCGTTTTCTAAAGCGAAATAAAGCCAAAACTAAAATTTGGCGTTATTTCCATTTTAAAAGCGAAATAAGGCCAAATTTTTGATTTTTTGCTTTATTTCGTTGGGCCTTATTTCACGTCACCGACTGAGCATAACCTAAGCGGAGCGACGAAGTCACGTGAGCGGGACAGAGGACCCGAAAAGGGAGTTAAAATCCTTGAACCCGCGAAGCGGCCCACCCAAAGAACTGTTTAGTTCAAAAACTTTGAAGCATAGGCGCCTGCCAGTTGGGGGATTAGTTAGGCACCTAAAATGTTACCAGTCAGTCTACTTTAAAAATTTTTGTACTAAATAGTACTTTGAGTGGCCCGCTTCGTGAGATCAAGAATTTGAACTCCCCTTTCGGGTCCTCTGTCCCGCTCACGCGACTCCGTCGCTCCGCTTAGGGTATGCTCAGTCGTCTGGCAGGCGCCTATGTTGTCAGTCGATCTGTAATCAAAGTTTTTTTTGTACTAAACAGTACTTTGGGTGGCCCGCTTCGCCAATTTTCAAAAGCACCTGCGGGTCTTAGTTCTTTTTTGTGGTGGAATTAACCCACGCGGGTTCTTTTTTGGGAAATATCAACCACGGGGGCTATGCACTGCATCTAATGAAAACAACATAACGGTGATTTGTTTTGGAGTTTTCTGAAAAAAATCATGAAAACGAAATAAAGCCAAATTGGCCTTATTTCGTTTTCTAAAGCGAAATAAAGCCAAAACTAAAATTTGGCGTTATTTCCATTTTAAAAGCGAAATAAGGCCAAATTTTTGATTTTTTGCTTTATTTCGTTGGGCCTTATTTCACGTCACCGACTGAGCATAACCTAAGCGGAGCGACGAAGTCACGTGAGCGGGACAGAGGACCCGAAAAGGGAGTTAAAATCCTTGAACCCGCGAAGCGGCCCACCCAAAGAACTGTTTAGTTCAAAAACTTTGAAGCATAGGCGCCTGCCAGTTGGGGGATTAGTTAGGCACCTAAAATGTTACCAGTCAGTCTACTTTAAAAATTTTTGTACTAAATAGTACTTTGAGTGGCCCGCTTCGTGAGATCAAGAATTTGAACTCCCCTTTCGGGTCCTCTGTCCCGCTCACGCGACTCCGTCGCTCCGCTTAGGGTATGCTCAGTCGTCTGGCAGGCGCCTATGTTGTCAGTCGATCTGTAATCAAAGTTTTTTTTTGTACTAAACAGTACTTTGGGTGGCCCGCTTCGCCAATTTTCAAAAGCACCTGTGGGTCTTAGTTCATTTTTGTGGTGGAATTAACACACGCGGGTTCTTTTTTGGGAAATAACAACCGCGGGGGCTATGCACTGCATCTAATGAAAACAATATAACGGTGATTTGTTTTGGAGTTTTCTGAAAAAAATCATGAAAACGAAATAAAGCCAAATTGGCCTTATTTCGTTATCTAAAGCGAAATAAAGCCAAAACTAAAATTTGGAGTTATTTCCATTTTAAAAACGAAATAAGGCCAAATTTTTGATTTTGGGAAATATCAACCACGGGGGCTATGCACTGCATCTAATGAAAACAACATAACGGTGATTTGTTTTGGAGTTTTCTGAAAAAAATCATGAAAACGAAATAAAGCCAAATTGGCCTTATTTCGTTTTCTAAAGCGAAATAAAGCCAAAACTAAAATTTGGCGTTATTTCCATTTTAAAAGCGAAATAAGGCCAAATTTTTGATTTTTTGCTTTATTTCGTTGGGCCTTATTTCACGTCACCGACTGAGCATAACCTAAGCGGAGCGACGAAGTCACGTGAGCGGGACAGAGGACCCGAAAAGGGAGTTAAAATCCTTGAACCCGCGAAGCGGCCCACCCAAAGAACTGTTTAGTTCAAAAACTTTGAAGCATAGGCGCCTGCCAGTTGGGGGATTAGTTAGGCACCTAAAATGTTACCAGTCAGTCTACTTTAAAAATTTTTGTACTAAATAGTACTTTGAGTGGCCCGCTTCGTGAGATCAAGAATTTGAACTCCCCTTTCGGGTCCTCTGTCCCGCTCACGCGACTCCGTCGCTCCGCTTAGGGTATGCTCAGTCGTCTGGCAGGCGCCTATGTTGTCAGTCGATCTGTAATCAAAGTTTTTTTTGTACTAAACAGTACTTTGGGTGGCCCGCTTCGCCAATTTTCAAAAGCACCTGCGGGTCTTAGTTCTTTTTTGTGGTGGAATTAACCCACGCGGGTTCTTTTTTGGGAAATATCAACCACGGGGGCTATGCACTGCATCTAATGAAAACAACATAACGGTGATTTGTTTTGGAGTTTTCTGAAAAAAATCATGAAAACGAAATAAAGCCAAATTGGCCTTATTTCGTTTTCTAAAGCGAAATAAAGCCAAAACTAAAATTTGGCGTTATTTCCATTTTAAAAGCGAAATAAGGCCAAATTTTTGATTTTTTGCTTTATTTCGTTGGGCCTTATTTCACGTCACCGACTGAGCATAACCTAAGCGGAGCGACGAAGTCACGTGAGCGGGACAGAGGACCCGAAAAGGGAGTTAAAATCCTTGAACCCGCGAAGCGGGCCACCCAAAGAACTGTTTAGTTCAAAAACTTTGAAGCATAGGCGCCTGCCAGTTGGGGGATTAGGTAGGCACCTAAAATGTTACCAGTCAGTCTACTTTAAAAATTTTTGTACTTAATAGTACTTTGAGTGGCCCGCTTCGTGAGATCAAGAATTTGAACTCCCCTTTCGGGTCCTCTGTCCCGCTCACGCGACTCCGTCGCTCCGCTTAGGGTATGCTCAGTCGTCTGGCAGGCGCCTATGTTGTCAGTCGATCTGTAATCAAAGTTTTTTTTTGTACTAAACAGTACTTTGGGTGGCCCGCTTCGCCAATTTTCAAAAGCACCTGTGGGTCTTAGTTCATTTTTGTGGTGGAATTAACACACGCGGGTTCTTTTTTGGGAAATAACAACCGCGGGGGCTATGCACTGCATCTAATGAAAACAATATAACGGTGATTTGTTTTGGAGTTTTCTGAAAAAAATCATGAAAACGAAATAAAGCCAAATTGGCCTTATTTCGTTATCTAAAGCGAAATAAAGCCAAAACTAAAATTTGGAGTTATTTCCATTTTAAAAACGAAATAAGGCCAAATTTTTGATTTTGGCTTTATTTCGTTGGGCCTTATTTCACGTCACCGACTGAGCATAACCTAAGCGGAGCGACGGAGTCGCGTGAGCGGCACAGAGGACCCAAAAAGGGAGTTAAAATCCTTGAACCTGCGAAGCGGGCCACCCAAAGAACTGTTTAGTTCAAAAACTTTGAAGCATAGGCGCCTGCCAGTTGGGGGATTAGTTCCCTTTATTTCGTTGGGCCTTATTTCACGTCACCATTTTATATAGGGTGTCCGGTAATTCGTGTGCCATACTTTGGGATGTGATTCTTGGTCCTATTCTAAGAAAAAAATTGTTTTAGAGTAAAGTCTGATTTTCAACTTTGACATCACTTTTCAACAATTTAAAAAAAGGCTAACTTTGGTGTACTCTGACCCTTGTTAAGGTCAATTTTTCTGTCGGTAGAATTGGTAGCGATCTCATTTTATACTTTTTTTAAATAAAAAAAAACTAGCTTTTAAAACTGCGTTTAAAATGAGCTGCTATGTTTTTAGGGTTACCAGATATTAAATTTTAAATGGTGTTCATTTTTTCTTGCCTGAGCAAATTTTTGACTGAGGTCAATTTCTTTCAAAAAATTCGTAATAAACATAAAGTTTTCTTATTTTTTCCTGATGAACAAAACAATAATAAAAAAAAAAAACTCATGAATAAGTGCACCCAAAAACCCATACATTTTATGCTACTTGGGAAAATCTAAAACAGATAAAAAATCGAATTTTCAGTTTTGTTTACCGACTTTTATTGCAGCACTTGGCAATTGAAGTGATTTTCTAAGAATTGATAGTTTGTATGTAATTTTTAAGACTGTGCACTCGTGAAAAGGGCTAAAAGTATATCTATGCCTACTTGACTTGCTGTCAAAACCCTAATTACCTTACCTCTTCTCAGGGAGAGTTATATTTGGGGTATGAATGATTAATGGGTAAATTAACTAAGTAAGAGGTATAAAAGAATAGAAAACAAATTCATTCGATACGATTACAGTTGGATAAGGGCGCTTTTTGAAAAGAGACTCGAATTTTGTAACTGGATGCAAGAGAGAACCTTGGATGACAACCAGTTTATAAACAGAATTCTTTGGACAGACGAATCTCAATTCACAAGAGATAGTATTACGAATTTCCATAATCTCTATACATGGAATTCCACTGCTTCAACAAGCTTCATCATATTTCCAACAAGATGGTGCTCCGGCCAACTATGGTCGTGAAGTTAAGGATTGGCTGGATGAAGTATACGGTGATAGATGGATATGCAGAAATGGACCAATTCACTGGCCTGCATGATCTCCCGATCTCACTGTACTGAACTTTTTGTATGGGGACGAATGAAAGAAATAGTTAACTCATTTGAAATAAAAACCTTAACTGAACAAGAACAACGTATTTCCGAAGGATCAATAAAAGTAAGGCAAGAGTTATCGAGAATAAGCATTCAAATTGAAAACTAAAAACGGGCTCTAGCATGCAATCAAAACGCAGGAGGGTACTTTGAGCACTTATTTTGACTGTATTTTTGTGTACATAAAATAAAAAATTACTTTTAATTAAACTATACGAATTATTTTTTTATTTCAATCCTTCACACCTGAGGGCAAACAATGTTTTTTTTTTAATTTAACCTGTTTTAGATTTTCCCAAGTATCATAAAATGTATGGGTTTTCTGGTGCACTTAATAATGAGTTTTAGTTAATTATTGTTTTGTTCATCAGGTAAAAATAAGAAATCTTTATGTTTATTACGAATTTTTTGAAAGAAATTGACCTCAAAATCAAAATTTTGTTCGAGCAAGAAAAATTGAACACCATTTAAAATATGAATATCCAGCAATCCACAAAACATAGCAGTTTTAAAGGCTAGTATTTTTACTAAAAAAAAAAGTCCAAATGAGGTTCCTACCATTACTACTGACAGAGAAATTGACCTTAACATGGGTCAGGGTACACCAAAGTAAGCCTTTTTTAAATCGTCAAAAAGTGATGTCAAAGTTGCAAATTAGACTTTACTGTAGGAAAATTTTGTTTTAGAATATGACCAAGAATCACATCCCAAAGTATGGCACACGAATTACCGAATTACCGGACACCCTGTATACAGAAATATCGGAAGAATGTCGATTTTTCGATTTGTCTATATATTTTGTAAATCTCTATAATTCTAAAATCTGTCGCATGTCAAATGAATGCGTCGTCGCATTTTGTATTTTTCCTTCTCGAATTGGACACCTAGATTGTAATTTAAACCTCC
This sequence comes from Melangyna quadrimaculata, assembly GCA_949320155.1. NCBI lineage: Eukaryota > Metazoa > Arthropoda > Insecta > Diptera > Syrphidae > Melangyna > Melangyna quadrimaculata. Next base: position 9,469,644 of record OX439486.1, read on the forward strand.
GACGGAGTGTTCGGAGAATGTTCCGCTCCGACAGATACATCGGTAGAGCAGATTGTATGTTATTGCTTAGTCCAAAAATGTTTTATATGCCTAATTGACTTCAACCTTGGAAATGTAAGGCCCAAGACTCTCTAGGCCCTGGCTGTCCGTAAGAAACAATTCCTGTTGCATTAAATAATTACACTTAAATTCTAATTGAGGTTTAGTCTCAATTGCATTTTTTTGTTGTTGCACTTAACATTTTAATTGTTCAGCCCCGACCCCGTTTTTTTTTTTTTTTCAATTATCTCTTCCAGCTTTAGCCCCAACTTCGGACTTTGACAGTCCCTAGAGTTAAGCCCGACACACTCTCTGGAATAAGTTAAGTTTTTAGGGAATTGGTTGCTTAACCCACGTTTTTTGTCCAATTCTTGTGAGGCCTTATTCCCGAGCTGTTTTTTTCGTCCCAATTTTCTGAGCTCTGTTTTTAGGGAATAATTTCTGTCATTGCGTCGTCTCCAATTACCGAGACGCATATAAAACTCCACACGTTGTAATGGTATTGCTTTCTATATTTAAATTTATTTTAGGAATTGGTTATGAGTCCCAAATCTTTTTTAATGGCTTTTAAGAATGACATTCAAGAATCACTCTTACGAACAAGACATATAGCCCTATTGAGGTTGTCGATCGATAATCGCTCGCGAACGATAAACGATCGACGAATTGAGAGATCGGTATGTATTTTGATTATCGAAAATCCGATCGCTCGTTGTCTACCGCATTTTTCTGATCGACGGGTTCTATTGAACAAGTTAAAAATTGTGTAGGGATCAAAATTTGAGCATTTTTTAATAAAAAAAATGTTTTTTTTTATAAGTAAAATATATTTAATTATTCTTAATATTTTTTTTTATATTTTAAGTCATTTTTTTTAGAAAATTGCCCCTTCTGCCTAAACGGGGCAATTTTCTCCCCTAACTTTTTTGTTCTTATCTTAACTCAACCTACACGCCCTAGCCTTTTGATACACCTTTAATTTAAGACTCTTTTTTATAAAAGTAATAGTTTGGGAGTGGAGAGAGGAAGTGAGAAAAACGCAAATTATCAAAAGAAGTCGTTTTTCCAAGATGGCGTACGCCCCACAAGACCAAAAATCCCGCAAATCGAGATTTATGCTAAAAGGCAACCTCTCTTCAAAACTGCATTCAAACTTTTCAGACGCCAAAACTTTTTTTAGATTTTTCCCCATTGCCTGTACTACCATCTAAGTGCAGGTTTTGTTGCTTATCAAATGCATTTGAAAGACTAGCATTTGTACCCGATACATTTTTGTTTGGCGTATTTCACTTTCGTTTATTTATACATAAATATGTAGCACTTCCTTTCAGATTAAGGATACAGTAGATTGAGCCAATCCAACGAAAAAATCTCTTCCCACACTTAGTTGATATGATGCCTGGGCACAGAATCGTAACGCGGTACACAATTTAAGGATGTTAGGAATTGACGATTTTGTTATTCCCAGCTTAAGTTTTTTTTATCAATTTCAGAAATTAATTCCCTAAAGGCTGGCTTGGATAATCAAAAATAGTTAACAAAGCTACAAAATCCAAACAAATGAAAAGAAGAAAACTAAAACAAATCATCTCGCTGTCCAAACAAGTGCATATGGAATAGCGGCTCAAAGGATTAAAAGATTATACTGTGTCCAACAAAAATAGTCAGTATAGGCCTTATGGGAGAGCTTTTCGAAATACACTGGTGCCTGTTGCTGAAATTCCCACTGAAAATAACGACTGAGCTCCATACAAATTGTTTTTGTAATCTTTTTAAAACCCGCGTATATCCTACCATAACCTATCTTCTGCACATGCAAGTGCACACTGCTGCTGCTGCTTGCGTGCCTTCTTCTGCAATCAACCCTCGTTGTTCTTGTGTGCATTAAAAATAAACACATTGGGGCATATTCATAGTCCTTTTAGACCTTGGTCTAAGTTAAACATAGGTTTAGTTCAATTTTCGGACGGTGATTCTATTTTTTTAAGTTTATCATTTCAAAATATTTGAAGCTATTTGTGTAGTATACCAAGTTAATTATCTTATAAAAATATAAAACCAACAATTTGTAATTAAAATCGGTCTGTATTCATTGAGTCAAAATTGTCTTAAACTGTAGTTTACTTAAACCTGGGCCTATCTGGAACTATGAATATGCCCATTGAATCGTTTATACCATTGCTACGTTTATACATATCGCTGAAGCTTTTTCTTTGTTTTTGGTAAGGAGCTTCGCGGATTTATGCTTTTTTAAAGCTTTTGAGAACAAATAATTCAAGTTAAATTTGTATTAATGTAGTATGCTTACTACGGAAAACCTGTAAAAGCTTTATAACAGTACAAACTTATTGACATTCATTACAGTCAGAGTGAGATGCAAACATCCTATCTTCCTTGTACTGACTATTTTTGTTGCAAAGCAAAAAACAAGCACCAACAAAAATTAAGTCAGTAATACATAGGGTATTATTCGACTTTGTTTGGCAATTTTACAAAATATTAAATTTGAGCAAGAAAATTGATTGTTTTTAAAATAAAATAAATAATAGTTTAACGATGCATTTCTGAATATTATCATCTTTTTCCCTTAACCACGTTTCGATTGTTTCCATTTTTTATTTTAAGTTATATTTTTATAAAATAAACTATTTTATTGCAAACTTCACAAAACGAAATAAATAAATAAACAATTGAGTCTGAAAAAAAAAAACAATCCGTCAAACGTCAAGGTATGAATAATTCACAATTTATACTTCTTCATTCACAATTACTCATATAAATACTAGTCGATCAAGTTACGCAATAGCGATTGAGAAATCAGTCGATGGTGATGATCGTTGAAAGAGCGATCGCTGATCGACAACCGCAATAGCGCCCATACTAATTAACAAAATAAATTCAATTTTAGATAAAAAGTAAGATTTATCCATGTTCTCGTTTAAGGGTCACAGGAACAAACCAATTTTTCGTAGTTTCAGGTTTGATTAAAAGTTGAACAAAAAAAAACAAAAACTTTAAAAGAATAGGTCAGCATAAAAGATGAGATAAAATTCGGCATAATTGTAAAGTGCCGTTGCCCCTACTATTTATTTTTTTACACATCACAACTTTTTTCTTCCTTCTCAATATTAATATTTTTTTATCTTATTAAAAATTATTAACAAAATATTTTGTTTGCATTAGATCTAATCTTCATGAAATCTGACTACCCATAAGATCTCCATTCAACAAAAAAAAAAATCACAAAAATGGCACTTGGTGACACAAAAAATGGCAACTTGCCTTCAATGGCAAAAGATATCCAACTTCCAACATCTGTAGAAACAGTCCCACAAAATAATGAACAAATCGAAAGAGGATCAACAGAAAAAATGGTATACAAATTCAATAAACAGGTGAGCAATTTTTTTTCTCATATTATTTCCGTGTTTTTTATACGAATATCCATTGAATTGTGCTTCAATTTGACTGTAAAAGTTATTTTCAAGTTGGAGCTTAATTCAGACCTAAATAAAAATTCAATATTCATGTCCTCTAGTAAAAACACTTAAGTGTTAAGATTTAACAAAATCGGTCTAGGTCCAGATACAGGCAGAAATGCAGACAGAATTGCTCGTGTTCTCCGTCATCGTAGTATAAAGAGTTGATTATAATGAAATCTCAAGTTCGTATTTCTTTTTGGGAATATCAAACTTGCAAAGGCAAACTAAGTGCTTAGACACAATAGCTATATCTGAATTCTATAGTGGCAGTGTACGATGACGACCAATATATTATTCCGACACATGAAATAACCTAAAGAAAAAACTGAGCGCCAGAACTGGTGATCGGCTATGACTATGAATTGATCGTTGATTAAAATAAAATGCAATAAAATGTACGTGCTTGCCTTTAAAGTTTAAGTTGTTTTATAAAAATATGGATATTTAATTATTTTAAAAAAATACGTTCAAATGCATTCATTCTTTAACTACGATTTTTTGTTTGCGCTTAAGAAGCTAAATGATACCTAATTGCTTGGATAGACATGAATGCATGCAAAGACAATTTATTTTTAAAATCGTTAAAGTGGTTTTGTTAAAACTAACTGCCGGCCCCACAAACGTTGTCCTGTTCAAATTTTCTATATTCCGCGAATCTTCAAATTTATCTTTTTATAAAAATCGTATTCGGGCTAGTTCGAAAATTAAACACAAAACAAAGCCAAATCAGTCCAGCCGTTCTGAAGTGATGCGCTTCTCACCGAACAGCGTTTCAATATTTTGTTCCCAAGTTTACCTAACGTTATCTAAAAAAAACTCAGGTAAAGCAGTTTTAAGAATTGAGGAAAACATTAATTTCAAAACAACAGTTTTTCCGTTATTAAAAAACCTTAATTATTCTTCGCAAGAGGCAGTAGCTCTGACAAAAAAAACTTCAGTTTTTAGGTGGAAGAGGCTGAGAATTGAACCCAGGCCTCCAGCGTGACAGTCCAACACATTTACCATTACGCGACGGGCTTCTAAGATAAGTTTGTAAAGGTGATCAATCAAGAAGTATTTTCTTTTAAATGTAAAATAACACACAAAATTAAAATATATGTGCTATCTTTATTATTATTAATCTAAAGAACAATTCTTGGCATTCGCTTTTTAAAGATAATGCCGTTCAAATGTTGGCTGTAGCTCGTCCATTAAGGGCGTTTCAATTTTCGATGAAGCGTTCGCATATTCTTCGCAAATAACACTATTAATGTGGGCCTTCAATGCTTCAATCGTAGCTGGCTTATTATCCACAAACACCTTCGACTTTACGAAGCCCCAAAAAGAAAAAGTTTAATGGTGTTATATCGCACGATCTAACTGGCCAATTCACTGGTCCGAAGTGTGAAATTAATTATTCACCGAAGCGGTCTCTCAATATGTACATAAGTTCACGGACTGTGTGACAAGTAGCGCCGAAATACGAGCCGATGATTGCACCGGCCCATAAACAACAAACGGTTGTTTTGAATGGGTGTAACTGCAGATCTTGAACCTCTTCCGGTTGGTCTTCGGCCCATATACGGCAATTTTGCTTATTGACGTTTCCATTGAGCCAGAAATATGCCTCACCGCTGAGCAAAATGTTTGTCAATAACAGTTGATCTTCAGCAAGTCTCTCGAGAGCCCATTCTTGAACGATTTGCAAACGTTGTCTGGGTGTAAGTCTATCCATGATGAAATGTCAATTAATACTGAATAAAAAACACATGGCAACTTGACACGACTCATGCGCCATCTGTCAAAAACACCTTTTTGCAAGAAAATACCTCTTGATTGATCACCCTTTATATGAACTATTATTTTCACTAAATCACTTGATCGAAAATACTAAACAAAATTGAAAATATTGTCGTGTGACAGGTATTGTTAGTAAGAGCTCCAATTTCATTTTGTTTTACAAAAATGTAGAAGGACACAACAGAATACCGACAATCAAAATCGAAATCATTAAATCCATTCTTGATTTTTAGAAACAAAATTCAAGTTCTTCTCTAGGGAATCAATTTTAACTTTAAGTCCCAGGTCTTAATAAATCTCATCGTACTGTTAAAAACTCCCGAATACACATCCTATACTGTGCTGTAAAAGTTTCATATAAAACGCCTCAGAATAAACTCGCTGTACAGAAGTGCGACCCAGTCCGACATCGAATAGAACTTTTAACTTAATCTTCAGCTTGATTATCACTAGTTAGTCAATGTTCAGATATGTCTATATAGAAAGTAAAAATACAAAATTTAAATCCTGAATATAATTTCTTTTTATATTTGCAGATCGATGCAACAATATCGTTCCTTAGAGCTGGCCGCAGCGGTGAATTAGGTAAAGTAATTGAATTTCTAGAATCCGGGCAAGTAACAGACATAAACACCTGCAATGCGGTAAGTTAATTAAAAATAAAGAAATATATCAACACAAAAAAGCTTTAACTTAAAGTTAATAATTTATAAAGTCTTTGATTTCATATGAAGTTTTATTTTGTAACCGTAAAAAAAAAAAAACGAAAACAAAATCAAAATACACAAAACAAACTGTCCTATTTAGAATGGCCTCAATGCACTCCATTTAGCAGCGAAAGATGGCTACATTGATATTGTAAGCGAGTTATTGCGGCGCGGTGCGAATGTTGACAATGCCACAAAGAAAGGTAACACAGCTCTACATATAGCCTCGCTTGCCGGACAAAAGGAGGTGATTAAACTGCTTATTCAATACAACGCAAATGTTAACGTTCAGTCGCTTAATGGATTCACACCGCTCTATATGGCGGCTCAAGAAAATCATGATGCTTGTGTGCGATATCTTTTGGCTAAGGGCGCCAATCCGTCTCTGGCTACAGAGGTACCTATTTCAATCCGTATATTTATGTAGTTTAATTTTTTTAATGAATGATACAAAAAAAAAAATAGGATGGATTCACACCACTTGCCGTTGCCATGCAACAGGGGCACGACAAAGTTGTTGCTGTTCTGCTTGAAAGTGACTCCCGGAGCAAAGTTCGTCTTCCAGCTCTTCATATTGCTGCCAAAAAGGATGATGTTAAAGCAGCTTCGTTGCTTTTAGAAAACGATCATAACCCTGACATTGTTTCAAAAAGTGGCTTTACTCCGTTACATATTGCTGCACACTATGGAAATGTTGATATTGCAAAGCTATTAATTGAACGCGGAGCTGATGTCAATTACATTGCCAAACATAATATAACACCTTTGCATGTGGCTTGCAAATGGGGCAAAACGAATATTCTGATATTGCTTTTATCGAAAAATGCTCGTATAGACGCTACAACTCGTGACGGCCTTACACCGCTACATTGCGCCGCGCGATCAGGCCACAAAGGCGTTATTGAGCTACTGGTTGAAAATGGCGCACCGATTTTGTCAAAAACAAAAAATGGTCTAGCACCATTACATATGGCTGCCCAAGGTGAACACGATGAAGCAGCTCGTATTCTGCTAATGCACAAAGCGCCCGTCGACGAAGTGACCGTGGATTATTTGACGGCACTGCATGTATCTGCACATTGCGGACATGTTAAGGTAGCTAAGCTCCTACTCGATCATAATGCTGATCCAAATGCACGAGCTCTCAATGGCTTTACGCCGCTGCACATCGCATGCAAAAAGAATCGCATCAAAGTGGTTGAGCTTTTACTAAAACACAATGCGAGTATTAGTGCGACGACCGAAAGCGGATTGACACCGCTTCACGTTGCCAGCTTCATGGGTTGTATGAATATAGTTATATACCTGCTGCAACATGATGCCAATCCAGACGCACCAACTGTCCGAGGAGAAACTCCACTTCATTTAGCTGCTCGTGCAAACCAAACAGATATTATTCGAATTCTCCTTCGAAATGGCGCCCAAGTAGATGCCCAAGCTCGTGAAGGACAAACCCCCCTGCATGTGTCATCGCGGCTGGGTAATATTGATATTATAATGCTAATGCTGCAGCACGGTGCGAATGTCGACTCGATCACGAAAGATGCGTACACGCCCTTGCACATTGCCGCTAAAGAAGGCCAGGAAGAGGTTGCAGCTCTGCTTATCGATAATAAGGCATCCCTTGATGCTGTCACCAAGAAGAGTTTTTCACCACTTCATTTAGCAGCTAAATATGGCAAAGTTCAAATAGTACAATTATTGCTTCAAAAGGGCGCTACTGTTGATTGTCAAGGGAAGAATGGTGTTACACCACTGCATGTGGCCAGTCATTATGACCATCAGGAAATCGCTCTACTATTGCTCGAAAAAGGTGCATTGCCTCAAGCAAGTGCCAAAAATGGACACACGGCCCTTCATATTGCTGCTAGAAAAAATCAAATGGATATCGCTACGAATCTTTTGCAATTCGGTGCCGATCCAAATGCCAAAAGCAAATCTGGTTTTGCTCCGCTACACTTAGCTGCCCAAGAGGGCCATGTCGATATGGTAAATCTTTTGCTCGAGCATGGTGCTACAGCGAATATATCGGCCAGAAATGGTCTTACACCTATGCACTTGTGTGCCCAAGAAGATAGAGCTAAAGTTGCTCAAATATTGTTAGATAATGGTGCACAGATATCGGAACGAACTAAAGCTGGATATTCACCGTTGCACGTTGCTGCACATTTCGGTCAAATAACAATGGTTAAGTTTTTACTCGAAAACGATGCAAATATTGAATTAAGTACAAATGTAGGATATACACCGCTTCACCAAGCTGCCCAACAAGGACACACATTGGTGATAAATTTACTATTGACACACAAGGCCAATCCAAATGCTCTCACAAATGTAAGCCAAATTAAGAAGAATTATTTTTTGTGGCATCAGTTAATATTGAACAATTTGAGCAAATGTATTATTCATTTATCCGCCTGAATTTCTTCGTTGTTTGTGTTCTGTTTTAACATTAAGACTTGTCCCCGGTTTTATGGAAAGGATAATTTTTGTATCTTTGAATTGATTAAAAAAAAGGAATTACATATTTCTGAACCCGGATTTTGATGATTTTATTTTGGAAATGTATATAGTTCAAAATTTTACGCTTTCTACGAGTTTTTTTTTTTTTTTTCAATTAAAAAGTACCTACAAGTACACGAATTTAAACAAATTCCCTTAGAGTAATAAAATTCACAGTGCCTTCTTGATGTGATTTTTATAAGAGTCGGTAAACATCGACCAAAATTGTGTATTAGAGTATAACAGACTGACTGAAGAGCCCACTGTTATACCTAAGCAAAACACAATTATTTCTAGAGTTGAGGTCACTTGTACTTTTTAATTGAATTACATTCATTCGCTCCATTTAAAACAGAAGTAATTTCAATATTTTAATATTTAAATTTCTTCATCTTCTTAAGATTTTTTTTTGACTTTTCAAAACACAATTTTTAAAACACAAACAAAAGTTTTTGTAAAATAAATTGAAACAAATCTTTAAATATTCCCAAAGTTTTGTAAAAACGTTACTACATTTGTATTTGATTATTTTGTTGTTGTTCGATTTTTGTGTTTTTTTGTTTCCATTTTAATTTCTTTTCATTCAAGAAAATTCACTGTGATAAATTAAGTGAGTACTAAAGCGCACTCTAAATTTCAATAATGCATCTGATCCGAAAAATAATTATTAAACAACAGAGAAAACCGTGATATAAAAAGAAGTTGTTCAAATCAGTGTGGTTTTGAATTACTTGTTGTCTTTCATATAAGCGAGTTGTACTGTAATTACATTTTTTGTTGTTTCATTAATTAAAAAAACGAATTTCAATCTTATTGACGCTTGGTAAACATGTGTTATCAATTTTTTTTTGATTTTGCAGTCAATGTATTTCCCATAAGTGAAAACGAAAAAGGAGCCTCAATAACATTACTTTTATAAGAACGTGTATTCATATTACAATTGCAATAGAATAATTGAACATGTGAGTTTGTAAATCAAGCGTAAAATATATCGAAATTTATAAATAAAATGCTTTATTTTGTAGATGAAAAATGTAAACAAGTTACATTTACAACGAGAAACAACAACAATAATGCGTGGTTAGAAAAAAATCAAGACAGTGGCGTAGCTACGATTATGAATCATTTATATGAATCATTTTTATTCAAATTGTGTATGAATTGTTCTTTCAAAAAAAATGTGATAGTTTTTAAAATGAAGTTATGTAGGTATTTGTATAGATGAAAGTTTTTTTTTCACTGCAGTTTTTGCAATGAAACACATAACTGTAATGTTGGTTTCGAGTGGACGGTTCGGAATTTCTTCACATTTTTAACATTCGATAGGAATGGAACAGAAGCAATAAAAAAGGAGTTACCTCGGACTACAAAACGAAATAAATATATAATTTAATTTTGTTCGTGTCAAGTTGCCACAGGTTTCTACATTAAAGATGGTAAAGACTTTTAGTGCAAATTTGCTCATTTTCTTTTGGAGTTAGACCGCGGAGTTAGACCGCGGACCCGAAACTCACAGAAGAGAGAAGGTTTTTTTTTTAATTCAGATTTCGTAAAACGTAAAATTTGTTACACCTTAGGTAAATCACCCTGTATAATTTCTTTTTGCGCGAGCGCTTGAGTGCATTTTCTACAATTCTTCTTCCTCTACTGACAAAATATGTCAAAATAATATTTCATTTAAATCCATTGGTAACTCTAGTTCCTAACAAGCCCTTCCTTCTACGCACATTATATCATTTTGACGGCCACATTCATCCATTTTAGAAAACAACAATACAGGTGTGCTTTTATCTGCAAAATAAAGCCAATACGTAATAAGTTTGGAGAATATATTCCTCTTGATTTAAAAGCTCACATCTTTTATTATTCTATTCTATTTTAATTGTTTTATGTATGCTCGTTCATATAAAATAATTTGTATCTTAAAGATTTTTTTGGTTTTCTCTTATGGCAAATACATTGAATGCTAAATCGAAAAAAAATTCATAACACATACACCATACAGGTTACTCTTTGTGACATGCAGATGGCGTGGAACGCAACTTACAAAGTCTCACTTGGTAAGTTGCGTTCCATACCGGCCGTCTGCATAACAGAAAACCAAAAACACTTCTAAGAAAAATTAGTTTTAACAAATTATTTTATATGAACGGGCATACATAGCACGATTACAATTGAATAATAAAATATGTAAGTTTGTAAATAAAGAGGAAAATATTATCAAAACTTAATACTTATTTGCTGTATTTTGCAGATAAAAATGTAAACAAACGTGTGTTGTTGTTTTCTTAATTGGATGAATGCCGCCGTCAAAATGATATCATGTGCGTAGAGCGAAGGGCTTTAAGGGAACTAGAGTTACCCATGGATTTAAATGAAATATTATTTTTAACATATTTTTTTCAGTAATAGAAGAAGAAGAATTGTGGTTGATGCACTGTATCCCAAATAAAATATTTAATATTACAACTCCTCTCTTCTGTGATTTCGGAATGGTTTCGGGTTGCGTGTCGAAATGTCAAAATCTGAGGATGCCAATCGATTAAGAAGGGCTTTAGCACCAACATCAACCTAGAAATTTCACTTTTCAATTTGACAAGTTTCGAAATATCAAAATCTGAGGGCACCAATCGATTTAGCTGGTGGATTTTACCTGCTGTCACGGGCAGCACTCTAAGATCAGTGGAAACCGAAAATATCCCACTCGACACTTTGACAGTTGTTGATAGTCCGAATAATCACACCTTTCACTTTGACAGTTGATAGTTAGGGGCAAGTTTCAGGTTATGGGGAGAAGTCAAAAAACCGATGCGTTCTAACTCCAAAAGAAAATGCGCAAATTTGCACTAAAAGTCTTCACTATCTTCAAGGTAGAAATGTAAAAATTTATGGAAGCTTGCCCTGAACAAAACATTAAATTATAAATTTATTTCGTTTTCATTTGGTAGTCCAGAGCTAGTCTATTTTTTATTGTTTCTGTTGCATTCCTATCGAATATTAAAAGTCTGGAGTAGATGGAGTAATTCCAAACTGTCAACTCGAAACCAAGATTACACTCATCTGTTTCATTGCTAAAATTGCAGTGAAAAAGAAATTTCATCTATTCAAATACATAACTTCATTTTAAAAACTAAAAATTATGTATTACAAACAATTCATATAAATATTAATAATCCCAACTACGCCTCTGTCTTGATTTTTGTATAACTAAGCATTATTGTTGTTGTTTCTCGTTGTAAAAATAGTTTGTTTACAATTTCCATCTACAAAGTAAAACATTTTATTCATCGGTTTCGATATATTTCACGCTTGATTTACAAACTCACATGTTTGCGAAATTGAAAAAAAAAAAATGTATATCACATACAGGGTTCACGCTTTGACTGCTAGGTGCCGTGGTACCAAGTGTCATAATAATCCCATTTTTTCATATTTTTGTATTTAATATCTTAAATTGCTTACTCACTTGAATTGTGATAAGTCCAATCCGCAGTTCAGTGTCCATTTCTGACTGGTCAAGAATAACAAAGCAATAAAATGCGACATACAGGCTCCCCCGGTCGCCGGCGCCGGTTGTGTTTATTTTTGTTGGTTCTCATGGCGCACCACCACATAAAGAGACGAGCGAGAAAAGACACTCGTGTGATATTGTCCTAAAAACAATTACGTGCAACCCAGTTATACATTTTAGTTTAGTATTAGGATCGCATTCCATTAATACAATTTTATCCCCATATGTACACACAGTCCCAAAAGTTCAGAATCTCTGCCGTCACTCGGCTCACCGACTTTCAATCCCTCTATGGATACGAAAATTTTTGGTTTGAGATTTTGGTTCTACAGATTTCGTGGTAGACCCGCCTTCACACATGTGCATACGACGTATTATAACTATACTTACGTGTTACTATACAAGTACGAAATGTGAAAATTCTAGAATTTACGCGGAAAGCTTAGAATATTGGTTAAAGTCCGGAAATTTTTTATAAATAACACAGTAGGTACCCAGCTTGTAGGCTTTAATGCTTTTAACTCGCTCTTTGGTTTATCTGTCCTGCTCAGCCACTAAGGACAATTTTTCAGTTCTTTGAACCTATACTACTGTAAGGAAGTTGTTATCATAGGTAAACTAACTTAAGTTGTTTACAACTTTGTTGATATAAATTTTTGAGGTAAAATCTAAACTTTTACCACTATTTATAAGTTTTAACTGTAAATTCTAGAATTTCCGTATTTCGGGGCTTTATAGTAAATATTTACTCACCCCTCACACCAATAACAATATTTTTTTTGTTTTTATTTCCACACGGAACTGTATAGAACACTAAAAAACATGAGTAATGAAAACAAAAAAAAAAAAAAAAAAAAACACGATCTCAGAACAAAAATTGGGAGCGTGTCGATTCTTTTCCAATTATTCGCATGGGCGCGTATCAAGCTTTTATTTCTATAACCGAACACACATTCTTCCATTAAATCTGAAAATATACGTCATAATCTGTAATATTGCCTCTGATGGGTATAGAGATGTGGTATATTCATTCAATGGAATGTTTTCAAATATAATGTTGTTAGTAAAGTGCGGTTCCCTTGGTTGGTAACATAAACAATTTTTGTGTTTACTTGCTATAAGGGCAAGTACATAATGATTTTGTGTCAAAAAACTATTCGAGTTTATAAATTAATCTTGAATTACTATGATGGAGAACTCCAAAAAATGTGTGTTTCGATATGTTTTCAATATATTTTCTTTTTTTTAGATTTAAAAAACTCAACAAATTTACATATTTACAATATTTTTGTTAACCCCCTAATAGCTTAGGTGTTTGAATTTTCAAAAGTTATATTTCTATATTTTTTTTGTTTGTTTTAAGAATATTTGCAAGTAGGATTTCAGTAACGTTAGTTTAAAAAAAATGTTCACGACTGGATCGCACAAATTTTCTCTCGTAGGTAACAACTTGAACGTAGATTTAAATTGATAATGTGCATATAAAGTGGTTCTATAACATTATGATATCATTAAAAAAGTTTTAAAAACAATTTAAAATATAAATTATTACTATAAAGTAATATAATTTTTTTTTAATAGCTAAAACAGATAGAGCTCAAAAAAAAAGTATGAGATATATTTGATAAATATGAATTTATAAAAAAAAAATTCAAAAATCGTTAGAGCGGTTTTTTTTTAATAATTTTTTATATATAAAAATTCTTGAAAATTAAAAAAAATTAAATTTGGTATGCCAACTTTTAGTATTTAATTAAATACAATTTTTCACAAAATTTAAAAAAAAATCATTTACCCGTTTTTAAAATATTGAATTTTCAAAAAAATTTCAATTTTTTTTTTTTAAAATCCAAAAAATATTTTTTCGAAAAATTGCATATGCAAAATTGTTATAATTGTAAAGGACCTCTTAAATAAAAAAATTGGTTTAAATCCGAGAAGCCGTTAACGAGAAATTTGAAAACCAAAACATCGGTTCTATGGCAGGTACCGTTAATAACCGTTGTAAAATTTCTTTTTTTTTCTACCAAAATATTAACTGTTGTAATTTTAGTAGCTCGTAATTTTTTTTCCAAAATCGTTAAAGCCGTTTTTGAAATAGTAAATCAATTTTTGTATATTGGTTATATGGCAGGTACCGTTATTTTTTGAGCTAAATCAAAAGTCAATTTCCTCTCTAGGGAATACCATAAGAACCTTAAGTCCTAAGTTTGAAGAAAATCGCTTCAGCCGTTTAGGCTGTAGGTCGATGTACAGACAGACAGACAGAAAGGCGGACAGACAGACAGATAGACAGACAGGAATTGCGAGACCCATTTTTTTTTCGCGTTCTCTATCATTGTAATGATGGGGAAAATAATTACCTCAAATTTTTTTTGCGCGAATCCTAAACTTACCCTTTACTACGTATATCGCAAGTTAAAAAGGAAATTAAATATTGAATGCATTTGTTTTTAAATTTAAATTTAAAAGTATACAGGGTGTCCCATTAACAATGGTCCAAACTAAAATTGGTGAAAGGCCGAGTCAAAACCTGTATTAAACCATACGAATTTTAATCAGGGGGCTCTTCAGAAGATTGAGGTCAAAAATTAAGTATGGCAAAGTTCAAGATTAACAAATAAATTGTAGGAAAATGGTGATGACAATGAAAAATATTTTATTCAGTAAAATTAGTAAAACTGCCGATGTTTTATTGCAAAAGTTGTAAAAAACAAAAATCAATTATGGACAGGGTGAGCAAAAAACTGAGTGAAAATTAAACTTATGTTAATGAAGTCCATTCTTATGAACTAAGAAGTGCAAATGATTTTAGATTATTAAATTATAGAAACCAAAGAACTAGGAATATGGTAATGCATAAAGGATTATCTATTTTTAATAGCTTACCAAATGAAATAAAAAATGAATGCAATATAGATACATTTATAAGATTAGATTTTAAATAAAGCTGTATTTTTAAATAGCATTTTTAAGCTAAATAAAGTTTAAGAAAACAAAATTAGCTGTTACTCGAGAACCGCTATGATTCGGTATGGACAAGTTATCAAATTCTGATAGGTCATGACCTGGCCTTTAACTAATTTTAGTTAGGACCATTATTAATGGGACAACCTGTATAAACATAAGGAATTTCGATTACATTTTATAATTTAGTTTTAAAAAAAAAATACTTTTATTTATTTTTTACGTTTTTTGAAGTTTTGAATATTTTTTAAGTTTTTTGGCAGCTAATTCATAATTATAGAAATTTCAGTTTTTAGACACTTGTGCCTTACAACAATTGCTATGTCGTCTGCGTATGCGAATACGGTGCTGTTCTTGAAAACTTGAAGGAGTGCATTCTTAAGAAGTATGAAGAGAACTGGACCAAATTTTGACCCCTGTGGTACACCATGAGTACAGACTCTTTCTTGACTCAATGAACTTTTGCAACTTTTACTTTCAAAGTTCTTCCTATTAGGTAGCTCTCCATCCATTTCCCCAGTGTTCCTCTTATGCCGATTTTGTATAGGATATCAAGCAGTTTTTCGTGGCTCAACGTATCAAATGCCATGCTGAAGTCTATAAACATTACCAACATGTTATGATTTTTATCCATACTCATATTTACAGCGCACAGTGGTTCCAGTTGTATGGAGAGGCGATCATTGATTGATAGAATCTGAACGACTGCACCGATTTCAATCAAATTTTCAGGGTTGATAAACAGTTCTATAAGAAATCATCAGGCAAAATGTCCACCCACTAACACGCCCACTTTTTCAAATCTTCAAATAATAAAAATTCTTGTAGGTAGGAAAAATACATTAATTTTTTTATAAACTTTTTTTTTAAGGTAATAATAATGAGCTTAACAGTTAATTTGAGTTCTTATCTTCGAACAAATAATACAAAAAAAGTTTTTCTAGAACCACTTTTAGAGGTTTTCTTAATTTTTATTTTCATAATATTACATAACAAAATATGTTTTATGATAAAACAAAAGAAGACCACACATTGTTCAAAGACAACCACATATCCAGAACCCCCAAACGTTTAAAAGAATACTTCAGACAAGCACCTTTCAAACAAAAAAAATATATATGAAATATTCTGCAGTTGGAAGGAGAATGCAGAGTCAATCACAGCTCATCGCAGCTAGACGCAGTTAGACGCAGTTAGACGCAGCTAGTGTAATCAGGTGGTATGGCTATTAGTTAATACTATAGGGAAATATAAGGCGATAATAACAACATCAAACTTTTACCCTATGACCTACTACGGTCCCACTGTGCAGCGTAAGCAAATTCTCCAAGAAGTTTTCCTGTTCTTTTTCCTTTTTGAAAACCGTATTGATTACTTTGTATCAATACGTTGTTTTTCAATAAATTTGCTTAAACGTCTTACGACAATTTCTTCCAAACATTTTTTAACTACAGGCAAGAAATGGGCCTATAATTTTGTATTTCGTTCTTCTTTCCTCCTTTCAAGATCGGACGAATAACTGATGTCTTCAAAATTTTCGAAATGCATCCTTGTATCAGACTTCGGTTGATAATGGTTTGTATGATTGGTATTAGAGTGTTAGCATTCATTTTCCTATCACACGCCCTTATTCCGTCAGCTCCTGGACTTTTATTCATATTTAGTTTGCACATTATATTTTGAATTTCAGTGTCATCGGCTTCTTCTACATATATTGTTTGCGCTACGTATTTGTTAGGTTGATTGAAAGTTTTTTGTTTAGATATGTGTGTAATCTACGCGCTTGTGTAGAAAAGAAGTCAGCAAATTGTTCGGATATGTCGGCGACGTTCGATTGATTTTTTCTATTATTTCATCAATTGATGGTTTATTTCTACCCAAGAGTTCGTTTATAATACTACAAGTATTTTTCGGATCATGTTTTGCATTCACTAATTTTACTCTGTAAAAGTTTGACTTCTCTATTTGTATATTTTTGTTAACATTTCTATAATTTTTGTATTCGGATTTGTAAACTTCATTTCTAAGATTATTCTTCCACCTTCTGTACAATGCTTCTCTTTTTTTTTTTTGCAAAACTCGAGTATATCTGGCGTTATCCATTGTTTGTTTTGATGTTTTTTTCTTTTTTGAATTTCAGTTGAGGTATCGTATATATGCATCATTTTCTCAACAAATTTATTAGGGGTATTCATACAACGATTTAAAAGACTAGATAAGTTTACCATTTGCGTAAGTTTACCATTTGGTAAATGAACTGTCAAAATTTGTATGGGGAAATGGTTTACACCAATTGGATAAAATTCCCCAAAGAATTTGCTCGGGAAAATGATTTGGTAAAATTAACCAAACGTCATTGTGACTTTTAGAATTAGGCGTGTTCAGAAAAATGAAATATATGATTGTCGGAGAACAAAAAAAACTCTGACCGTGTTCTGTAACTATCGAATCGCGATTTTAAGGGTATTCATAACCCCTTTTGTGCGCGCGGAATATAAAAAAAAAAGTTGTTAAGAAGAACGTAGTTTATAGAAGAGAAAATAATTCAGACTCTACATTTACACAAAGATTAGAAAAGCTGCTTTTCGTCAATTAAGGTAGAACTATAAAGGCTCTCCCAACCCAAAGCTAATCATTATTGTTGTTTTCTTCGTGTCAACGAATGACTTGCATTGGTTTGGGGGATCATAGTCGCAAGCTGTCGGAAGCAGATGTGTCGTTCCGAGACCTTCGATCCGATTTCGCGTTGGTTCGGGAGAGGTTCTCCATTTAAAAATAAATTCGAAATCTGAATACGTATAATTTTTCACTTTTGACTTTTAACGAACAGCTGATTCAATTACCATTTAACCAAACAAATACTGGCAAGAAATGTATGAAAATGAAAATGATGTAGATCGAATTTACAATAAGGGTATTCATGCAACGTCGTAATTTTACAAACTGTGTAAAATGATAAGTTTATACAAAAGTTTGCATGAACGACTTATAAGATTAGATTAGATTAGATTAGATTAGATTAGATTAGATTAGATTAGATTAGATTAGATTAGATTAGATTAGATAAGATTAGATTAGATTATATTAGATTAGATTAGATTAGATTAGATTAGATTAGATTAGATTAGATTAGATTAGATTAGATTAGATTAGATTAGATTAGATTAGATTAGATTAGATTAGATTAGATTAGATTAGATTAGATTAGATTAGATTAGATTAGATTAGATTAAATTAGATTAGATAAGTTTAGATTAGATTAGATTAGATTAGATTAGATTAGATTAGATTAGATTAGATAAGATTAGATTAGATTAGATTAGATTAGATTAGATTAGATTAGATTAGATTAGATTAGATTAGATTAGATTAGATTAGATTAGATTAGATTAGATTAGATTAGATTAGATTAGATTAGATTAGATTAGATTAGATTAGATTAGATTAGATACGATTAGATAAGATTAGATTAAATTAGATTAGATAAGTTTAGATTAGATTAGATTAGATTAGATTAGATTAGATTAGATTAGATTAGATAAGATTAGATTAGATTAGATTAGATTAGATTAGATTAGATTAGATTAGATTAGATTAGATTAGATTAGATTAGATTAGATTAGATTAGATTAGATTAGATTAGATTAGATTAGATTAGATTAGATTAGATTAGATTAGATTAGATACGATTAGATAAGATTAGATTCAAGATTTGATTAGATTAGATAAGATTCTTTTAAAGATCTTATATAATGAGGGGTTAAACGTTTTCAACTATCTTAATTTTATTTAAGAGTTTATGAAATTTAACTTAATACAAATAATAAACAATCCAATGGGGATCGCAGCACTGAAACCCCAACTTGTATACTCATACTAAACTCGCCTCTGCACTTCAAAAACAATTTTTTGCTACTCAAAATGCAACAGTCAGTGTAAAATTTCAATAAAATTAAACGCATTTTTACATTCATACATTATGTACGTTGTGAGAAAACTCCCATTAGTAAGATTTGATGTTCTCAAAAATGTTTACTATGCTCATTTCTTATGACTTTTGCAAACAAATACGATCAAAGAAAATATGTTTTTGTTATTTTTAACTTTTTTCCGACATTTTTTTATATTAAATCAAAAATTGTTTTTCTCACTGGTTTAATTGCTTGTTACTATATATCTACAAGCTTATCGAACCCATAATATTCACCGACAATGTAAAGCTACATTCTATTGGTTAACTACTAGAGCAAGTTACCGCGATCTAGTCCTTTAATTTACATATCTGCCAAATTAGCGTGTATTGTATATATGTACATAAATAATATTAAAATGTGCCTAACCCATTGAATTGCACTGTGCCTTAAATATGCCTATTAGAACTTTGCTCCATCTATCAATTCAGTAAGATTTAAATTTTAAATAGATTCTCTCGTGAGTTTAAATCATATTTTTTGTTTCCATGTACCTACTCACTTCTCTGAGTAAAAAATAATTAGGAAATACCAAAAAAGAAATTTGTTTTTGTTGTGGCGATTTTTTTTCAGTATCTATTATATCAATAAAATCCAAAAAAAAAAAAAAGAAATTAAAAATTCCGAATACAGAAAGTAAACACACAACATCAGAGAGGAGATCGCGCGTTCTAAAAATATAAGAGGAGTGCACATCAATAAAAATAAATTAGGCAACTGCGTTCCTTATACTATATGTATAGGTTGTTTTAGAACAAAAAAAGTGTGTTTTGGCCGTTTTTGAAATTCTTTTTCCTAAATTGAATTTTGTTGAGTTGAATTACCTTCGGGTGGTGTTACTTACCCTGTGATCGGGTTGAACTTCCTTTTTTTTATGTTAAATAAAGAAGTTGCAAACAAATTAAACAAACAGTTAAAATTCCAATAATTCTTCCGAATTTATTTGCTCAGATTGTCATTCAATATTTTGGTCCTATTAACATTGAAAACAAATCAGTTTGTTTAAATTACCGTGTGCATTTTTTGTAATCCGCCCATTTTTATATTTTGTTTTTATTATAAAGCATGGACAAACAGCCTTAAATATTGCAAATAAACTTGGCTATGTGACTGCTGTCGAAACATTAAAAGTTGTTACCGAAAAAAGTATTACAAATACTGTTACTGAAGTTTTGGAAGAAAAATACAAAGTTGTAGCTCCGGAGTCTATGCACGAAGCATTTATGTCGGATTCCGAAGACGAAGGCGGTGAGGATCACTTGGACCAACATCAATACAAATACATGGCTACAGACGATCTTAAAACCATTATCAATGAGAATGATCAACACAATTATGATACGACCGATGATGGTCAAATCTACGGAAGTAATCGAAAGGGTAAGCGAAAGAGTCTAGGCGACCTTATCGAAACATTTTTTTTAATTTTTCTTAAATAAATATGATGTCATTTATAATATTATATTCGACAAGTATGTATGTACCATGAGTATTATGATTAACATTGCGGAACAAAAAATTAGATCAACATTTTTTGTTTTGTTTTGATGTTCTTGATTTTGTCTCGGCATTGAGTCCGTGACTTCTAGATCCAGTAAAAGGCAAGGCAAATGTCAAAGTGTCTCCTTGCAACACATAGGTTTATACTATATAGAAAGTTTTGCGTTCGTGAAATAAACCAAACTGGAGATTTTCGTGAAACCTGGAATTAATGGTAAAAATTAAAAAACAAATGGGGTACGACGTAATAATTTTGCGATTTTTATATTAAAAACATACAAATGTGTATAACAATAAAACGGCGTGGAGGGACAGTATAAATTTGAATGGTTCAATATTATAACATAAACTAAGATTTTAGATTGTGCTTATCTATGTTTGAAATATTATTAATATTAATTAGAAAAATAAAAAATATTTAATAAAAACCTCCGTTGACTGTAACATATAAAGTAATAAAGATACGACCAGTGCACTGTGGTCCAAAATCTCAAAATTCGTGGCATAAATCGATAATCTGATTTTTTTTTTTTTTTTCAAAAAGTTTGTTTGATAGAGAGTTTGATTTTTTAAGTTCTTGAAAGTTAGAAAATTTCTCCGTGAAGTAAACAAAAAATAATGAAATACAGTTGCAGTTTTTGTTTTGGGACTAATTAAATTTATTTTAATGGAACTTTTTTTAGTTAGTAAAATTGAAATTAAACATTATAAATATGCGTATGTACTAAATGCAACAAGAAATCACGCGTTCTTCTATCATTTTTTGGAGTTTACATGGAGCTTCAAAAAAGTGTCCAAGGCAGAAATTAATTTACTAATTTTGTAGACACGCTATCAGTTATGTTGTTATAAATGAAATATATTTGAATTCCACTTATTTATAAATCAATGCCGCTTTCTTTTAATAATCTTATTTTTATTAACGAGCTATTTTGCGGATGGTTAAAATTTTTAAAATCCGCTCAGTTGGGCCTTTTTTTATTGGAGTTAAGAATTTCCAAAAAATGTGCTTACAAGATAAGAAATAAAAGAAAATTTCTGGAGCTAAAAATTAAAAAAAAGAGGCTGGGTGCGACCCACACTAGTAACTTCTCATTTGTGCCCTAAAAAACCATATACATATTTGCCTTAAGAAATCGCTATGTACTTAAGCTATTTATGATAGTACAGTTTTAATTTTTTTTAGTTTGTAGGTATTACT
The DNA here is from genome assembly GCA_949320155.1 of Melangyna quadrimaculata. Classification (NCBI taxonomy): domain Eukaryota; kingdom Metazoa; phylum Arthropoda; class Insecta; order Diptera; family Syrphidae; genus Melangyna; species Melangyna quadrimaculata. The sequence continues at coordinate 9,491,303 of OX439486.1, forward strand.
TTTTTTCTTAACTCCTCTCGGTATGGAGGTATTAATTATTAAAGCCAATTATTTCAAAACAGACTATTCGCTTAAAAAAAAAAATAGCATACAACAGCGCAGTGTACCTACTTCTTAAAAAAATTACATGGTTGCAAAGAATATAAAAAGGCAAATTAAATATAATATGCCAAATTTTGATTTTGAAACGATTTTGAGTGTAAGAACTTTTCGAATTAATACATTTTTAGAAATTGTTTTTTTTTTTTTGTCAACAAAGAGGGGTTTTAAAAATCTCAAAATTACACAACACATAGATAGTATTTGGTTTTTATTTTTGGTAAAAATTTAAAATCGTTATCATTGTTTTTTCTCAAAATATTTGAGTTTAAAAACATTTGTTAAGAGTTTTTAATAGTTTTTTGTTTGCTGTCTATTAATTTTTTTTGAAACAATTACCAGTAGTTGACTTCGTCATAAAAAAAATATACTGGGTTCGGAATCATTATTTGTTCTTGAAATATTTGAGACGAAAACTATTTTTCAACTGTTTTTCTTGGTTTAAAAAAAGTGTCCGTTGATTTTTTTTTAAATGTTTACCAATTTTGTAATGCGTAATTAGGAGCGTCGCCAACTATAGTGAGACACTTTTTTTTTCAAATGACTATGTCTTAAAAAGTATTCAGAGTAATTAGTTGAATTTAATTGCGTTAGATAGGTTAATTATTTGTGCTGTTAATTGCATACTTAAAATTAAATTAACCTTTACCAATAAAATAATTTAAATAAAAATGGCCGAGTACCTCCTTTGCCTCACTGTTGGTAAACCTTCTTCAACAACGAGACAGTCCTTCCCCAACAGTGAGACACCTCCAACAAATATTTTAATAAAAAAAGTTTTGTTTGAGAAACATTTAGTAGTAGTAGTAGTGATTTATTTGTTTCTATAATTTCAGATTTGTTTACAAAATTCACAATAGAGCATTGACTTTTGCCGTCAGCCGGAAGGATATTGTGTTTTTTTAATATACATATTAAACTAATTTTGTATATTTGGAAGTGAAGTTTGAAGAATGTTTATTTGAATGTATGAATGTAGTTATAATGCTTCGTTTATTATTTGTTGCCGGTATTTAAGTACATTTTTAATCAAGTTGTAGAGAAGGTGCCAGTTTTCTCCGTTGAGAATTCGGATGGATTCGTCCATTGATAGCCTTATTGGACTAAGTATGAGACAGGTAGACACGAATTGTTGTATATCTTCATTTACTCTTAGATTGCACAGAGTGCATTCCACATTTTTATTAAGGTATGCAAGGTAATTTAAATATAGTAGTTCTCCCCTCGTTTTAAATATGGTAGATATCATATCTAGGCTGAAGCTGTCATGAAAAAAATTACTTGCACCAAGGTCATGCTGAAGTAGTTTGTAATTAGTTCGCGATTGGCTTTGTTGGCTTTGCCTCTTAAACTCGTTTCGTGAAGATTCCTCTATTTTCAATTAAAAAGTACAAGTGACCTCAACTCCAGAAATTATTGTGTTTCGCCCAAGGTATAACAGTGGGCTCTTCAGTCAGTCTGTTATACCCTACTAAGACACAAATTTTGGTCGATGTTTACCGACTCTTATAAAAATCACAGCAAAAAGATACTGTGAATTTTATTATTCTAGGGGAATTTGTTTAAATTCGTGCCCACTGTTATACCTTAGGCGAAAGACAATTATTTCTGGAGTTGAGGTCACTTGTACTTTTTAATTGAATTTTATTCATTCACTCCTCTTAAAACAGAAGTAATTTCAATATTTTAATATTTAAATTTCTTCATCTTATAAAAAAACCTGACCACGGGTATTTATTTTCTAGGTGCACGAATTTAAACAAATTCCCCTAGAATTTAATATTTATTTAACGGACTTACCGCGTACGAATTAAATTATTCAAATTAATTGAATTACTTCACCCGACGTTTCGACAAAGTTCCATTTGTCGTGGTCATGGGTCAACTGATGGCTTATGGGTGGTAATTCAATTAATTTGAATAATTTGTACGCGGTAAGTCCGTTAAATAAATATTAAATAAAATGTATAACAATCGCGAATATAATAGTTTAAAATTCCCCTAGAATAATAAAATTCACAGTATCTTTTTGCTGTGATTTTTATAAGAGTCGGTAAACATCGACCAAAATTTGTGTCTTAGTAGGAAATAACAGACTGACTGAAGCCCACTGTTATACCTTGGGCGAAATACAATAATTTTTGGAGTTGAGGTCACTTGTACTTTTTGATTGAATTTTATTCATTCACTCCACTTAAAACAGAAGTAATTTCAATATTTTAATATTTAAATTTCTTCATCTTCTTATTCCTCTATTTTTGCAATTAGCTCACTTCTTGGTGTAGTTTCGTTAAAATCTCTTTGAATGACGTTATGTTCGTTTGCTAATCTAGTCCATTCACTGAAAAATTACTGGTTTCCTCTTTGGAGGTACAGCGGTGGTAGACCAGTTTCCAAGTGCAGCATATAATGTGGGGTGTTATACGGTAGTCTGAATTTTTCTTTTGACGAAGTAACTTAAAAGTTGTGCCACCTCTTCATATTCGTATATTCCCCAAACTTGAGTCGCATAGCACATGATGGATCTCATAACTGCATCGAAAATTTTATACTTCGTGCTTGAATCAATATTCCTCTTGCTCAGCACTCCATTCCAGCTACTACTAATTGGACGCTTTGATTCTTTGAGCTTTTCCTGTAAATGCTTTTTTGAAGGATAGTTGTGGGCCTATGAGTAGACCAAGATATTTGTACTCTTTAACTATTTCCAGATCTTCGTTATTCCATGTCCATTTAAGGGGACATCCTTTTTCAAAAGCCTTATTTAGAATATCTGTGAAGTCCGTGGTGGCTCTATCTAAGGATTCAGGTCCAATTATTGAATTATTTCCTAAGGAGTTAATCCTAGTCTCTAATTCCCTATTGAAAGTGTCCCAGTTCGTATTACGAAGGTTTCTAAATGGTTTCTTGGAGGCTATTGTGTCTGGTATAAGAAATTCAATGCTTTTGTGATCAGAGAAAGATAGCTCTTTTGACACCCTCCATTGTTCTATTGGTATTGTGCCTGAGTTGTTTGTTAAAGTAATATCAAGCACCTCCCTACAATTTTTTGTAACAAACGTTGGTTATCTACCCATATTTGCTATTAATAAATTGTTCTTAATAATAAATTCAAAAACAGACTCACCTCTACTATTGATGTCAGTGCTACCCCACTGGGAATGATGCGCATTTCCATCGCATCCTAGCACTAGGTCGTGTTCTGTTTCCGCAGAATGAAGTACTAACTGGCATGTTAATTCAGCCGGTGGCCCTTCCATCCCGTCCCCAGGCATATAGCGTGATGCTATAATGAGCGGTGGCAGCCCACCTCTCTCCAACTTGACGGCCGTTTGATCTTTGATCCTTACTCTTTTGGATGACCCTGCGGTGTGGGTCAGAGAGGGGCGGGAGGCCCGACTGCACTTTGTAACGAAGTGTTACAAATGTACACCCTTTCAGCCGACTACCGGAGCCCCATGCAGTTACGCTAAATAACGAAACGACGACAACGAGCAGCAGTATTACACCCTATGCAGCAAGACGACGACGACAAGCAGCAGTGTAATACGATGCCACGTCACCAGAGGCACGAGATACACACACAATGTCCACATTGATTGCCAACATTGAGTTGCAACTATTTGCGTTTACCCGTCCTCTGAGTTCACAGTCACTGTTATCGGGAAAATTAAAAAGAGGACGTAGGAATTTCACATAAAATCACCTTGGATTAAGCATTCGGGTCTCAGGTGTTAAAGTTATATAAATTACAACTACCTTGGAACTTGCAGTTGGATACGTAGTGTGTCAGCTTGCGTTTCAGAAATATTTTTTGGCTTAACCATATTTTCCGTTTGCTCTCCTTGTTTTTGTTTTAAACTTTGTTTAAGACTAGGGAATTTGTCCCACCAACCAATCCCAACCGCGCCAAGATTTCGAGAAGCTAGGGAATTCGTCCCATTTTGTTTTCGCTTCAAATCGAATCAAGGCTAGGGAGTACGTCCCAATCTGACCGACAACCGACTGCTTTGCTATATATTGGGGCTAGGGAGCACGTCCCACTCGTCGTCCGCTTCTTTATATACAAAGCTAGGGAGCACGTCCCACACAGACCGACATTCGACCGCTTTGCGATATATCGAAGCTAGGGAGTACGTCCCATCCGTCGTCCGCTTCTTTATATACAAAGTTAGGGAGAACGTCCCACACCGACCGACAACCGACCGTTTTGCACGTCCCATTCTTCGTCCGCTTCTTTATATACAAAGCTAGGGAGCACGTCCCATACCGACCGACAAACAACCGCTTTGCGATATATCGAAGCTAGGGAGCACGTTCCACTCGTCCGCTTCTTTATATCCAAGGCTAGGGAGCACGTCCCACACCGACCAATAACCGACCGCTTGGCTGTATATTGAAGCTAGGGAGTACGTTTCATTCGTCGTCCGCTTCTTTATATACAAAACTAGGGAGCACGTCCCATACCTACCAACAACCGACCGCCTTACCATACATTGAAGCTAGGGAGCACGTCCCATTCTTCAATCGCTTCGTTATATACTAGGCTAGGGAGTACGTCCCGCAGAATTTATGTAATACCTTGTTATATTAGCTATATCGTATTAATTGTATTTATTGAAATAAATTGTTTTATTAAATAAAAAAAAAAATAATTAACCATTCGATTGGAGTTCCGAACCTGAATAAACCTGAGTTTTTATTGCTTTCCTCGGTCAAACCCTGGACACCGCTGAACTACCTCAGCTGAGAAAAAGATAGCATAACAACTTTCCCCAGCACCGTCCTTTGGGTAACCTTAGAATTCGGTTCGTTGTCTGTTTTGTTTGTTGTGTTCGTAGTCGCGTCCTGTACCCGCTGATACGATCTGTCCAGGGCTTGCCTTTCCTTTGTCGTTAATGACTCTGGATTCCTTCCGCTTAGCCGCCGAATGATCTTCTTAGCGTTTCGTTTTTGTCTGCGCTCTATTTCTCTGTCACTTAGGCGACCCTTTGGCTTACGTCGCACTTGCGTTACAGATACAGCTTTGTCTTTGGTCACGTTCGTTCCGCTTGGTTCGAGGGAATTTTCCGCATTTGGATTGCATAAAGGGCTATGGCCCATAATGTTTTCCTCTTGCGTTTCCTTCCCTCTGGCATCATCATCGATTGTCTTCTCACCTTCGAGACAATTAAGAGCAAGAGGCTCCATGTTTTGTCTAGTCCTTGAGAGAGACGGTTGTGTTATTTCAAACCCCTGGGTTGCGTGTGGGGCTATGGCCCCGCTCGTTCCCCAGGTGTACGAAATTGTCCAAATTCCCACCCGAGTTACTCGACGCATCTTCCAGTCCCGTAGTAGCGTGAGGCTCCTTGCAACGACTGGTTGACTGCTCCGATTCCCCTGGCTTAGGTGTTTGTTTTTGTGTTAGTTTGTCTGTCAGTTGTCTGATTGTGTCACCTTCCCCTTACATTGGGTTTTCCTTTCGCAAGTGTTGGGTGGTCCCATCAACTGCTTTGAACACAAAGCTTTCGCATCAGAAACCTCCTCCGAAGTACAGGCATGAGGCCCGTTCTTCATTGTTTTTTCCTGATGCAAAAATCCTGTGCATTTCGTAATCGTTTACGTTCCAGTTCCGTCAAGTCAATACACCTCCTTGAACCAAATCGTTTGATTGTCTTTTTGTTATTGGCAATCCTACTATGCCTCGAGGCGGTAGAGAATCTTGAAAGACTGGAGCTAGCCTCGGAACAGCAGGCACTGATATCATCAATGTCAACTGTTCCGACACTAGTTCCATCTGTCATTCCGAGATTGGCAAATGGGTCAAGAAAAAGGTCCTCTTCTTCCTCGGTAAAAGTCTTGTCCGTTTCGTTTTGGTTTTCGTCTTCTATGTTTTGAGTGGAAAATGTTGTTGTCACTGGCGACTTCTCTCCTTCGATTAACGAAGGAGCCAAGCCCGCGCCGGCAGCCGTGACTTCTGCCAACGATTTGGCACATATCCGTACCAATGATTTTACATTTTTTGTCTTATTTTCCATTGTTTCATAGGTTTGAGCTTGTTAGTTTGCGTGGTTCTGCAGCTGGATTGCTGGAGAACCACACATAAGCTCCCCCACCAACGTCAAGGTAAACTCTCGTGGGAGTCGCATCCAGTTTGTAAGTCTTTCTAGCAAAATCCCCGTAAATATTTTAGTCACTGTGTTTAGGAAAGAGATCCCTCTGTAGTTGCTTGGCTCCTGTTTTTCTTGAAGCTTTCTCGAACCTTCCCAAAGTTATAAATAAAGTTGTAAGTTTTTGTAAGCTCTTCTAGGAACTCATCGGTCGCGTTTATAAAAAAGTCGTATGGCATCCGGTCTTCACAAGGCGCTTTATTAGTGTTGCTGCGGTTGAGGACTCTGTTAACATCTTGTGCAGTTATTGGACGATCTAATGCTTCTAAATACTTCTAAAAATGGTGTCGCAAAATGCAATATGTTTTCATTGAGGGTATTATTTAAATTTTTTTCGAAATGGCATGCTAAGAGAGGAGCTTCAACTTTTATATTCCGTCCAAGGGTTGTCACATTTATTTTCTTGACAATTTTCCAGAAAGATCTGCTGTCTTTGACATCCCTAAGCATCGATGCCAATCCAAGGGAGTACGCTTTTTGTTTTTGCTCACAGATGGCTTTGTACTGTTTGTTTGCTTCTTGGTACAGGTATTTTGAGTTAGTGGTTCCGTTTTTTTTAGTGCACGTAGAAAGCTAAACGACTTTTTTTCTGGCTGCTTTGACTATACATTGTGTTAGCTTATCTGTTCCGTTGACAGTTTCAATTGTGTTTTGATTAACAAACTATAGTTTTCCATTAAGATTTGATTTATACCTCTTCTTCATTTTTTCTTTCCATTGCAATTTTGGCAACAGCAAACTATGTTAATTCATGTTGTTTAATTCAGAAATGAATTTTACACTTGTAGATATTTGTTGGTGATCAGAATAAGTGAGAAACATTTATATTTTATTATGCAACAAAGTCTTATGAATAAAAATAACTAAATAAAAAACTAAAATTAAAGTTACAAAAAATGTCTTCAATGACAACAAAATAGATAGTAAAAAAAAATCGGTTTCATTATTCATGAAATGAAAATACAAAATTTAGCGCACTTTAATTTGGTCAAATGTGATTTCAAAATAGATACTGGCTTGTTGCTTGCTTGTGTGGCCGCAAAAAAACGAATCTTGGAACATAGGCTCTGTCCCACTGATGGCAACCAACGAGATTTTGTCTCACTGTTGGTTAATCGACAAAAATATGTAAGAAAAATTAAAAACTATGCATCGAAATGCCAAAAAATGTAGTTAATTGTTTTTTCTATAATATAATTTACACAATATATAAAACATTGATTGAAAAACGCACCTATATAAAGAGAAATTTCTTTTTTATTAATGCACTTAAAATTTCCTTTTGAGTGTTTTTTTTTTCCTCTGCTCTATCACGGCGCGGCTACTCTTCATTGAAAGTAAACACAAATCTAACCAATCGCACGAACATCTGCTGCATCACCTTCGACAACAAGCGCGACGTTCTTCGGAGTTATTCGGAATGTCTCACTGTTGGACGTGTCTCACTGTTGGCGACGTTCCCTATATGTGTAAAACAAAATTAATCTGAAGTGAATATGTTTTACCATTCTCGAGATATTCGAGAGAAATGACATTTTACAGCTCCTTTTTAAATTGCTGTAGTAAAAAAAAGGTTATTTGAATTTATTAGAAAACCTTTTCAGCACGTTATGAAAATATTAATCTGAAAAATAAAATTCACCCGAAGTCGATGTCTATATTCGTTCTCGAAATATGGTGGACGAGAAAAGTACCCCGAACGTACGTACATATGTATGTACTGTACATACACACATACAGACATCTTGCTAAAAACGACAGATTCTTATTCTAGAGACCTCAAAACGTGAAGAAATGTCAAAATTTTCAATTCGTCAAATCGCACCAATTACAATAACTTCCAATGGCAAGTAAAAAATTGGAAATAATAAAAAATGTTTTTCAACTAAAACCTTAAAATTCTTTTCTTAAAATAATATATTTTCATCAAAAGATTCTGAAATACCATGTTAATCATAATTGTTAGAATTACAACTGTAAGGCCTAAAGAAGGTTTTTTAGGAATAAACAAAATTATAACAATATCTTTATTCGTCCAAGAACAAAATCATTTTGTACCACAGTGCCGCACGGCAATGACAGAAGCTCAAGTGTTCTTAATCAAACTATAGAGTTTCGCTAAAAATTGACTAAAAATATTGACTATTAAAATCCAAAATATTAGATACTTTATAGGTTAAATTTTGCAAACATAATAATTATAATCATAAAACCTATTTTTTATTAACTTAAGATGCTTGTCGCATAAATTATAGTTTCTTAATTATTTTGTTTTGTTCATAAAACTAATCGCACATACCTAGTTACTTTTTGAATAAATTGCAAATTTCAACTTCACCGAAGTGACCCCTTTCGATTTTTTTTTTAAATTAATGAGACAGGGATTTGTGGGCCAGTATTACTTTATATTAACAATTTTCGTCCTAACTTTTTTACTCCACGGCTTTCAGTTAAATGAAGTTATACGAGATTTTTGGATACATTTTTTGTTTCATATAGTAAGCGAATTTTTCGGTTGGGCGTTAATTGGAGGCAATTATCAAAACATTCAACATATTACAACTTCTAGGCCAAAATTAAAATCAAATAAAATCTTAGTTAGGATACATTTTCTATTTGTTAAAATTTTTTATTTACTGTATTTAATTTTTTTCTTTCAGCTTTCACGGAAAATGTTGCGACTGCCAAATATGTTAATCAAAATATGTCTCCAGCAACAAATGCCTATCAAATTAAATCGATTGACAATGTTACAATTATCAAACCACCAGTACATCTTGGGTAAGTTTAACTGTTTTTTCTTCTTTAAAAAAAAAGAAGTTAGGTATGTGTGTTTTTATTTGTTATTCCTTGAGACTAACATATAAACATTATTTATTTTTAAGCTCTATAACTCTTCTTACGATCCTTAACAGAGGTCGGATTAAATTTTATCTGTAAAAACCGAAATGATAGCATGTAGCATGTCATTATAGGGCCATCACACACATTAGCCTTATTTTTTTAGACAGTGTATAGCAACCCGGCAAAGTCTTTACACGCAAAGCAATAACCGTGTAAAAATGGTGCTGAGTTCCTATACACTCTCTCAAGAAACAGGGCTATTGTCAATTTTTAACCAAAAGTAAAATTATAAAAACTAATTTAATTTGTAATTTTTTCTTGTTTCAAAAAAAATTAATTGTCTATCATAGTGCGCGATGGCCTTAATACTCTTGATTAAGAATTTTTTTTTTATTTTTCAATTTGTTTTATATACAATTGACTTAAAACTAACTTATCATTAAATTTAATCTTGTTGGCTCAACAATAGGGGCCCAACGTTCTTCTTTTGGCTTTATATAATGCTATTTTGTTACAATATTACTTAATCTTATACATGAATTTGAATTTTTATATTATTTATATAATAAATGATGGATACAAAATGTAAGAATAAAAACTAAAAGTACTACAGGGTTTATCCCCTGTAGTGTCTGGTGTTGTTTCGCTCGTAGAATGCGGCGTCGTCATTGTGGATGATGTCTTCAAATTGTTCGTCAATGATGGCTCGGGGTATCTGTGGCTGGGCTCTAGTTGCTGCTGCAGGAGTTGCTCAATTTCTCGGTTGGGATGGTCTTCCAGGTTCCTGATGGTTTTCTCGGCAAGCTGAAGCATATATTGATCAATTGGTATCAATTTTGCTTCCTCGTACAATTTTTTTGTGGGAATGAACTTCTTCGTCAATGGATTGCGGTAGAGTCCAGTGCAAATGCGGAGCATCTTCCTCTCAAATAGCTTCATCTTCTTCATTGCTGTGGGTGATATAGTAAACCATATGGGAAAGGCGTACGTCAAAACAGGTCTGATGAGCTGCTTGTAAACAAGTAGCTTGGTCTTCTTGCTTAGCCCATTCCGCTTCCGGAGTAACGGGTGGACCAAGTGTTGGCTCTCTTCAGCATCAAGTCAGCATGCTTCTTGAATTTCATTTTGTTTGTGAAGTTGACTCCAAGGTATTTTTTTGTTGTCTTGACCGATACTTCAGTGCTGTCGGGAAGCTTGATTTTGATGTTGTCGCAGAGTGTAGCAAACGCTCCTCTTCTCAAGACTGTCACTGGTATACGGAAGCAGATCAGTTCTGTTTTCCTGCTGTTTATTTTCAGACCCCATTTGAGATAGTAATCTCATACGCTCTTGATGTGTTCTTGGACTCTCCTGATAACGATTTCTGGTGATGAAGAGGTAGCATAAGTGATGGAGTCGTCAGCATAGAACTTCGTCTTTGTTCCAGGTATGTTGGTTGGCTGATCGGCGGTGTATATGTTGAATAATAATAGTCCGAGCCTTGATCCTTGGGGAACTCCAGCGCAGATTCGTTAAATTTGGGATTCTTCTTTACCTATTTGAACATAAAAAAAATCTGTTGGTTACAAAATTTTGAATTAAACGTACAAAGTGGATAGGTAGTCCAAGCTCCGATAGTTTGAATAAAAGCCCTTTTATCCAAACGGAGTCATAAGCCTTTTCGATGTCTAGTAAGCACGCAATGGTCGTCTCTTTTTTGTTGAGTCCAAGTGTAATTACGCTGTGAAGTTCAAGCAGTGGGTCTATGGTGGAATGCCTGTTGCGGAAGCCGTACTGGAACTCCGGTATAACATCTCTATCTCTGCAGAAAACGTTAAGTTTCTTAAGAAGTAGCGCCTCCAGTACCTTGCTAACACAGCAAAGCAGAGCAATTGGTCGATATCCTTCCACATTTTCTCTGTCTGTTTTTTTCGGGACGGGAACAACTTTCGCCGTTTTCCAAGCCGCAGAGAAATAGCTGTTGTTCAGGCAGTTGTTGAAGATTATGGTTAACAGGAGAACAGCAATGTTTGGTAACTTCTTAAGGGTGAAGTTAGATATCTTGTCGCTTCCTGCAGATTTTTTGGAGTTTCCAGATTGGATGATGTCTGTTACTTCTTCAGGGGAAGTTGAAACATCAATAATTGTTGATCCAGTTGAAAGATTTTCTGCGTTGAATGAGGTCAAGGTGTAAGCGGTGAGTGCTATTTCTATCTTGTCGCTTCCTGCAGATTTTTTGGAGTTTCCAGATTGGATGATGTCTGTTACTTCTTCAGGGGAAGTTGAAACATCAATAAGTGTTGATCCAGTTGAAAGATTTTCTGCGTTGAATGAGTTCAAGGTGTAAGCGGTGAGTGCTATTTCTTCGTAGCGAGATTCTACTTCTTTGATAAATTCAGGCAGGTGTAAGGGAGGGTGGTCCTTAAAACTTTCCTCAAAGTGATTGGCGAATGCTTCAGCTTTCTCGGCGGGAGTTGTCGAGACTTCTTGTCCGTGAAGGATGGTCTCTGGTATAGAGTTAGCTCTTCCAACAATCTTGTTGATTTTCTTAAAAGTGTCAGGGCCAGGTTTGATGTCTTCTAGTCTCCTTCTGAAGTCCTTTTCTTGGTTGAACATGGTGTTGGTGCATTGAAGTTCAGAGTGAATGAAAATGTTGCGACTGCCAAATATGTTAATCAAAATATGTCTCCAGCAACAAATGCCTATCAAATTAAATCGATTGACAATGTTACAATTATCAAACCACCAGTACATCTTGGGTAAGTTTAACTGTTTTTTCTTCTTTAAAAAAAAAGAAGTTAGGTATGTGTGTTTTTATTTGTTATTCCTTGAGACTAACATATAAACATTATTTATTTTTAAGCTCTATAACTCTTCTTACGATCCTTAACAGAGGTCGGATTAAATTTTATCTGTAAAAACCGAAATGATAGCATGTAGCATGTCATTATAGGGCCATCACACACATTAGCCTTATTTTTTTAGACAGTGTATAGCAACCCGGCAAAGTCTTTACACGCAAAGCAATAACCGTGTAAAAATGGTGCTGAGTTCCTATACACTCTCTCAAGAAACAGGGCTATTGTCAATTTTTAACCAAAAGTAAAATTATAAAAACTAATTTAATTTGTAATTTTTTCTTGTTTCAAAAAAAATTAATTGTCTATCATAGTGCGCGATGGCCTTAATACTCTTGATTAAGAATTTTTTTTTTATTTTTCAATTTGTTTTATATACAATTGACTTAAAACTAACTTATCATTAAATTTAATCTTGTTGGCTCAACAATAGGGGCCCAACGTTCTTCTTTTGGCTTTATATAATGCTATTTTGTTACAATATTACTTAATCTTATACATGAATTTGAATTTTTATATTATTTATATAATAAATGATGGATACAAAATGTAAGAATAAAAACTAAAAGTACTACAGGGTTTATCCCCTGTAGTGTCTGGTGTTGTTTCGCTCGTAGAATGCGGCGTCGTCATTGTGGATGATGTCTTCAAATTGTTCGTCAATGATGGCTCGGGGTATCTGTGGCTGGGCTCTAGTTGCTGCTGCAGGAGTTGCTCAATTTCTCGGTTGGGATGGTCTTCCAGGTTCCTGATGGTTTTCTCGGCAAGCTGAAGCATATATTGATCAATTGGTATCAATTTTGCTTCCTCGTACAATTTTTTTGTGGGAATGAACTTCTTCGTCAATGGATTGCGGTAGAGTCCAGTGCAAATGCGGAGCATCTTCCTCTCAAATAGCTTCATCTTCTTCATTGCTGTTGGTGATATAGTAAACCATATGGGAAAGGCGTACGTCAAAACAGGTCTGATGAGCTGCTTGTAAACAAGTAGCTTGGTCTTCTTGCTTAGCCCATTCCGCTTCCGGAGTAACGGGTGGACCAAGTGTTGGCTCTCTTCAGCATCAAGTCAGCATGCTTCTTGAATTTCATTTTGTTTGTGAAGTTGACTCCAAGGTATTTTTTTGTTGTCTTGACCGATACTTCAGTGCTGTCGGGAAGCTTGATTTTGATGTTGTCGCAGAGTGTAGCAAACGCTCCTCTTCTCAAGACTGTCACTGGTATACGGAAGCAGATCAGTTCTGTTTTCCTGCTGTTTATTTTCAGACCCCATTTGAGATAGTAATCTCATACGCTCTTGATGTGTTCTTGGACTCTCCTGATAACGATTTCTGGTGATGAAGAGGTAGCATAAGTGATGGAGTCGTCAGCATAGAACTTCGTCTTTGTTCCAGGTATGTTGGTTGGCTGATCGGCGGTGTATATGTTGAATAATAATAGTCCGAGCCTTGATCCTTGGGGAACTCCAGCGCAGATTCGTTAAATTTGGGATTCTTCTTTACCTATTTGAACATAAAAAAAATCTGTTGGTTACAAAATTTTGAATTAAACGTACAAAGTGGATAGGTAGTCCAAGCTCCGATAGTTTGAATAAAAGCCCTTTTATCCAAACGGAGTCATAAGCCTTTTCGATGTCTAGTAAGCACGCAATGGTCGTCTCTTTTTTGTTGAGTCCAAGTGTAATTACGCTGTGAAGTTCAAGCAGTGGGTCTATGGTGGAATGCCTGTTGCGGAAGCCGTACTGGAACTCCGGTATAACATCTCTATCTCTGCAGAAAACGTTAAGTTTCTTAAGAAGTAGTGCCTCCAGTACCTTGCTAACACAGCAAAGCAGAGCAATTGGTCGATATCCTTCCACATTTTCTCTGTCTGTTTTTTTCGGGACGGGAACAACTTTCGCCGTTTTCCAAGCCGCAGAGAAATAGCTGTTGTTCAGGCAGTTGTTGAAGATTATGGTTAACAGGAGAACAGCAATGTTTGGTAACTTCTTAAGGGTGAAGTTAGATATCTTGTCGCTTCCTGCAGATTTTTTGGAGTTTCCAGATTGGATGATGTCTGTTACTTCTTCAGGGGAAGTTGAAACATCAATAATTGTTGATCCAGTTGAAAGATTTTCTGCGTTGAATGAGGTCAAGGTGTAAGCGGTGAGTGCTATTTCTATCTTGTCGCTTCCTGCAGATTTTTTGGAGTTTCCAGATTGGATGATGTCTGTTACTTCTTCAGGGGAAGTTGAAACATCAATAAGTGTTGATCCAGTTGAAAGATTTTCTGCGTTGAATGAGTTCAAGGTGTAAGCGGTGAGTGCTATTTCTTCGTAGCGAGATTCTACTTCTTTGATAAATTCAGGCAGGTGTAAGGGAGGGTGGTCCTTAAAACTTTCCTCAAAGTGATTGGCGAATGCTTCAGCTTTCTCGGCGGGAGTTGTCGAGACTTCTTGTCCGTGAAGGATGGTCTCTGGTATAGAGTTAGCTCTTCCAACAATCTTGTTGATTTTCTTAAAAGTGTCAGGGCCAGGTTTGATGTCTTCTAGTCTCCTTCTGAAGTCCTTTTCTTGGTTGAACATGGTGTTGGTGCATTGAAGTTCAGAGTGAATCCTTTTGTATTCGTCGCTCTCTCTGTTGAATGTCCTGTGGTAGATTCTTTAAAGTTTCTTGCGGAGCCTTTGCCGGTGAGCATATATTGCTCCATATGCTGGGGCAAGTTCGCATATCTGTCCTTGCTGGTGTGGGTAGTTTTTTGCTTGTCCAGTGTATTGTTGACAACTGCTTCGAACTGGTGTAGTTGTCGATCTCAATGTTGGTCAGGTTGTTGATGCTGGAGACTTCAGGGAGATGCTCTTCTACTTCGTTGCGGAATCTTCTCCAATTCATGTTCTTGTAGGGTATTTGAAGGTCGGGAACACTCCTTTCAGTTAATATTCCTTGATGAAGGCGGACTCTCATCTCAACTTCCAGATAATCGAAGTCACTATCGTGTGCCAAACAGGAATAGTTCTTGAATTCAGGAAGGATGTTCGTGAAGTTGGATGAAACAAGGATAAAATCTAGGAGAGATGGAGTTCTAGGGAATGTGAACCTCGGCTGTGAAATTACTACCAGAGAGTGAAGTTCTGCGTTGTCATGCAGCCAGTCCACAATTGCCCTTCCTTGTACGGATTCCTCGTTGTCCAGCCAGAGCGGGTGCCGTGCGTTGAAGTCCCCACCAAGAACACAATAAGTATGCTGGGTGGCCAGGTTGTCGATGGCGTGAAGATCATGTAGGATGTCACACCTTGTGGCATTACACTTGTTGTAAATTGAGGCTAAGAGTAGCGTCTTAGTCTCCGTCATTTTGATGAAAACGGCTATTGTTTCCATGCAGCGAAGTCCAGGTATCCTTGCATGCTCGCCTCTAAGATCTGATTTTATGAGGATGGCTGTTTCTACCTTCAGATTGTTTGTCCTCTCTGTAGGACGTGTAGCCTTCCGGTTTAAGGGGGTTTCTTGATGTGATGTTTGTTTCCTGTAAAAAGATAATGTCAGGTTTCTTTGACTTTAAAAAAAGGTTAGTGCAATACGTTTGGCTGTGGAAAAAATAGAATTAACGTTATATGTTATAAAGGAGAGGTGGTTTTTTTTATACATAACAAACAAATAAGTTTACCCAATATCATTGTCTTATCTTGATCATTGAGATGACCGTAGTTGCTTGGAACTATCGTTCTTGCCTTCTGGAGAAGAGAAAGAAGATCAGTTCCAAACAATCTTTCGGTATCGTCAAAAATATTGATAGATTGCGATTTACCCTTTTGGTTTGGATTGTTGACTGGTGGAGTTCTCTGCTGGGCTGTTGGTTTAGCTGGAGCAGGCTAGGTTGTTGGTTTGGCTGGAGCAGGCTGTGCTGGTGCAGATGGCTTCTTTCTTGGGTTCTTTGCAGGGAGTCCCACGGGTATGGAGACTGTTTCAGCGGAGGCAGCAACGTAGGCGAACGATAAGCCGGGCACAGGCTTTTCTTGCTGATGTTACGGCGCACAGTGGGGCAAACATGGACAAAATTCAATTATTTGAAAGTGTCAATTTTTATGATTCACAATTCGTTTCTTTATAGTCAATTAGTTGTAAGATCAAAAAATGATAACGGTTTTTCGAACAAAATATATGTCTGGATTTTAACGCCAAAGTTGAAATTAGAAAAAAATTATATAAATATAGGTGGTTTTAAAGCGATCCGTTCACAATCAAATCTGAATATTTTTTAATGATTTTTTTTGTGGGATTAGGATATTCCGATTTAGTAATATAAATGTATAAACTGAGCGAGAAAAATAAGATATTAAATATTTTGAGCAAAAACTCAATATTAGCGATTATTTTTAGTCTCATAAGGTTTTGAGTATTGGCGGCACTTGGCGACCCGGGTCTGTTGCTTTTGGCGGAATATGTAGTGTGAGCAACAATTTCCAGTAAAGAACACATCCGGATACGTCCGGATTCGACTTCAAATGCATTTTTTTTTTGTTAAATAGAAATTTTTTTGAACATATTTAAAAATAAAATTTGGAATGCCAATTTTAATTATTTATTAGAATATAGTTTCAAAAAAAATTTTAAGAAAATTCATTAAGCATTTTTCAAGATACAGAATTTTCAAAAAAAAAATATTTTTTTTTTAAAACCAATTTTTTTTCGAAAATTTCTCCACGCAAAATTGTTAAGATACTGGAAGAAACTCCTGTATAAAATTTGTTGGCAAAATCGGTGCAGGCGTTAACGAGAAGTTTGAAAATCAATAACCCGGTTCCATGACAGGTGTGTAACAGTTGTTGGACAATTTGTTGGACCAAAATATTAATCATAGTCCTTGGTGCTTTGTAATTTTTGTTTCATAAAATCGTTAGAGCCATTTATAAGATAAATAACTTGTTGCTTAATAGTTATATATCAGGTTCCGTTATTTAAGAAGTTAAACAAAATTCAATTTCCTCTCCAGGGAGCCCTTTGATGACAACTTTAATTTCATAGTTTGTAGAAAACCACATCAGTGGTTAAGACTGGATAAGCTAAAGACAGACAGTCTGACAGACAAACAGACAGAACTGCGGCACCCATTTTTTGACTTCTCTATCATCGTAACATTGTGTAAAATTATTATCTCTAGAGTAGGTACTCTAGTCCGAATATTTTTTTTTTTCAAAAACTTGCCCTAGTATCCATGTATGTATGTAATAGGTACGATTTTGTCAAAGCAACCTAGACTTGCATTTTTGTTAAAAACAAAATATTACATTTTATATTATTTAGTTGTTAAGAATTTTGTTTACGATTTAACATCAAAACAATAACAAAGCTTTTATGAAATAAGAATTATTTAAAAAGTTTGCAATGTCACATCTTAATTTTTATTCAAGGGCATATGACTCCGTAATGTGATAAGCAGTTTTATTTCGTTATTGAAATTTACTGTGTCACATCGTAAAAATTCAGCAGCAAAAAATTACGATATAAGTATGCAACTGTAATAATTTGTCATTGTTTTACATTTCGTCTAACTTGCTCGCTTGTGTAAGCACAATAGATGGTTCTGATTTTATCCAACCAAGGCTCCATATAAAAAAGCCAAAAAACATCCACAAAATGGGCGTGGTAAAATTTGTGCATTGTCGATTATCCAATATGTATTTGCATAAGGTTTAGTTAAACAACATCCGAATTTTTACTAGTTTTTACGAAAAATATGTTTCTTAATAAACTGGGCGTGGCAGTGGGCGGATATTTTTTGATTTGGTTTGTCAAGATGTCAATTATATTTTCTGCAAGTTTTATCTAAATCGTTTCAGTAGTTTAGAGTTTAGAGAGTTTTTTCCACTTTCCCATACAAGGTGCCCCACTGTGCGGCGAGTTGATGGTTTTCTTGCTTCTGTGTTGCCGTGATGGTTTTTTCGGCTTGTTTATTCTTCCAAAGTATCTTGCAGGGTGTCCGATTTGCTGGCAGTTGACGCAGAATACCTGGTTGTCACTAACTTTGTTGAGGGTCCTAGGGCAGTTTCCTGGAAGATGATCGTCCTTACATTTTACGCACCTGTACTTCATGCCACAGGTGCAGGCGACGTGACCAAACTTTTGGCAATTCTTACACTGTGTTATTGTGGTGGATTTAAACTTCTCCCAATGGATCTTTTGATGCATGAGAAGTGTCTTCTGGTAGATTGCTGGAATGTCCGAATTTTTGGTGACTTCGACAACAAAGCTGTTGCACTTCTTGTCTGATTGGGTCTTGAAGGGACTTACGGATAGGACTTCGATGCCTTCCGCATTAGTTCCTCCTTGACTTCCTCTGGTTCATGGGTTTGGTGAATACCTTTGAGAACAAGCAGTGTCTTCTTATCTTCTTTGGCAGTGTAGGTGTTGAACTCCGTGCTTTTTATCTTCAGGAAGTTGGCGGCATCAATGTGGAACGGGGTTCTATGCTGGGCTTCTTGACGCTGAGTTGATTGGTGGAACTGGGGTTTCCCTGGTTGATGGCAGAGGCATCTTTAGTGATTTTTGGCTCTTTTGGTGGTGTGATCGGTTTTTCAGCTGGTTTTTCCAGGGTGATGGTAGAATCTCCTCCCTCTGTTGCCGGCTTTTTGGTCTTCTTGGAGATGTTATTGGGGATTGGGAAGGTTTTCTTTTATGTCTCTGTACTTCTTCGAAGTCTGAGTCTAAATTAACCAATTCCTCGGTCTCTGACATCTCTGATGGGATCTCTTCTTCTGGTTGATGTTCATCGCCATCACTGTCTTCAGAATCTTCTTCATCTTCCTCTGTTGAATCTTCTTCAGGTTGCACAATTTCTTCTGTGTCCATTTCTTCTTTGTCGTCCTCGTATAGTTGATCTATATCTCCGATATTTTCGTGAATAGAAACCAAGAACTCCTTTCCGTGGTTTTTAATTCCCGCCTTAATCTGCAATTTGATAGCCTCGTACGCCAACTTGATGTCACTCTTCGGCCTCGCAGATGTTCCCATTTTTATGATGGGATTTCCTGGGGTTGATGTTTTTGTTGATTTAACTTGAAGGATTAAGATTTTTAATTGTTAATGTCACAAGAAGGATAATCCACTATGGAAAAACCCTTCTTGGAAGATTTAAATTAATCAGGTAGCGCAGGTAAACCTTTGCGAACCCTTTTTCACTGAATATTTATTTTTTTTTATACACTTAGGTAGAATTTTCACTATTATTACTACACCGTGCACCTGTGTACTAGCTGAACTGTGAACTGTGACTGTATATTGCCTTAATACTCTTCATAGGACTTAGAGCTTATATATTGACAAAAAAAAAAACAAAAAATAACCAGCATTATATAACCACTAATAATACACTTTTTTTATTTCCAAGTTTCTTAGTTTCGTTTCTGGTCGATGCTCGTGGTGGATCAATGCGTGGTTGTCGTCATAGTGGCGTAAGAGTAATTGTACCACCAAAATCATGTGCCCAGCCAACAAGAATCACATGTCGGTATGTTAAGCCACAGCGTGTAGCCAATCCACCACCCCTTATGGAAGGTGAAGCGCTAGTCAGTCGTGTCATGGAGCTATCACCAGTAGAAGCTAAATTCTTAGGGTTTGTATAAGCAGACAACACATCATAATAATCAATCATAAATTTAAAATATTAATTTTATAATTTTAGCTCTGTTATATTGGAAGTACCTCATTTTGGCTCCTTGCGTGACAGAGAACGAGAAATTATTATACTTCGATCCGACAACGGCGAAACCTGGCGTGAACACACATTATACGATAGCGAGGAAGCCGTTCGCGACGTCCTCAATGAGACATTCGAATCGAACGAACTCAGCCACTTGGAGGACCTACACACGTCGCGCATTGTACGCATTGTTACACGCAACTTCCCACATTTCTTTGCGGTTGTGTCGCGCATTCGGCAGGAAGTGCATGCAATCGGACCCGACGGTGGCACTGTGTCATCAACGGCTGTGCCTCAAGTGCAGGCAATATTCCCGCCAAATGCGCTCACAAAAAAAATACGTGTCGGCCTGCAGGCTCAGCCAGTCGATTTGAATGGCTGCTGCAAATTACTCGGTCAAGGTGTGGCTGTCTCGCCAGTAGTTACCGTTGAGCCGCGTCGTCGAAAATTCCATAAGGCAATAACCCTAAGTATTCCTGCACCGAAAGCATACACCCAAGGAATGGTTAATCAATACTCAGGCAATGCACCGACTCTACGTTTGCTTTGCTCGATTACCGGAGGTCAAAACCGAGCTGTTTGGGAGGATGTGACTGGCTCAACTCCGTTGGCGTTTGTTAAGGATAGTGTGTCCTTCACGACAACAGTATCGGCACGTTTCTGGCTAATGGACTGTCGGAATGTTTCCGAAGCTAGCCGCATGGCAACAGAACTCTACTCTTATATGGCACAGGTTCCATTCATGGTGAAATTTGTGGTCTTTGCTAAACGAATCAGCAATACAGAAGCAAAGTTGAGTGTTTTCTGCATGACGGACGATAAAGAAGACAAAACACTTGAACACCAGGAGTACTTTACTGAAGTTGCAAAAAGTCGCGATGTTGAGATACCCGAAGATCAAGACATCTATATTGAATTTGCTGGAAACTTGTTGCCAGTATTGAAATCGGGCGAACAGCTTAATATGAAGTTCCATGCATTCCGTGAAAATCGACTCTCGTTTCTTGTTCGTGTCAAAGACCAAGAAGATCCATTTGGTCGTATTAGCTTTATGAGTGAGCCAAAGATAAGTAAAGGAGAAGCACCACAAACACCAATTTGCACTTTGAATGTCTCCCTAACGGACCATGAAATTATAGCCGACAACCACAACGGTTCACAAAAAAGTCTCGACCACAGTGTAAATTATCGAGATAGGCTTAACTTCGGCTACCGCCAGGCTGATGAAATTCATAAGGCCGATATTCGTTTATCAGATATATGTAATCTGCTGGAAGATGACTGGGTTTGTTTGGCAAAAGAACTACAAGTCCCAGACAATGATATCGAATTAATCAAATCCGAATACACTGGAAAACAGGCTTCCAAACAAGCTATGGTAATGCTGAGACTATGGTTGCGGCAAGCTGGCAACAATGCTAATGGCAATACTCTCGAACAGGCCCTTCACAAAATCAATCGCAGTGATATTGTAGAAAAGTGCATATTCAATTTGGAACTTGTTACAGATTACATGGAAAAGGCAGTTGCTAAAATGCAACTCGACCAGTCCGGTTTCGATTCGTTAAGTGATGACCTATTGGGTTCAGCGTCATGTGATACATCTCTAGTTCATCGAGATGATAGTAGGGCGAAACAGAAATTCAAAATAATCGATAACGAACAAATGGCAGCTGCTTCACCACTGCCTGCATCCACAGAATCACTTCAAATCGAAGAGAAATCCGTTGTGGATGTTGTGCGAAAATCCGAAGAGAAATCCGACGAAGATGCTAAGTGTAATGAGAAACGTAATAAGAATTTTAATGCAAATCATATCGAATCCGAAGGTGAGTGAGTTTTTTTTTTATTTATTTTAGTATTCTTTTTCATGCTGACAGTAAACATTTTTTGAGTAAAGAATGTTTCAAATTGTTCTGGAATGAGTACACTATCCCATGCACAAAACGCTGTGAATGAATTATATTTCAGTGCAGTGATAACTTTGTTTTGTTTAATTGAAGCCGTAGTTAATACGATGGAAGCCTATTATTTACACAAGGCAGGTTCGACGCAATTAATATGTACAAAATAATGAAGTGATCATACTCTACTTTCATATTCAAAATGGAATCGAACGAAAAGAGAAAATTCCTTTCTCCTTTTTGAGAATTTTCTCAATGGGGAGTGTAAAGTCAAGGAATTGTGCTTTAATTAATATATGTATTATAATTGTTTATTTAATTTGATTCATCTTTAAAGAATTTGGTACTTTTTTCCTCTATTTAACAACTGATTTATTAACCAAAAGCTGAAGGGATATAAGAACTTGAATAATATTAGGCCTTGGGACAACTTGCTGAAACCCTTATTAAAGTTTGTAGTCTTAATTGATATAGCCATTCTGATCGCAGCGGCGAGCCGTTGGTTTTATTTCTAAAATCATAAATAAAGTAAACAATATGCTTCATAAAAACTATTAAATTCTTAGAACGATTTTATGTTTTCAAATAGAAAACTCATCCCAGGAATCCCACCAGATTCAATGGAAGTTGCTATGTCTAATGCTGTTCACACAAGGTATAATCGGCCCTATCGAAGTAACCGTCGGAGCGGAACTTTCTCCGCAACGCATCCTTCGTCGGAGATTGAATTTCGGTTCGAAATAGCTGCCATCGAAAGAAATTTTACAGAAATGAGACGACGACGCATTGCGATGGATACACATTTCAGGCAGAGATGTGCTAACCGATATATTTTCGATAATTTTTTATTAAATACACACCATAAGCCTTTTAAACCATGAAAAATTGGTGGTAGAGCGTAATTTATTGTTTATAAAAAGTAATTTTTTCAATTATAATGCGCTAGCGGTTTTAAGAAATGTAATAAGATGCACCGATTTTTAAATCAAAACTATCGAATAAAGTCCCCTCCCTATTTCCAAAGCCAAACATATGTTTTTGTTTCCATTTATGTCGAAAAAAGAATAAATTAAAAAAAAAACTTTTGAAACACAATTTTATTTATTTATTTGAGTTAATACAAGCAATAATAAATAATAAAATATATGAAATATGCATAATTTAATCACAATGCAAATGGATGCATGCACACAATGCAAATGGATGTCTTGCTCCCAATGAATTCAGCCGATTGGCCAGATCTTCAAAACACGGCCAGAATATCAGGTCACCTTTTTGTGTAATTTTGAGCAATGTCGGGATATTCGGTCAGCAGATTCACCATCTGTGCATTATAAATAACACAAGTTAACGTACATACATAAATAAAGTTTATTACTAAGATTTAAGAAAAAACATTTTTTTTTTTTTTTTTTTTTCAAAAAAGAAACCACTTTCCGCAACAAGAACTTGTCGGAGGACTTCGGAGAAAATTTTGTTTGTATCTGTCAAGAATAAAACCATTAGAAGTACTTCCTCGCAAAGCATCGCATGCAAATAGCATGCGTTGAATTTCGTCGGAGAGAATTTCCGATCAGCTGATCAGAGAGCTACCTTGAAGCAAAATGTCTCCGATTCGTAGGAAATCGGAAAGAATTCCGCTCCGACAGTTACCTCGATAGGCCGATCGTACTCAAACATTGCAAATAACCAAAGAACTGTTAGTTGATCATCCAAGTACTTCATCGTAGAGTATCAGTCACATTTTCTCTTCCAGTTTTAACAAAAACATTGTAGTAATTAAACTACTCATATACTATTTGCTCTTTACAGTGAGCTTAACATGCAGCACACATTATACTTTTGTTAAAACAAAACGCAAATCATATATGAATATGATTTCTTCCTGTTTGTGCCTTATACTTCTCAACGAGCCACTTCCCTTTTTGAAATAGTCCTTTTAAGTCTGGGATTTTCACTACTTGTTTAAAAGTCCCTCATTATTTTTTATAAGGTGTGATGGATTATTGTATGCATTTTGCTAAGTTTCTCGTTTAATTTATTGCAATATCTACAATATCGAAAATATCTATCTATAGGTGTAAAAGAAACAAATATTATTTCCTTGCTAATTTATAATTTTTAAAATGAAGTTAATATTATTGGACCACCCAGTAAAGTACACATTAGGTTGTCGGTTATTTCTCAAATAGACACCCCTACAAAATTAGTTTACGTCAAAAAAATGTATTTACAAAACAAATATCGTCGATGGTCTAAGGTCATTTTGTAGGGAATTGTTGTACTTTTTACGTTTT
The DNA here is from genome assembly GCA_949320155.1 of Melangyna quadrimaculata. NCBI lineage: Eukaryota > Metazoa > Arthropoda > Insecta > Diptera > Syrphidae > Melangyna > Melangyna quadrimaculata. The sequence goes on from OX439486.1 coordinate 9,515,103, forward strand.
TTCTCTCTCGAATTATAGTAGTAACTTTATAATCAAGTAAAAGATTGGTTAAAAAAACAAACAAATATTTAGAATAGCTAAATATTATAAAACGTAATCATACATTTTCGAAACGTCGGGAAAAAATTCAATGTTTTTAAATAAACTAAATTAAACGCGGCAAGACCGCAAAGTATAAATTAATACAATAGCTAAAGTAGTGCGAGAAAAAAAAAGTAAATCATAAAAAGATCAAAATATTACCATAGCCAGTATCGGAAAAGTATTGACTTAAAGGCAATGTTCAATGACTTTTCTTTTCTCATTAATACATTTTTGTATGATAATCAAAATTAAACCTTACTATATGCACGCAATTTAAAATAATAATTAAATAAAAATCACTAACATAAATAAATATTGAGAAATAAGTTCTAATTTTTCAAGATCTGAAATCACCTGTCACCAAGTTATCAAAAAAAGTCACCCCATCGAAAGTAGTAACCGTGATCAGTCAGCAGCAGCAATTTGACCCTCACTATCATCAGCAACAATACCAACAAAGTTGGGTTGAACCATCAGATACAAACAAAAAAAGTTCTGTGTATAATGATGATGGCGATGGCGATGACTATATCGAGGAAAAGAATGTATTCTTTAAAATAGGTAGTGGTGTTGGTGGTAGTGTGGGCGGGCAGCAGCAACTGAAATCCGCTAGTGATGATCAAACTGTTTATGATGGTCTGGATGCTGATCTTGCTACAAATAATCATCAACAACAAGCAGAAAATTTTGAATTAATTACTCAAATGCCTTTGTCAGTGACCACAACAGTGGTCAATAATCAAGATGATGGTAATAATTTCATGGAAATATCAAGTTCTAACTTAGATGATGTTATTGAAGCCGATAAAAGTGTACCAAATTTATCCCATGAAGCTGACATAGTTTTGTCCACATTGGAGTTTGAAGGTGGATCTGAAGAAGATTTTCTATACGACAACGAACATGAAACTTTATTCAGCTCGTCAATGTGTCCTACTACGATCGAACCCGAAACTCAACAATCATCTATAGATTTGATAAATGCACAGTTAGAGTTTGTTCAGGAACACCCACAACTATATCCCAACGATGCGATTGAAGAAGTAAAAAATTTTAAAACACAAGAACAAAGTAAAGAGGAGGAAAACGCACCAATTATATCGTCTCCTGAGATTCTAGCTGAGTTAAGTTTACCTGATTTTGAAAAATCCTCCCAAGCTGTTGTTGCTGCCGCTGCTGCTGCAGGCTTTGCCGCCACAAACATCACACAAAATAGTATCACTTCAATGAAATCAAAAACCAGTAGCACCAAATCGCTGGAAAACAACAATAAAACCGTTGGCTCTTCGTCCGATTCGGATATAGCGTTGCATGAGACTGGTATTGAGCTAAGCGAGGACGAAGAACATACAGGTAGAACTTAAAGTAGTCAAATTTATAACTGAATAATATACACATATATATATATATATTTAGAAAACAAAATTATACTCTTATAACACACAAAATTATAATACAATCAAAAATAGCTCAGACGGTGGCGACGTTAAGTAATAACCAATAAATGCATACATATGTACATTTATGTACATTATGAACGTCGGATAAATTTTGATTGTTAGATATTCAAATTGGGTATCGCGGATCTTGTAGAGTAGAGAATACCCAGACAAGTATTTTTAGTTCTCGGACATTTTTTAAAATGGTAATTCCAGACCCCACGGTCATTTTTAGGTAAAAAAGACTTTATTAATTCGCTTATCAAACGTGGTTGCACCGACTCAAAATGTTTGGTTTTGCATCGCTATTGATGCTTATAATAAAAAAGCACAAGTAACTGCCTCTTAAAATGTCAAAATATAATATAATATATTTACGCTAATCCTTGACTCACTGATTCACTGACTCACTGGGAACGCTGCTATGCCATAATATAACACGTTCGACGGGCGCTTTTGGCATCCTGCAACCACCTATTATAATACAGTAATTAATACCTGACACCCTTAATGTACATGAGAAGGTGAAGAAATAGCGCCAAGTTACTTGCTTGTGTAACGAGTAATAAATTTGCTATTATGGATTTTTATGAGCGAAAAAGAAAAACTGCTGTCGACTGGGCTAACATATTATGACACATAAAAGTGATATAAAAAAATAATAAACATAAATATAACAATTTAATAAAATGAAAAGCAAGATAATTTTTCTGTGTGAAAGTATGCAATTTGACCAATGACCTGATAAATGCAAAAATCTGTTATTCAATTATCCCTGCATAATGTTTTAATTTTCGACAATTATTGTGTGGGCATTCAGTCATTCTCGTAAAGTAAAAAAATCAATTAATTTTTAAAACATCAGAATTTATTTTTCACTGTCAGTCTTTCACATCTAAAAATCAACTGATGACTCTTAAACAGTAAAAAATACTTTATAAATATTATGTATCTATTGTATATACTATATATAGACATTGTTGTATCGCATGCAAACATTTCTAAGCCTAACTATTTAGCAACTGATTATTTATTTCGAAGCATAAACCACGATATTTGTTATAAATGTGTAAAACAAAATACCAAAGCGTGCTACGTAGCTTGCGTGTTTACAAACAATGTCGTGGTTTACTGCTTAAATTTTGTTTTGAATTATTTGTTACTTGCATGAGTTAAAAATAATTTATTGTATTAATTTATTAAGTTCTTTTTTATACATTATCTATTTTATAAAAATATATATCTAGTTTTTCTTCAAATAAATCCTGTTTTTTGAATATAACTGTCTTGAGAAAGATTGTACGGGCTACGGTGATGATGTGGCTCAAAATCGTGACATAAATAAAAATTTCGATCTTTGAATTTGAATATTTGATTTTGATTTCTTATAGTAGTCCAGTTAAAAAAGTGAAACTGAGTTTCCATCTTTCTGGCAGATCCCTGAGGGGAAGAAAATTCGAAAAATGTGTTAATATTATGAACGTTTATGAGAGGAAATATAGTGTAGCTTGTGAGTTTTGAACAAGCCACTTATGGCAGCAACCACATATCACCTACATTCATAGATCAGATAGCAAATAAATACAAAATATTTATGACACTATGTACTCAATTTAAAAAAAAATTCAATATTTAATAATTGATTGTACGACTTTTCAGCGAGTGATGTGATCATACTCATTTCAGTACACTGAATACTCGCCTTTTGGTTGCCGAGGCTGTGCATTAGAGAAATCGTAGCTTTCATAGCCATTTAGCAGCTTATTCAAACAAATCTCTGCCGATGAAAATCGACTTTATAGGTTGAAACTCTATTGTGTTTCCTTCCTTATTTTAGCAGATTCGAGTGAAACTTGTCAGTCCTGTTATTTCCATTTTGTACTTTTATAAGAATGTTTCAATTTTTTTTCAGGCTCAAAATAAACCATATCTGAATCTGTGGGGCTTTAAATTGCTCATACGTATTCTTTTAGCAAACGATTTGCAAACCTTAACTGCTACCATAAAGCAGAAGGAACAATCTTATTTTTATATGTCACAACCTGTACGCTTCTATTTTGGTTTTTGCTTTATTTAGCTTAGCGCATTGGGTGTCGAAATAGGGGTTTCTGAGAACCCCTGCTATAACATTCCTTTTGTTTTTTTTTTCTAAGCATTGCTGTGTGGGTCTACTAATGTAAGCGATTATTGACAAAACGGTGTGTTTTAAAACATATCTTATTTGAAGGAAGCGTATTTATTTGTTTGCAATATTTTTTCTTAACATTGTTCTTTTTCTTTTCTCGTTCCTCTCTGTCTATTTCTCGTTATCTTAGATGAAACAACATACAAAAAAATTAATTAAAACTTATATAATTAAATTGGTCTTTTTTTCAACAGAACCCGAGTTTTATCAAGGCATTGAACAATCCACAGGAACTATTGTTGGAAATCATGATGAGTAAGTATTTTTTGTGTTTTTTTTTTACTTTTTATAAATTTAAATGGCCTCTGTGTTTTTTTCGTATGACATTTACGGAAAATGGAATGTTTCATTTGAAAGATTGTTTTTTTTTTCTTACTGTCAATGTTTTGATTCAGCTTTGGCCTGCGTTCTGGAAATCTATCATAATATATGTTCTACGTTTCGTAATAATATTACGATTTATCTTAATAAATTAAGCCTAGTACGCTACTTAACAAAAAAATTCCGATTAAAAAATGATGCAACAACTCTCCAGTAATATTGTTCATTGTGTTTTGTATGCATTGCGTTGTCTTGTTGGAGACCACTGAATAATTTCGTTTAGCATCACAAACTAAATGGAGTAAAAAAAATGTTGGAAAGCGCAACGCTTATATATTTTTTTTTTTCAGTGTCGGTTATAAAAATTGCAAAGTGATATAGGAAAATTAAAAAGCTTAAAAGGCTTTTATCAATACAATTATACTTTCATGACATTTGTGACATCACAATCTCAATAATTTTAAAAACTGCGATCTTTAATCAATGATTATTTCGATTGGTTATTTATCTTATGTGGTTGCGAACCAATATTTTAATCTAAGAATCCATATTTTTTGTTGCAAACCATCGAAATCGCTAATCAGTCATTTAATCATAACCTGTGAAAATATGGCAGGACCCAGTTTGTCATGTCAATGTCAAAAGATCACTTTTTGTTAAATTCTAAATGGGATTTAGGTCATTTTAAGAAAGGTCACGAAAAAGGAATAATTATTAAAAGATCACTTTCTCCACAGACGATTGTTCACTTCACGAGGAAGTATGAACTAGGCCTTATCTGGTATTCTTGGAAGCAAAATTTGGATGGGAAATTCGAAAACAATGTGTATCATTATCTCCTTTGTAATCATTGCCTATTGTGATTTCGCTCGGACGACTTTGTGTGAGCATACGTTTTGGAATGTAGTCACATTAATTATCATAACCCTCTTGAGGGCGAAAATCTTATAAACAAAATATATTGAAAATGTCTGTTTGATCACTCTATTTATAATTTACTGCTTCTATTTATTTAAATTTTGTATTTTCTATTCTATTGTATATTAAAGCGATTGGCGAGCAATAAACACAATATCAAATGCAACAATTGATGATATACAATTACAAAAGGACGATCTAATTGAATATTTGGAAAATTCAATTCTCTCAACAGCAGCTGAACAAGCGGCTGAATTGCAAGGACAATATCAACAGCAGCAAAAACAACAACAAGGACAAGAATTGTTCAATTTTGAAATCACACAAAACCAAGAAATAAAAGAACCTCCATTACCACCATCACCACCGGCGGTTGCTTCCACAAAAACCGTATTAGAAACTACACATGTTCAAGAGCCAAAAATTAGTTTTGATAATGATATTGAAATTGATGATGATGACGAACCTATATCAATTGTTTTTGATTCTAACAACTTGAACAACAATAATAGAGCGATTCAAAATGAAAAACATCGCGGTCTACCATCGATTGTTATTGAGCCAGTAAATAATATCACTGACGAATTTTTGAACCAGGAAAAACATCATTTTAATAATTAGATACAAAATCAAAAACAGATACAGAAAAATAAAAATAATAACAGCAGTTACAAATAAACTTATATTTTTTATTTGGTAAGAAAAAATGGGAAAACACTAGAGGAAAAATAAAACACATCATGTCAAGTTTTTCATTTTATTTTTTTAAATATAAAAATAATTATACAAAAATATTGCTTCTATTTGCTGTTAACATAAAATATTTATTGGCACATTTTAAAAAAATGTTTATTTTATTTCTTGGTAAAAAATGTTATCTTTTTTGTTTCAAAAGATGTTTCTAATGAATCAAAAAATCTTGTTTTATCTATACAAAAATATATATATGAAAACTAAAAAATTAAATAAAAAAAAAAAATAAATTGAAATCAACATCCTTTCTAATAACTTTATTTATGTACCATGTGTTGGTTGAGGTACAACATGAATTAGCATGTAAAATTAAAATATATTAATTGTATGTATTAGTCAGTTAAATAAACTCTATAACAAAATAACAAGCAAAACGAGTTTTTTTTTCTTATAATGCCGCATTTGAACAAGTGCCAAGTTGTCATTATTTCTTTCATTTTCTTGTTATACATGCTACCCCAGTCAAAATAGACTTACAAATCCCAAGACATAAACAAAATTCCGATAACGCTTAAACTTGGTGGGGGCCTTCAACTGGCCATAGCGACGCAATGGCGAAAAGTCCCCGTCGATCCGACAGGAGCACAACTTTTTACTCATGGTCAAGTGTCGAAAAAAAAAGTTTTTAGCAAATAACTTACTAATGATATATGCTTTCGAAAAGAAGCTTTAGAACAGTTTGTAGATCACGAAATTCTCTATATAAAAGATTAACACACTTTTTTCTACGACCAATGATTAAGAAGGTATAGCTATTTAAAAATAACATAAAATGATGAAAATATTGTTTTTTTTTAGTATAACTGTTTAACCGTCATTGCTATCACAAAAAAGTCTAGTAAGACTTTGTAGACCACAAAATGTTCTATAAAAAAGATTAACATTCTTTTTTTTTTTACTACGACCTAGAATTTAGAAAATAGAGCTATTAAGAAAACAAAGAATTGACGAAATTATTGTTTTGCTTTTTTGTTGAGTATATCAAGAAGTAGTCTAGGTACAGTTTGTAGAACACAGAAGTTTCTACAAAAAATATAAACCCTTTTTTTTCTAAGCTCAAGAATTTAGAAAACATAGATATTAATGAATATAAAGTGCCAAAAATATTTGTTTTATGGATATTACTATTAAACCGTGATAATCACCCTTATTCCGTAAGGCGTTGAACGCCATGTCGATATACGACATTGCGTTTTTGGTATTCACCCTTATTTCGTAAGTCGTTTTTTTAAAACGCCGATTGGCGTTTTTGGTGTCGTGTCGTTTTAGAGGCGTTTGATTGTTCGTATTCCGTCAAACGCCAGCATTCCTCTTTTTAAGTTTAATTTGTAAATGTAAGTTTGTGTTGCTTTAATTAAAAACACGACCGTTTTCTTTAAGTTGTCAATCAACACTCATCGCTCTATTCTTTCTTAAATAAAACCAAATCGATATCTAGGCCAATTTCACACACTTTATGCAATTCAGTCATATTAACATGGCTCGAGTAGAACTCATACGCAACATGCTAATTATATTATTATTACTTATTAGTTCATGTTTCAATGTTAATTTGTCTGTTCAGTTAGGTGTCTATCAGTTCATATTTGGTTCATGGTTCATGTTTAAAGTTTAATCCATTATAAATAATATGTTCTTCGATAGTTAATTAATCTACATAAATACAAACAGTTAACAGCACTTGCTTTGAGAAAAATATAATAAAACTCACTTCTGAGAGGAAATGCTCTTACCACACTTACTGTTTTTTTTGTTGATTTCTAAAAAACTAAAATGTCTATTTTATTCATTTAAAAAGGTTTGTCTTTTCAAAGTTTTTTTTATATATATATGCGTCTTAATTTGTAACACTTTTTTATTGTCCTTTTTTAAAATCACACTAGCGATTTGACATTTCAGATTGACAAATTGCTTCACGCACGTACTCTTTCTTTTTTGTTAGAACATTCCACTAAAACAACTTCGGAAAATAAAAAAAATGACTATTCTGATGGCGCCCTAGTGAGTTGCCTTCAAAGAGCACTCCGTCCCTAAAACTTTGCGAATTCGCTAATTTCGTATTAAGAATAGCGATTCGCTTGGGTTAAGTTCGCTTCAAATGTCAAAACTTAAGCGCATTTGATTATCACTGTATTACAAATAGCGAACTTTCGCTAATCTATTCGCTAAAAGAGTCAAAACTTATCGAACTAAAATTCTATGTGATAACTCTATCGAATTAAAAGTTAAAGAGCTTTAAATTATTTGTTATTGTTTATTTACAGCAAATCTTAAAAAATAAATAATTTGATATGTATTTTTGTTTTTAAAACAAACGCAAATCGATTTTCAAATTTGTAGGTCTTCCGCGTCGATAAAATGGTCGATTTCTAAGGCAAATTCAGAATCTCAATCTCTCACGTCCGTCTGGTCGAAGCTAGATTTGAGATCTCATTTTCCTGAACTTGCATAAACCCAATTGATTTGGGGAAGGGACATGGAATCACTCACTAATTTTGTTAGAATAATGGACATAAATGTGGAAATATTATTTTGCCAATAAGAAACACATATGCGTATTTAGTATATGCGAAGGAAAAGGAAGAAATATGAACCGAAATAGATAATGAACTTATTGGTCAAACAGTTGCGAAATGCAAATGATCTGGGAGTTTAAACTCCAACTCGCGCTGTAGGTACTCTTTTTTTTTATATAGTACGCGTACTCAAGGGGTTTTTGGTACCCTTAAATTGTTAAATTAAACACAGTGTGAGCGTTAGGAAAACAGGGAAGGATTAAAGAGGAGATGCCGATGCACATTGGTTTTGAACCTTTGAATATCGAAATGGAAGGGAAAAATAGAGCCGGGTAAAGCATTCCACATTCGGGTAGTTCGGCTAAAAAAAGAATCTCTATACTTGACCGTACGTCCGAAGTTGGGCTCAAGGGTAAACTGATGTGCATTCCTGAAAGTACGAGTATTACGGTTAAATTCTTTTAGAGGCGGAATGCAACTGGCTATTTTAGTAGAGCACTGCTTATAAAAATAACAGTAAAACAACGAAAGACATGAAACATTGCGGCGGTGTTCGAGAGTTGCAAATGCTTCCGTTATATTTCTGTCACCTATCATTTTCATAGCTCTTCTTTGTATCCTATCCAAAAGACACTCCTACGCAACATTCCTGCTTGCGGTCGAAGAGACACCTCTTTTATAGTTTTTAGCAAGGTGTTAATTTTGTTCCATGAGCTCAACACGCCTCTTCATTTGTCCTTGACTTGATACTTTAACCCTCAATAAAGCCTCTACAAAATATAAACAAAAAGAAGTGGCAAAATCTTACATTCTGTTGTATTTTTGTTACTGTCGTTTACAAATTTGTCGACGACAGAAACTGGCGTTTATACAGTAGTTTTTGTTATGAAAACGAGTAACGGAATACCAAAAAATAATTAATGAACGCGTTCCACAAGAGAGAAATGACAAATTAGCGTTGAACGCCTGTCGTTTTTGGACATGGTGTTTACCGCCTTACGGATTAAGGGTGAATAACTTCAGCTTCCCAGGACAAAAAAAAAAAAACATTAATTATCAAAAACGTAGAAGGTTTCGTTGTTGAATACAGAACGGACAGAACTTTGCATTGCCATTCAAATTTGAGAATTATTTTTCAATCGATTTTTGAAAAAAAAAAAAAGCATGGACTAACTAACCCCTTGCAAAAAAAATGAAATGTACATAGCGGTGTTGTCAAATGCAATCAGCGCATCCAAAGCAAACCCTTTTATAAGGTCTAGTTTTTGAGATATTTGCATGCAAAGTTATTTTTTTTAGTATTGAAACCTTGGTTATCTTTGTATGCTTTCAGTTCCGCAAATAAGCCTCAGAGGACATTGCGGTCTTTCAAACGCTTAAATTTTTTTTGAGAGCTATCCGTAGCTGAACTAGAATATTCTACGAGGTCTGGTTGCGAAGATATTTGAATTCAAAGTCACTCTTTTATTTTCGACCCAAAACTAAAAGTCTTCATATGGCTATAACTTTCCAAAAAAGGCTCGTAGCAGGTTGCGGTTGACGTTGTTGAATACAGAACGAACAGGACTTTGCTTTGTCATTCAAATTTGAGAATTTTTTTTTCAATCGATTTTTGAAAAAAAGGATGGACCCTTGCCACAAAAAAACCAGTCCAGAAAGTCTCTGGAACCCATTGAAATGTACATAAATAGGAAGGTGTTATCAAATGCAATCAGCACATCCAAAGCGAACCCTTTTATAAATTCTAGTTTTTGAGATATTTGCATGCAATGTAAATTTGTTAGAGTGAGTTTCCGCAAATAAGCCTCGGAGGACATTGCGGTCTTTCCAACGCAAAATTCTTAAATCAAAGATATTTGAATTCAAAGTCATTCTTTTATTTTCGACCCAAAACTAAAAGTCTTCATATGGCTATAACTTTCCAAAAAAGGCTTGTAGGAGGTTACGGTTGACGTTGTTGAGTAGAAACGGAAAATAATTTGTTGATTCAACAAAAGAATTTTGTTAATCTGACAAATTATTTTTGTTGATTCAAAAAATTATTTTTGTTGATTCATTAAAAAAAATTCAAAAGATTTTGGATAAAGAATTGTTAATGTAACATATTCATTTTGTTAAATTCACAAAATTAATTTGTAAGCTTAATTTGTTTTTTTTTTTTAATTAACAAAAATATTTTTTCATATTGCTAATTTTTTGTTTAAATCTGCATAAAGGATTATTTCAGAAATAAAATATTTTATCTTTAATACTTCTTAATTTTAGTAAACATAGTTTGGAAGAATAGAATTTAAAATATTTTTTTCTGGAATGAAAAATCTCTTAGCCTGATTTTAACAGCTAGTTTGAGACAAAGCCCATCCGCAAACAAAATTCCGGGTACGCTACTTTTCCACCACAATAACTTGTCCCTATAAAAAAAAACAAACATTTTGTTCATGATTTATTGACAAAATTTATCTGTAAAAAGAGATTTCTAAGCTCAAAAATATTTCACTACAAGTCAATTTTATTTATTTTACGATTACTTTTGCCAGAACAAAAAAAAAAAAAACAAATCAAAACTAAAAAACGCTTTTCAAGCGACGACATACATTTCAAATAAATTACATGTTCTCAAAACTGCAGGGTAAAAATTTAGTTTTAAAATCTTCCTACTGCGAGCCAGTGTTTTTAAGTATATCCCATGGCGGTAAATTTTTCAAATTTTTTGTATAAGGTTAAAAGCTGTTATACAACTTTTCTGTTTTGAAAAAAATCTAATTCCTATAATTTCTTTTAAAATTTGTTTATTGGCTGCTCTTCCATGCAAATGATTCAAGATTATTCTTTATTATGTAGGGGAGAGTGGGACAAGAAGCACCACTTAAGCTTTAGAAGCTCCTATTTTTGTTTTCTATTCATAAAAGAGAAGCCAATATTTTTTTAAATAATACTTTAACCTTTAAACTCCATTACAGTAAAGAATCAGAATAGTTGAAAAAGTATATATAGAGATATGTATACACAAATATACAACCTAACCTAAAACGTCCGTTTTGCCCCAGTAGCGGGGCAAAGGGAACTTTGAAACAGGCATAATGAACCACTGATTTCATTTAACAATGATATTAAAAACCTTCGGTATTAAAAACACTTATATTTTATTCATAGTATTAAAATCTTAAATTCCTTCTTGGAAGTATACTAAGAATAAATAAACAAAGGGAGCGTAGAAAAATAAATAAATAAAAAGCAACTTTAAAAACAATTTAGACCGAGAGCCCACAGAAATTGTTGGGTGTGAACAATTGCAAAAATTCCTTTTGTTTTAAGATAGGCCCCTGCTATATATATCCATATGCAAAAATGAAGGTCTGACATGTCGGTGGTTGGGGCCTTTGTACGTAATGCTCCATTGAAAATGCATTTTTTTTTTTAAAGCCCAGGTACCAAGGCCTTAGATATGAATATGGGGTTCAAGACCAAATGTCTGCAAGACGCACTCAAAGATTGAAGCTTTGAGTGCGTTTTGCAGCCATTTGGTTCTTCGGAAAATATTTTGGACTCCATATCCATGCCTAGGGCCCTCAGCTTTTTAAGTAAATGTGGTTTTGAAGTTCCTACACTGCGTTTTCAATGCATTGCATTTTTTCGCAATAGAAAAACTCGTCAATTTGTTAAATAAGAACTAAGTAGATCTTCTTCAATTCGTGAAGGCCATGGAGCAAAACATACTTATCTTAGGTAGTTGTTGTTTTGATTTAAAATTGAAACCAGTACGTCGTGGGGCAAAACGGACTGGTTGTCCATTTTGCCCTCCGACGCAGTAGCGGATTTAGGATTTGGCTGTGGGGGGGGCTTGGTAGGTCCAATTTGAGACATTAATTTAAGTTTAGGGGCTTATTGCGAGAGTCTACACCGAAAAAATCAAGTCGACTTAAGGATCAGTTTCACAGTCATAGGAGTGGCACTTAAGTGCGAAATCTTGGGTACAAAATGACAATATTCGCAGTGTGAACTAACCTTATTAAGTTGCACTTAAGTCTCCCGTGTTGGGCACTTAAGTGTAACTAACCCAGGCTGCCAACATTACTAGAAAGTACAATTATGCTTAACTTAAGTGCAACTTTTTCGGTAAGTGTTCACTGTGAAACTGGCCCTAAGTCGATCAGAAATTCTTGATCGAATTTAATTTTCTATCAAATAGAAAAATTCATACAATTTCGTAGCAATCTGACAGAAAAATAAATAGTAGACTTTAACCCCCATGGAATAGACTTTTACACCATGGAATAAGAAGTTTCTGGACTCAAACCAAAGCCTTTTAATTAGAGCTCCATTTGAGTCCGGAACATTTTTATTCCATGATGTAGTTTCCTAAACATGGGAGCTGAAATAACTATTTTCTCTTTATAATTAAGGGGTAAGTCTATTCGACTTTTGAATAGACTCTCGCAATAAGCTCCTTAAACTTAAGTTCAGCACTTGATTAGGTTTCAAAGTAAACGTTGAACTTAATAATTATGTAGTTCTAGTTAAACGAATGTAGGTATTCTGCCATTTAAGCTTCAGTTCAACGTTCAGAACACCTGATCGTAATAATCATTCTCAAATCTTAATTGACAACTGCCATTAATTAATAATAATAAATTACTATATTCCTTTCTATTTGAACTTTTTTTTTAATGTTTTTGAGTGACGAGGAAAATTTAACATTCGTTGTGAGAGTGAAAAGAGAAAAACGCTTCCCTTGAAAAACAAATGATTTTGATTTATTGTGACGATGATGATTCGTTTGAAAGTTGCATTCATGCAGTCGGGTTTTGGCCCCAATTGTTTTTTTTTTGCAAAATTAGCTAAGGGGTAAATTTTTGTTTTATTTGGCATGTTAACTGTAAAGCCCCGACCTCGTTTTTTTAATTATCTCTTCAAGTTTTAGCCCCAAATTGGACTTGACAGTCCCTAGAGTCAATCCCAAAAACTTTCTGGAATAAGTTAGCCCCGAGCACGTTTTTTGTCCAATTCTTGTCAGCCCAACTCGCGAGCTGTTTTTTTCGTCCCAATTTCCTGTCCTTGTCAATTATTCGTAGCCCCGAACATGTTATTTTGTACAATCCCCCCAATTTAATTAGTTTGGGGCTTAGAAAAAAATACGTAGTATATAAATTGCGTTGCCCCGGCCTCGTTATTTTGTCTGACTCCCATTAAACTTCACTGCTTAACAATATTTTAGACGAATATAAATTTCTTAACGTTTTAATGCATTGATTTCTATACTTCTATCAATTTGAAGAACCGCCTGTGGGGGGGGCTTTAGCCCCTATAGCCACCCCCCTGGATCCGCTACTGCTCCGACGTACTGGTTCCATTTACCCCACAAGGAGTTTTTTAAAAGAAATATTTTTATTTTTTTTAAATTATGTATTTCCCTTTATTTTCAGTATTTTTAAGGAACACTAATGATCAGAAACAATATAAAATGCACTAAGTTTTGGAAAGGTTCAACCTGTCGTCTTGGATCGGTTTTGCAAAGTGGTTGTTTTTTTTAACAGATGGGCCGTTTTCAAACTTTCTTCATTTAAACCAAAACTAACTTCAGTTTTTCAATGAAACTAAAGGATGTGTTGGCAAAGAAGGTTTTTCATAAGTCTCATTATTGAATATAAGATGGAGCTAAGAACCACGCCAAAAATCGGATTGGTTCTTTTTGTCCCGAGGTCCTTCTTGCCCCACTCTCCCCTACCTGTTCATGTAGCACCCTTGCATCCGCGATAATGAAATCGCTTTATTACGATTTTTTTCATATTTTATCAATAATTTCTTATTTTATTCAATCAAATACACATTAATATCATTTTATTGCCGTGGTACTTAGTTACTACTTTTTTAAAGCTGGAATTCAGGGGGGGGGATATGCCCCGGGCGGAAAAAATCCACGCTACGCCACTGAGTGCACCTATTGCTAAAAAAGCCGTACTGCTGGTGATCAAGAAGATTTCCTTCCTAAATTTTCGGATTACCAATCGAAAACTCTATTACTATTGCTACAAATGATTCCACCCGCATGTTGCCCTTCACAACCTTATTATCATGGACGAAAAACTTCTCTGCTTGGTCTAGTTATCGACTGTCTCGGGGTCCCGAAGTTTTCTATAATACATTGTTTGGTGAACACCTGCAGCTACTTCACTTCATCAAAATAGTCAACAATTTAAATTCGTTCCACAAAATATAAACAAACAATAAATCATTATCATTTTTATTTACGCATATGTTCCGAATAAAAAGATGACTTTGAAACATTTGAAATCTATGAAAATACTATTATAGTGAATGTGGAACGAATTAGGTACTCGAAATCATGTTAGGTTAAGTACATACAACTTGATCTACCCCATTGCAACGGCAAGGTTATAACATTAATTTTTATTCCACCCCTTGTTAATCCTTTTAAATTCAAAACAGCCAGTGTAGGCAAATGTATGTTAATACTGTACAAAAAAGAAATCAAATTTATGATTACCATAAAGAGACTTGAGACATGAACATAAATGTGTATAATTTTGGCAACACATAGATACATAACATACTCCATTTTCTATTCAAAATCTTAAAGTTTGCATAATATGGCCTATTTTACATGTCTCAGAGTGGATCGAGTAGTAGCCCGTAGCGTAATGGTTAGTGTGTTCGACTGTCACGCTGGATGTCTGGGATCGCTTCCCAGCCTCGGCCACCTAAAAACTAAAAAAGTTTTTTTTCAGGGCTACTGCCTCTTGCGAGGAATTGACAAATCCTCCAAGAGTATCACTTGTCCCGAATAAGTGCTCCTCGTCTAGCCGTTCGGATTCGGCATTAAATTGTAGGTCCCTTCCATTCCTGTCGAAAGGCGCACACAGGAATGGTTGCGAGTTGTTAGTCACTAGGCCCTGGTTCTTCATGAGCCGTTGTGCCACCCGATTTATTTATTTTTTTATTTATAGAGTGGATCGAAACTATGAAAAAGTGGTCAAGGGGCGTAGCTTTTTTCATCTATTGAACGGATTTCAAAACGGATTTCGCTATATTGTTTCTGCGAAATGGCGCAAAATTTTAGAAGATTTAGTACGATGTTAAATGATTTTTAGTATGATACTAGGTTAAAAATTGTGTTTTACTAATTTTAAACTAGTTTGGCATCGTACTAACCCCTAACATTTTACTAAAGTTAAAATCACCAACTAGCTATTTTATCTTTTTAGTATCGTACTAAATCCATATGAGAAGACCCGAATGTTCGAGTCCTGCTGGTACCCAACTTTTTTTTCTTTTTTTTTTTTTTTTTTTTGTAAATAATGAAGTTAAAACGATAAAAATATAAATATCGAATACTTATTTCAAGCACATGATGGATTTCCATCAACATATAATTATGTGTTCATCAAATTCAAACCCTACAAATGCATTTACTAGTTAGCAAAAGGTTTAAAATTTTGGAATAGATAGTAAATTGCTAAATACTTAGGAAATTGTTAACTAGTAAACTGTTAAGCCCTTAACAAGGTTGTTTAAAATTTTGCGCCAAAGAATTCAAGTTGAAAAAAAAAAATTCCCAAAATTGTTAAACGTAAAACTCAATATTAATATACTTACATATATTTTTTTCACCAATTTTTTCTTTAATTTTTTGGGAAATATGCTTTACTTTAAATATTCAGTATTTCGATCCTTGATTCAAACTACCTGAATAAACAAATAAATTGGGTGGCGCAACGCACAGTGGGGCAGACATGGAAACAATTCAATTCTTCGATAGTGTCAATTATTATGATTCACTATTCGTTACTTATGCCGTTTTTCAATGGACGTCCGGAAGCGTCCATAAGTGTCCGGAAGTCTTCTGAAACCATTCCATTGGCACAAAAAATACGCTTCTGACGATTCTGAGAAGAGAAATTCGATTCTGGATTTCAAATCAGAATCCACTTAAGAAGCACTAATACATTCAAATTCAAACGTCACAACCACAACAAACTGGAATGTACTTCGTATTTTTTTTAACTTTTCATTTTAATTTAATTTGCTCCAAAATCAAAGTTTTTGGTTAATTTTAATAAACAGTTTAAGAAAAAACCAACAAAAAATATTATTTGGAAGTTCGGAGTTGATAAACTCGTGCTTACATTTCACTTTTTGTGTTGAAGCAAATAATTTGTATTTGAAGATTCACCTACACAGATACCAAAGCCCAGAATTGAGTAGAAGCATCTTGGACTGTTCCATTGGATTTCAGAATGAGTGAAACCTTGAGTGAAACCAATGGAAAACGGCATTATAGTCAATTAGTTGTAAAATCAAGAACTGATAACGGTTTGTTAAATAAAATATATGTAAGCCTTGATTTTATAGCCAAAGTTGAAATTAGAAAAAAATAAAAAAAATATGGGTGGTTTTAAAGCGATCCGTTCACACTCAAATCTGAATTTCTTTTAACGATTCTTTTTTTGTGGGATTAAGATATTCCTGTTTGTAATATAAATAACTGTTTTTAATATAATAACTGAGCGAGAAAAATGAGATATTAAATATTTTGAGCAAAAACACTCAATATTAGCGATTATTTTTAGTCTCCTAAGGTTTTAAGTACTAGCGGCCCTCGGCGACTGTGCTTTTGGTGCATTATGTAGCGTGTAAGCAACAATTTCCATTAGAAAACGCATCCGAATACGTCCGACTTCGACTTCAATTTGAAGTGGGCTCAAATTTTTATTTTATTTAGAACATTTTTTGAAAATTTTTAAAAATAAAATTTGGTATGCCAATTTTAAGTATTTATTAAAATACAAATTTAAAAAATAAAAACAAAATCATTAACCCGTTTTCAAGATACTGAGTTAAAAAAAAAAATATATTTTTTTTTTAATCCAATAATTTTTTTTTTCAAAAACTTCTGTTCGCAAAATTGTTAAGATACTGAAGAAACTCCTGTATTAATTTTTTTTTGTCAAAATCGGTGCAGCTGTTAACGAGAATTTTGAAAAACCTATTGATCAGCGAGGAGGCAAAACTTTTGCTAAAACTAACCTAATAATTTCTAATTTTCCAAAGAATTAAAGGCACAACATTAATTTAAGTGTTTTGGAAGAGATGTATCTCTGTGAAAAGTAGTCGTATTTTTTTTAAGCAAGCAACCAAATGCATTAATCAAATAACGTTTTTATTCAGCCTTATGGTGCATTTCTTTATATCTTCGTCTGGCTTCTGCAAAAAAAAGGGGATGCAAAATTAAAATTTTCATATGTTGGATAGAGAGAGAACACCAAAATGCAGAAGATCTTCGTCCATGCTCTCGGCTCGGATTTTTGGCATACATCTGTCTCGCTTTACTTTTCTTCATATTTGCAGATGAAGATAGATGTAAATCCAGCATTAATCAACTTCTTCGATATTTGTTCTACGATTTTGTATGAATCTTTTACTACTAATTTCTCAGCAAATAATAAGACCACACGTTTTGTAAACTTGAACAAAATCTTAATGAGATAATTTAAGGAACTTAAGATTATGTTTTGTCTATCCTTTACAGTTAGTTTCAAACAATTGCAGAAAACACCTTTTTTGGTATTTTTGTAAATCTTTAATGGTTAAACTGTCCCCTTGCCTTAATGAACTTCTTCGATTTTTGTTCTACGATTTTTTTTGTATGAATAAATCTGTCTGCAAATTAAAAAAGCGTACTTTCGTCTTTGACTACCAATTTATAAGCAAATAATAACACCACATAAAATCTAAGGAAAGTTTTGAAACTTACATACTTACAAGATCATTTAAAAATTGTATGCAGATTATTTTTTGTCTACCCTTCACAGATTTAATCATTATTGGGTGGCACTACGGCTCGTGAAGAACCAGGGCCTAGCGACTAACAACTCGCAACCATTGCTGTGTGCGCATGTCGACAGGAATGGAAGGGACCTACAATTTATGCCGAATCCGAACGCCTAGACGAGAAGTACTTATTCATGACAAGTGATACTCTTGGAGAATTTGTCAATTCCTTGCAAGAGGCAGTAGCCCTGAAAAAAACTTTGTAGTATTTTGGTGGACGAGGCTGGGAAGTGAACCCAGACCTCCAGCGTGACAGTCCAACGCACTAACCATTACGCTACGGGCTACTACACAAACAAATTCGTCGACAATAAAAATGTGTACCGAAGTAGAGTCCAAAATAATTTTATCAATATCTGAGTAGCTACAGGATTCAGGCTTTAGTGTGTGCGTTGAACGCGTCCCCCAACGAGTGAGTCTTGGTTAGGTGTACGGTGGTATCAACTCGCCCATTAACTTGTTGAGCAACCATATCAAAAACGCAATTGATTGACATGATAAACTTTTTTGTGTGTCAAAATTGAACAAGTTTATCAACTACTGTACGAGGTTATTAAACATTTGAGTAAGTTTGTCAACTATGTGCAGAGGCGTATACAGCTTTAGTTCTTGGGAGGGGTCATGCCAAAAAAAAATAACAAAAACTAATATTCGTTAAAAGTCAAGTGCCATATATTTTTTTTCTTCATATTTTACTGTGCGTTGCTATATAAAAGAAAAGGGAAACAATCTTAATTGACTATATACTAAAGGGTTTTCCAATAGGGACGGGTTGATTTTGACATCTCGTTACGGCCATATTGTTTCTTTTACTTTCGGTCAAAATATCGTCTTTTAATCAGTTACTACAGACAAATCATCATGGTGAGTTACAGCGTCGAGCAACACGTGCAAATGATGTTTTAGAGCAGTTAGAAGTTTATCCCAATTTTGGTCGAAAAATCATCTTTAGCTATGAAGCCCATCTTTGGATGAATGGGTACGTGAATAAGCAAAATTGCCGGATTTTGGACGACACTAATCCACGCGAGATTCACGAGGTGCCAATGCATCCAAATAAAGTTACTGTTTTGTGTGGATTTTGGGCTGGATGCCTGAAAGCGTCATCGGTCCGTACTTCTTGGAAAATGATGCTGGCCAGGCCATCACCGTCAACGGCGATCGCATTAGGTCGATGACCACCAACTTTTTGTGGCCTAAATTGTATGATATGGACACTGAATATATATGGTTTCAACAGGATGGCGCTACGTGTCACACAGCTTAAGACACAATCGATATTCTTCACGAGCGGTTTCATGGCATGGTTATCTCGCGCCAAAGCGACGTGAATTGGCCACCAAGGTCATGTGATGTGACCCCTTTGCACTTTTTCTTGTGGGGCTTTCTTAAGTCGCAGGTCTATGCGAATAAGCTGCAAACCACCTCGACCCTCAAAGACAACATAATCGATGCCATCGGTCAAATTCATCCTGAGTTATGCGCCAAAGTCATCGAAAACTGGACCTTTCGAATCCGCCCCACCCAGCGAAGCCGGGGCGTCCATTTGAACGATGTTATATTACTATAATAGGGCTCTCAAATAAAGATAAAACCTTATTGATATCTTGTTTTATTCAATTTTAAAATCGACCCGCCCTTAATGGGAAACCCTATAATACATTACCTTTGTTAAAAATAAGTTAAAATAATTTAAAATCTTTCATATCCTGGAAAAAGATATCGTACCTTTACTCATTTAATTTCAAGACAGTTAAGAATCAAAAGTCGGCGTGAAATAGCAGACTACGAATGTAATGCTAAATTTTCACTACGCCAAGTTAGGCAATTTCGTTGAAAATATATATTTCGAACTGCCAAAGCCAATTCAAAATGAAATGAGCTACCTTTACGAAAAAATTAACAAATTTAAGACGAAAACACTTTTTTGTTATTTGCAAAGTTACCTCATTTTTGGTTCCAAAGAAAATTAAAATAAACAACTGAGTCGAACGAACCTTTATTAGCTGGACCAGTGACCGCGCTCTTCGTTTTTATTCCTGACTGTTACATTTTTTATTTCGGAGAGCCTCAGCAACAGCATACAGCAATCTCCAGTTGCCTGACCAAAAAAAATCAGTTTAGCTAGCTGTCAAAATACTGAGGAAAAAAAATTTTGGATGCGCTTGATCATTTGTTTTGAATTTTATTCAGAATTTATTTTAATCCTTTCAAAGTTTTATTTCAGCGAATTGAAGTTGCAGGAAAAATTAATAAAATATCATAGGTAAATAAATATAAATATTCACTACTGAAAATGAAAACAATAGCTCTGATTTTCAAAAATGGCCACTTGTGTAACATATTCGTATTATAAGGAATACAAAGATTCGTTTTCGTTGCGTTTCAAGAAAAGTGCGAACAAAGTTCACGAGTGATTTTGATATGCCTCTGATTTGAAAAAAAAATGTATGTCTCTAAGACTGCCACCGATGGAAAAGTGAAAGGCACCTTACAAAATAAATATGTACATCAAATATACCTAATCTTTTTATCTTTCTTACCAGTAAGCCTTTCTAAAAAAAATAATGGAAAAAGTTGTCGCTTTTCGTCAATAATTCCATCCAACTGGTCAAACGGTTCACCGCAAGGAGTTCCAAAATATCTCCTTTACCATAGCTATTGGCTTTTGCATTATCGGATTCATAGGTTACTTTGTATAAGTAATCCACATCGAAATCAAAAACAATATTGTTCGATCGTTAATGTTGAATAAGTGCAAACAAAATCCTTTCATAAGAGGTTTTCATCATAGTTTTATATATTTATGTCTCTTATCGTTAACATTAATATTTTTTGGTTAGAAAACCTATAAATCGAAAGTTATCACTTTTTTTGCTTTTAAAAATAATCTGTCATACAGAAATCAAACAAAACAATTTTTGTATGTGTTCTATAATGTTTTTAAAGATTTAATTTTCAGAAAAAAAAATTTTCTTTTTTTGAAAATCCTATTAATTTTTACTTTACTGAGTGAACATTTGGTAACAACTCCGCACTTTTATTTCTGTTTGGTTTAACAGGTTTTGGCTGTCATCTCAAAACGGAAACTAGCCTATGCATATATTTTAAGATTTTAATGTATTATCACATGAGAAGCTTGTTGTTATGTTAAATTTGAAGTACGAGGAAGAAAATCAAAGTATCATCGATTGACTACAATATAATGTAGGTATTCCATTGCCATGAAAATTAAATTTCTTATTGAATTGAAGTTACCAACATTCAAATTCTCTATTGAATTCTAAATTAACAATTGAAAATCCTACTAGCTTTCTAAGTAACCAACTTTCTTTTGTTTTTCTATGTGGTTATGAAATAATTATTTCAGATCAACAGAATAATCTTGAGTTCTCGGGGGGGGACATGACCCCGTGACCCCCCCCCCCCCTGTATACGCCGTTGACTATGTGTAAGGAGATATTCAACAATTGAATACGTTGATCAGATAAAGTGTACGGAGTTGTCCAACAATTGAACAAGTTGATCAATTAGGTGTACGATATTATTTGACTAAGTTTTCCAACTATGTGTACGAAGGCGGCGCGGCGTTCCCAACACGCTTTGTTCAATTTTACCTCTGGTTTCGTTGCTCAACGTGAAAAACATAAGTTTCTGCACTAGTGTAATAGGTTCTATACTTGTTCACCCAACGATGAAGTTGAATGGAAAGTTGGAAGAAGTTGGTTGAGCTTCTTGCACACGTAGTTGACGAACGGTATAATGGGGCCAATGCAGTAATTTGCAGTGTTGAATCCATTTTGTTTGCATTTTCTATTTCCGATTTTGCAGTTATCAAATAGTGGGTGTAATCGTGTGACCTGCTTACTTCACAGTGAAGTGAAGGCAGTATGAAATGTTTTTAAAATAAGGACATCAAAATTTGGACATAGTCTATTCTTGAAATGCATAAGAAACTACAAATTTGGAGCCTTAGGTACTGCATGTTCCTAGCACGCCTTGTTCACGAGATACACCATGTGCCCTGCTTAGTTCACTGTGAAGTTAGCAGGTCACTCGATTACACCCACTATTTGATGAACTAGAAAATCGGGAATAGAAATGCAAACAAAAAATTCAAACAAAACTTCAAATTACTTGGTCCCCTGCTTTGCCAACTTTACAAACGTCATTTGACTATGTCTTTCTTCTGGAGAGAAGAAATATTTGATTTCATGAGTGAGTTGAATGGATTCACCGATTGCACAAATAACAACTGCATTCATTTTTCTTTTTTGATCTATTTATTAAATTAAATTTGTTTATTCTTTCAATTTCTATTTCAAAAGTTCCTACAGAACGAGTCTGCAACAAATTATTAATGCTTCACAATTCATGCCAGTTTAACAGTTATGCGCTACCTCAATTCGCCCCAGAGGTCTGGTTAAACCTGGGTTTCAAAATACAGATCTATCTCACCAGGTTTAAAAAAAACGCATTGGATTGCAGGGTAAGTTCAGGCTAAAAAAATAAACCTATTGGGGTGTATTCATAGTGATTTTTAAGCTGTGTCAAGTTAAACCTAGGTTTACTTGAATTATCGGGCGTTGATTCTTTTTTTTTTTAAGTTTATCATTTCAAAAGATTTGAAGCTATTTGTATAATTGTGTAACAATTTGTAAGTAAAATCGATCTGTATTCATTGAGCCAAAATTGTCTTAAACTGGCAGTTTAGTAAAACCTGAGTTTCCCGGCGACTATGAATATGCCGCCTTGTGTTTTAAGTTTCAAAAAATAGGTAGAAATGAAAACCTCTGTAAATCTGTCTGAAAATGAGGTTGTTTTTCTCAGTAATGCAAATATGTTTTTTATCAATTTTTGTGGTCAAATCAGCGAATATATTTTTCCATACAGTCTGGGTTATTAAACATGCATATATTAAAACACAGATATTAAACATTTTATGCCACTGGCATCGGCATGTAGCGTAAATAGCGAACAGGGACAGATCATTATATGTTTGAGATAATTTGTATCCAATTTCCTTAAAGTTTGAACCTCTGCACTTTTAAGGCAGAAAATAAACGTATACAGTGGCGTATACAGCCACCCCCCACAACCGATTCATAAAATTAATTGAAATAAAAAAGCAATACATTACAACGTGTAGAGTTTTATATTAAACTAGCGGAAACACCCGGCGTTGCCCGGGTCCCTTTTGTTAAAGGATAAAAATTTCCCGTGGAAAATAGTTTTCCTTGAAAATATTTCTGCTGTCGTGAATATCTCTGAAGCCCGATTCCCCAGGAAAACTTATTCCCGACATCAATAAATTTTGAACATCATTCATGTTCTCAATTTTCAAAGGATAGAAATATTGTGCAAGTGTTAATTATTATTAATATAAAAGCTTATTCACGTACTTCCAAATATCTATGCTAAAGACACCTACTTGTAAGAAAATATTTGAAAAATTTGTATGGTTTGCTATCTCGCCCCCAACTATCAACTGTCAAAGCAAGAGGTGTGATTTTTCGGATTTTTGACATTTCACCATCATCACTGTCAACTGTCAAGTGCGATTTTTTTGATTTCCACTGGACTTAGAGTGCAAAATCCACCTCCTAAATCGATTGGCGCTCTCAGATCTTGACATTTCGACACCTTTCAAATTGAAAAGTGAAATTTCTTATTTTCTGTTGGTGCTAAAGTGCTAGGCTAGACATTAGGTAATAAAACCCTCCTTAATCGATTGGTGCCCTTAGATTTTGACATTTCGACACACGACCTGCAACGCACAGAAGAGAGGAGCTGTAATACGGCAGTTTTTGCTCTTATAGCATTGCTGTTACCATTTTTGTTATACATGTGAATGATTTACTCTACGGAGCGAATGTTTCTCACTGATTTGGGAGATTGTGAAAGTATTCGCCGTGTGGATTTCAGCATAACTAAATTTTCACCGACCATGTAAATCAAACATGATTGGTTAAGGTTTTATCTTCCACCACAATCCAATCAACAACCAGTGCATTTTTACTTACTTGAGAATTATATCATGCCATTCATTAGCCTTTCATCACTACTTATTATATTTTCCAACATTCTTACATTCACTTACACATTCGACAAAAACCAGGCAAAAAACTCATACGCACTTGAAACGTCAAATCTCATAGCTTAGCTTTGTACAACGCTCATGTCTTATTCAAAAAGTTATATTTTTCGCCATGTCGGTCGCTGCATGTGGACATAGATTTTTCGGACTCCAGTGGATTTTTTCTGGACATGTTCATAATCCTGCCATCTGTTTAATCGAATCAGTCTTAAAAATTATATGGTGTTCTATTAATATTTTGAATGTATTTAAATAGTGAGACAACGGCCTTTCCAAAGACATTTAAATTTTGAAATTCGAATAAGTACTTTCCGGTTTATATCCCATTTTATGCAGATAAATTGACAATTTTGAATTTTTTTCTGGATTTTATCTGTAAAAAATAATTCTAATGTAAAATTTTAATATTTGAAAATATTTTGTGAAGCTTGTGAGCAACGCACAGTTATGTTTTGTATCCATGATCCAATTTGCATTTTGTTTGGTAAATAAATCAATAAAGCTAAATCTGGGGTGGCTTTTGTTGAAATAATCACTTAATATTTATTAGCAATATTTTAGAAGAGGATTAGAGCAATTGGTGTGTTCGTTTTGTTTTTTAAAATTTATCAATTTTGTGTTAACTTTTGCTTTAAAAGTACCAAAAATAGAATTAATTTTTCACTAAATCACATTTTTAATATGATTTTTTTTAAGATTTTGCAAAAATTTTAGCACAAAAATTTAGATTATAAATTTCTTCCGTAGTCTATATCATTTGTTAGTATCATTTGTTATGAACTATCAGGCATTAATAAAGTTTGAAGCCTCTAAATTTGGCTAAATGGAGCTTTATTGTGATTTATCTCATTAAATTGCCCCTACTTTTTTTCCTTTAGATTTACAAATATAAAATTTCTAATATATTTGTAGAAGAATGTAACACCACATAATTGTGTGTTATTAGTTTTTGAAAAATTTATAAATTTTTCACTAACTTTTATCAATTTTCTAAGTAACTACACTCAAAAGGTATGAATTTTTCGCTTTATGGCAAATTCTTTCTCTTTTAACAATTTATTTTGGCATGAAAGTGAATTATTTTTTATTTTTATAGTTGTTTATGTCTTATAACCTTTCATTTGATACCTCATTTATAAATATCAAAAAAGTATTACCCATGTTATGGCCATTTACAGGTATTGTATGTATATTTTAGCAAAAAGAAAAAATTTTATCGACCAGACTGGATTTTTGCAAAATTTTTCTTTCAGTTATGTTTAAAAATCCATATTAAAGCTAGAAATATGTTTTATGTACCAAAACAATTGTTGATTCGTATCAATTATTACAAAATTAAAATTTTGATAATCGGTTAAATAAAAAGTAACAATATTCACTGCTTAGGCAAAATAATGCTATTTTATCTGTTTAAGTGTATTAGTCTTTAAAATTGTATGGACGTCTATTAATGTTTTGTACGTATTAAAATAGTGAGGCAATGACCTTTCCATCGACATCTAAATTTTGAAATTCGGATAAGTACTTTCCGATTTATATCCAATTTTATGCAGACAAATTGACAATTTTAAAATTTTTTTCTGGATTTTATCTGTAAAAAATATTTCTAATGTAAAATTTTAATATTTGAAATTATTTTGTGAAGCTTGTGAGCAACGCACAGTTAAGTTTTATATATTAAAATGTTTGTTAGACCTTCAAAGTTTATCATTTTTAAATTTGAAAATATTTTATGAGCGTGGTGAAAATATAAAAATAAAATTCATTGAAACTGGATTTTTGCAAAATTTTTTTTTCAGTTATGTTTAAAAATCCATATTAAAGCTTTAGGTTATCGTAGAAATATGTTTTATGTACCAAAACAGTTGTTGATTCGTATCAATTATTACAAAATTTATATTTTGATAATCGGTTAAATAAAAAGTAACAATATTCACTATTTAGTCAAAATAATGCTATTTTATCTGTTTAAGCGTATTAGTCTTTAAAATTGTATGGACGTCTATTAATGTTTTGTATGTATTAAAATATTGAGGCAATGACCTTTCCATCGACATCTAAATTTTAAAATTCGGATAAGTACTTTCCGATTTATATCCAATTTTATGCAGACAAATTGACAATTTTAAATTTTTTTCTGAATTTTATCTGTAAACATTATTTCTAATGTAAAATTTTAATATTTGAAATAATTTTGTGAAGCTTGTGAGCAATGCGCAGTTATGCTTTATATATCAAAATTTTTATCAGATTTTCAGGATTTATAATTTTAAAATTTGAAAATATTTTATGGGTGTGGTGAAATAATAAAAATAAAATTCGTTGATAAGGCATGTTTTTTTGGTAAATAAATCAATAAAACTAATTTTAGAGTGGTTTTTGTTGAAATAATCACTAAACATTTATTAGCAATATTTTAGAAGAGGATTAGAGCAATTGGTGTGTCAGTTTTGTTTTTCAAAATTTATCAATTTTGTATTAACTTTTGCATTTAAAGTACCAAAAATTGAATTGATTTTTCACTAAATCACATCTTTAGTATGATTTTTTTAAGATTTTGCAAAAATTTTAACACTGGAATTTATACTATAAATTTTAACCTCAAATGCATGTATCATTTGTTATGAACTATAAAGTATAACTAAAGTTTTAAACCTCTTAATTTGGCTAAATGGAGCTTTTTTGTGATTTATTTTATTAAATTGCCCCTACTTTTTTCCCGTTAGATTTACAAATACAAAATTTATCACATATTTGTAAAAGAAAGCTACACCTATAAATGTGCATCCTTTGTTTTTTTCAAATATATAAATTTTTTTAAATTAAGTTGATTTTTCATTAAAACGCATTTTTAGTACACATTTTTTTAATATTTTGCAATAATTTTTACAAACAAATTTAAGCTATAAATTTCTATCGAAATTTCATGTATCATTTATTATGAACTATTAAGGTTTGCTCAATTTTGAAACCTCTAAAGTTGTCTAAATGTAGTTTTTTTTTGTGATTTATTTATTAAATTACCCGTACTTTTTTTCCCGTTAGATTTAGAAATACAAAATTATTGACATATTTATAGAAGAAGGTTACACCTATAAACGTACATCATTAGCTTTTTGAAATAAAAAAAAATTTCATCAAGTTTTGAATTTAATATATGTAATATAAATTTGACGGGTCATGTACACACCCTTTTAGTATGAAATTGTTCACCCCCCTCAATAATTTTTATACACAAATTTAGCCATATCTCATAGCTAAATTCTGAGATCAAAACTTTAATAATCGATTGTTGACAATGAACAAAGCGGAGAAGATTTTATTTGATTTTTTCTGAATTTTAAAAAGTCAATTGTGACGCTGATATAGGAGGTAGATTAAAAAGTGAGGTATCAAATTAATGGCTATTCTATTGAGATTAAATATAAGAAAAAAACTAAATCAATCCATGCACACACCCACATGTTATTAAGTAATAATAAAAAAAATAATAAATAATATTATATTGTGAATTTCTCAGCTCAACGGTACAATAGGAATTTTTAGACAAGTTCCTAGGACATATAGCTATAATTCATTAGTACATTGCAAACCTCTACAACTGTTAATTAAAAAGATATTAATAAAAAACCAAAAAAAAACAAATTTCATATAGGCACCATTTTTTATTATTGTTAAAGATTTCTAAAAAAATGTAAGTTTATTTTTTTTTTAGAAGCTATCTATCGGATAGCAGGGGGATAGACATTGTTGATGCCATAAAAAAAGTTAGTATTTTCATCGTTTTGTTGTTAGTTTGGACACCCGTACAGCCAAGCTGACAAGAAAACAAAAAAAGACTTTTATATATTAGTTAAGATAAGATATGAGTTGATAAGATGATAAATTTGATGGGAATCAGACTAAATATCGAAATTGGGCCTGAACAATTTGCATGTTATGTAATTTTTTTCTAAGTCCCAAAAAAATTTGGTTGGGGCTAAAGAATTAAAGGAAATTGGAGAAAATCCTAGTTCGGGGCTACCAATAATAGACATGTTTAATGCAAAGATACACGCAGAAAAATGATTGTTTAATAATAACGTAAAACTCGTGTAAAATTAAATAAGTGATACCTTTATTTTTTGAGCCTGCAACATCGGTGGGTTAAATTTAAACAAATTAACTCGATTAAGGAAAATTATTTAGTTTAACGCACTGATTCTGTTAAAGTGTACTAAATTTTTTTTAAACAATCTCTCGGCTAGATGAGTCTAATTAAGAACG
Source organism: Melangyna quadrimaculata (assembly GCA_949320155.1). Classification (NCBI taxonomy): domain Eukaryota; kingdom Metazoa; phylum Arthropoda; class Insecta; order Diptera; family Syrphidae; genus Melangyna; species Melangyna quadrimaculata. The sequence continues at coordinate 9,543,531 of OX439486.1, forward strand.
GCTGTATTAAGCCATTCATTTGGTAAAAGCAACATATTAAATCTATTATGTTAAACAGTGCTACTGGGTTCCTTAAGCAATCTCAGTTAGTTGGAACAGTCATTTATATCGGTTAAAATTGTTTGTACTAAATCGGAATTAATCATTTTCTGGGCAGATTTAAGCTACAAACAGGGTTGAAGTTAAGAACTTACTCAATAAATGTAAGCCATTTTTTCGGTTGAAATACCTAATAGACTCCGGTGGAGTATTTTGTATTATAGGTTAGAGTAGCTTATTTTCTCAGTTACTTTAAGGAACTTACTTATTTGTATTAACTTATGTACTCGGTTAAAAAAGGAATTTATACAATAGAATTAATAATTTATTCGGCAGTTATAAATAACCTACACGGTTGACGTAACAAACTTACTCAATTAAAATAAACAATTTAATCGGTTGAATTACCATATGCATTCAAAAAATATTCTTTCCCATTAGTTAATTAGCTAATCTTCTCGGTTGAGTCAAACCACTGAATTAGTTAGAGTAGCTTATCTACTCGGTTAAATTACCCAATGCATTCAAAAAATATTCTTTTTTATCAGTTGATTAGCTATTATTCTCGGTTGATTTAAACAACTAAATTAGTTTGAGTAACAAATCAACTTGGTTAAAACAACCAACGCACTCGGTAAACATTCTAATCTTCTGAGTTGATTCAAATAACAAAATTAGTTAGAGTAACTTATCTACTCGGTTGAAGCAGCCACTCTACACAGTTGGATTAATCTATCTTTTAGAGTGGATTAGCCTTTCTACTCGGTTAGAGTTGCCTCTTAACTTGGTTGAAGTACCCATTCTACTCTGTTGAAATGACCAATCTACTCGGTTGGTGCATCAAATTTACTTGGTTTAAATTAACCTTTCTACTCACTTAGGTTAGCACACTTACTTGGTTGGAGTTGCATATCTAATCGTTTGAGTGACCATTACTTACTTGGTTGGAGTAGCTCATCTACTCGGCTGAATAAGCCAAAATACTTTTTTAAATTTACATACTTAGTCGGTTTGAGCAGCCCATCTACTCGTTTGAAGAAGCCTATCTACTTGGTTGGAGTACTCCTTCTACACGTTTCTAGTAGCATATCAACTTGGTTGAATTAGCTAATATACTTGTTTGTATTTACATACTGACTCAGTGGGAGTAACCTATCTACCCGTTTGAAATAGCTTATTTACTTGGCTGGAGTATCCCATTTACTCGTTTGAAGTAGCCTATCTACTTGGTTGGAGTAACCCATTTACTTGTCTGAAGTAGCCTATCTACTTGGTTGGAGTAGCCCATCTACACGTTTAAAGTAGCCTATTTAGTTGGTTGCATTACTCTTTCTAATCGTTAAGAGTAACCTATCCACTCGGTTAAATTAGCTAATATACTTGATTGGATTCACATACTTACTCGGTTGGAGTAGCCTTTCTACTCGTTTGAAGTAGCATATCTTCTTGGTTGGAGTAGTCTATTTACTCGTTTGAAGTAGCATATCTACTCGGTTGTAGTAGCCCATCTACTCGTTTCAAGTAGCCTATCTTCTTGGTTGGAGTAGCCTATCTACTCGTTTGAAGAAGCCTATCTACTTGGTTGGAGTAGCCTATCTACTTGTATGCAGAAGCCTATCTACTTGGTTGTAGTAGCCCATTTAATCGTTTGAAGTAGCATATCTACTCGTTTGTAGTAGCCCATCTACTCGTTTCAAGTAGCATATCTACTTGGTTGGAGAAGCCCATCTACACGTTTAAAGTAGCCTATTTACTTGGTTGCAGTACTCTTTTTACTCGTTTAGAGTAACCTATCCACTCGGTTGAATTAGCTTATATACTTCTTTGGATTCACATACTTACTCTGTTGGAGTAGGCTATCTACTCGTTTGAAGTAGCCTATCTACTTGGTTGGAGTAGCCCATTTACTCGTTTGAAGTAGCATATCTACTCGGTTGTAGTAGCCCATCTACTCGTTTCAAGTAGCCTATCTACTTGGTTGGAGTAGCCCATTTACTCGTTTGAAGTAGCATATCTACTCGGTTGTAGTAGCCCATCTACTCGTTTCAAGTAGCCTATCCACTTGGTTGGAGTAGACCATCTATTTGTGTGAAGTAGACTATCTACTTGGTTGGAGTAGCCCATTTTCTCGTTTGAAGTAGCATATCTACTCGGTTGTAGTAGCCCATCTACTAGTTTCAAGTAGCCTATCCACTTGGTTGGAGTAGACTATCTACTCGTTTGAAGTAGCCTATCTACTTCTGTATTTTCGAAAGAATTAGTCGGTCTACTCGGTTGGAGTAGTCCATATACTCGGTTGGAGTATTCCATCTACTTGGTTGCAATTGTCTATATACTCGGTTGGGGTAGCCTCTTTAATCAGTTAGGCTAGCCCATTTAATTGGTTGAGTTATATATTGAGTTATAGAACCTAAGCTAGCCCTCTTAATAAGTTGGAGTAGCCAATCTTTTCGGTTGAAAATCAGTATTTGCATTAAAAAACTGTTTTGTATATTCGTCATTTACTGTATTAGCCCAACTATGAAATGGCTTTTGTTGTTTTTTTTATATACAGTACATGTCGCTTATTAGAAACAACTCTGAAAGAAAATATTGATCCATATAATCAACAAAAAAATTTGTCGAGGAAAAGATTTTTTTTTTAAATTATTATCACAAACAAAATATGTTTATTAACAAAAATATAATAATAATAATGCATAACTTAATTTAAATCTTAAAACTAAATAAAATAAAACGTATTTTACAAAAAATCATATAAATTAATACCAAAATAAAATGTTTTGATTAAATAGTTATTGCAATACAAAATATTTAAATTAAATTAATTAATTATTGAGTTGACTATTATATATTAATATATTTTAAGACTTAGATTATACATTTTTGTATAGATAAGTTAATTTTGTGCAGTTGTAGATTATTTGAAAAAGTCTTATATGTTGATTCTCTTTACAATGCGAAATTACATTATTTAATTAAATATTTCGCTGTATTTTGTCAAATTACAGTTTTAATCTTCTTCAAACTATAAGTTGTCTTCCGTTTTTTAGAAATTTTTTTATTAGGAAATAACTTGAAAAACACTATCAACTCCTAGACAGCTATGTCACCCTAAACAGAAAAAAAGGATATTCAGACAATTTACTTGAAAGGTATAAGAAATACAATTTTAAATCTCAGAGAAAAAGATAAAAAATAAAAATAATTCGTACAAGAATCAAGAAATATTCACAAGGGACTTCTTAGAACTACAAGTTTTCTTCCATTCGATAGGATAATTTTTGTATTAGGAATGGTACTTGGAAAAGACTCAAAGAAAATTATGAAATCCTCCTCTTTTTCTGGATTTTCTACTTCGAAAGCAAAATAATGTTCATCAAAGCCTAAAGTTCTTAAAGGATTGCAGATAAATATCAGTTGATTTACGTCATATATATATATTTTTTTCAGAACGCAGAAATCGTAAATATAACTATCGTTACCCAAATTGTTAACCAATATTGATCCATTATCATAGCGCAAAGAAGACATCATTGCCCAATTTACTTTACTTAGAGTTTTTTCAGGATCTAATTGTAATTGAGAGTAAATAAGTCCTCTTTCCGATGGTAGCAAAGGCTTTTCAGGGCCAACGGAAAGTGTATTAGACAGTTTGCCTCTTATAAATATTTCATTTAGTTGAAGTTGATGTTTTATTGCTAAAGTAAGAGTAATGTTCATTCGGTTACATGATGCTCTAGCAGCAATTTTAGACTGTCTGTGCTTAGCCTCAAATCTCATTGACCAAAATGAAGAAAGTGGACCATATTTAGTAAGAGCAGTGTGGTAATGAATGAGATTGTGAAACTTTGGCTTGAGAGGTTCCTTAGTTAATTCAATATATAGCTCGTTTAGTTCCGCTACTAATACTTGCAATAGAGTTTCTGTGCCATTTGAAATGCTTACGCTGAAAATAATATCTACAATTTTTCTAAGTGTAATAAACAATGTCCAAATCTTATTTTCCCTGGGGACAAAATCACCTACAAGCAGGCCAAAATATCGTATTAAGGTTATCATTTCTCCAGAGGACATCCGAATAGTTCCTCGTTTCAAATGCTCTTTTTCTATACAACAGGGTTTATTTTTGGTATCAGGACCATAATCAAATGCCAAAAGCTTTTCATTAAAAAGACTTAGGGAAAAAAATTTGCAAGTTTCTGTATAATGTAAGAGAATAAAACTTAAAATATATTTTGCAACACCTTCAAGAACATCGTGCATAATATCAGCACCTACCTGCTGAAATAAGTCAAACTCTTTTATTCGAAGAAAGACACATTTTTCTTTTATTCCTGTGAGGGATAAGTTGTTAAGTTCTAGATCTGCATTATAACTTGACATGTTTCGAAGAATATTTGTATCTTCATACAACTGTTTTTTTAAAATTTCTTTTGAGACCTTACATACTCTGCACGAAAAATTAGCTGAAAAACTCTCGGAAAACCCTATCATGGAATGTATACCTAAGTTATCACCCAGGATTAAAGCGAGCTCGAAATATATCTTTCCATTAAAACCTGGAATGTTTATTTCTACGCCTTCTTCAGAAAGAAAATTGAATTCATCAATTAAAGGCTGAAATATAACATTGTTTCCAAATTCTGTTCTATCTGACGAATGGAAAAGGAGCATTAAAAATATATTTGACAGCACCGAAGAGCGCCAAGGTGGAAGACAGGCAATTGAGGCATAAACTGCTCCAAGCTTATGAATGCCAGCATGACTTCCAAGAACATTTCCTACTTCATAGTCATCAAAATACATAAACATAGGTAAAACTAATTTATCAGAATGGTGTGTCACCCTCAATTTCCAATATGAACCTTGAATAAAGTTCTCAATCACATGTTTACCTTTAAGACTGTCCATATATTGAAATGTTTCAGACAGTATGGAATCAAGAGAGAAAAAACGTTTCAAAACTTGTCTTAAGGGAATGAAATGCTCTTGGCACGTCACTGATTGCATACGTGATATGTTTTGTGTTTTGACTTTATCCATTCGCTGACCTATGACAATACCTTCAGGTTTTATGTAAGATTTTTGTGTAGTAAAATAATTCATTCTTTTGTGCTCTGTTTTGAACAAATCTAAAGGAGAAACGACATAAGGTGATATACATGCAACTAATGATTTTGAAACATCAGCATGTAGTGAGTGTTCCAAGCAAACATTTTCCACACTCTTTTCAACAGAATATCTTAAAGAATTCAGAAAATCTTCAAAGCCGCCAATTACTTTTTGTACAATATTTCTTGGCAAAAGTGTATTTCCATACAAAGAAGCTATAAAAATTGACATAGCCTTATCAATGCTTGGCCTAGTATCGCTAACCCCAGCATGTGGTAAAGTTTTATCAATTGTAAAAGTAGACCTGTCGGATGTAAAGTCAATTTTTGAAGGATGAGCAAGAGAAGAAACAACTTCATTTTGGCTATGCTCTTCAAAAATATTCCTATCACCATGGTGTTTTCTTAAGTGCCTCCTAAACGAAGTGAAAAGTTGAAATGATCGCCTACAATCTTGCTCATTACAGTTATATTGCACAAATCTGTGGTCACTATGTACAAAAGCAAAATGCTGCCTAAGACTTTTCAGGTCTTTTATCCTGATATCACATAAAAAGCAAGAGGCCATGCTGCTTTTATATTGTAATACTTGAATAGTCAGCAGTATTTTCTTCCTAAATCAAAACAACAGACTATTATTACAAAAATATTGGTTTATAAGGAAAAGTTAAACAATATATATTTTGTATAGTATTTTGATCTCTAATGCCAATTTCCATCAGTTTTGTGCTAGTGGCGTGAGCGTTTTATTATAACTTTTGTTATATTTTTGTAGACACTGTATTGGATAAACAACTTTGTAAACGAACTCCCAGGAAACTAAAAACTATTTAATTTAATAAAGTAACTGACTTTAGAGGTTTTCAGAAAGGAGTATATATATATATATATATATATAGTGCAAGAAGAGGAAAATAAATCATTCGATCTGTTATTTCATTTCGGAAAGTACAGTACAACAATAAGCTCAAATTTTGATTGAAAAACACCCACAGGTAGAAAAAGGAATCGGATTATCTTTAAATTCGATAAAACAAGAGATGAGGACAAAAACCTGAAACCATTTGGTTTGTAGCTTTAATTCTCCCAAAATATTGTGAAGTCAATAAAATACTGAGCGTATATGTCAATTCAGACCAAAAGTGATTGGGTCCAGTTTCAGTGGTTCTTATAGTATATATTACTAGGGAACCATGTTACAATTATTTAAAGCAAGACATTAAAATCATCAATGGAAAATAATGAAAAAATTTAATTCCAATTTGAAGATAATTTTAAAGTAAACGCAGTGGACTTTGTATCATAAGTGCCTCACAAACTTCAACTTTAAATGCCTGTAGAGGAAGATACGACTTCGGCTACTCCTGCGTCACTTGTGACATGGGTTTTAAACCTCTTGTGCTAAGCAAAATTGGAAGTAAAGGAGTAGACCAAAATTCGGAAGTACAAGAAGCAATTAAATGAAGAAAAAATAAACCCTTCTATGTATTTGGGAAATAAAGTCAAATAATCAGTTAAAATTTTGATTTAAATTTATACAAAAAGCATAAAATGATTTGGATTATTGGATTTTAACTAAATTCGATAGAAAATAGGGGAATAAACTATTCGAAAAAGTCGATTCAGATGTTAGAGAAGAATAATTAAACCAAAGAAACAAAAAAAAACATTCGGTCTGTTATTTTTGTTGGGGAAATAAATCCACGAATCAGATAAAACACCGATATAAATCTTTAGCTAAATCGTAAAATGATTCGGATTATCAGTTTTTAGCTAAATCTAATAGAAAAATGGGAATAAACCATTCGATAGAGTATAAGAAGATTAAAATGAATCGTGTATTTGTATGTACATTCAGATGTAAGAGAAGAATAATTAAACCAAAAAAAAACAAAAAAAACATTCGGTTATTTTTGTTGGGGAAATAAATCCACGAATCAGATAAAATACCGATTTCAATTTATACAACAATCATAAAATGATTCAGATTATTTATTATTCTGTTCATAATGGAGGCATAAAACCGTTTTGATTGTCACTAAGTTCAACAAAAAGGAAAGAAACATACTAAGAGGTTGGCATTTGAATTCTTACTATGAAGACAATTTATGTTTGAGAAGCCAGAAACAACTTGAATTTAATAAGGAAATAAAAATAAGATAATTTTAAGTTAAAAATTACATGAAGTATTTAGTAGAAGACTATACTATAAGTATACTATTCATCTTCAATATCAATATCCTTAATACCAAGTTCTACAAGTAGAGTGGAAGTGGCAGTGGATGTTTTATCATATTTTGTTTTAATTTTATAAAACCCATATTGTATGAACATCCATGCACTTGAACTCTCATCAGGATACTTCGCATTCAAAGTAAATATTATTTTTAGGCAAGTGTCAACTGCTTCAATTATGTTTGACACGCAATATTTTATATCATTTACTATAATTAAATGTGATTTAATTTCACTAAGTGACTCACCAACTACAATAACAAATGGCTGGAGAGTAAGATTAAATTCCTTAAGTTTTATTCTCCTAAGAGATATAGCTTCTGCTACTCCCGCGTCGCTTGTAACGTGGGTTATAAACCCGTCTCGTACTTCACTTTTGGAAGGTCTCCAGACTTTTTTGTTAACCCCCTTCAGCCTCAATGTTGACACAGTAAGCAGCGAAGGTATTAAAAGAAGTGCTGCTAAATTGCTTATTTCCGCAGAAGCTGAAAAAAAATGATTTAAACAGTAATTAGAAATGGATATTCAAAAATATAAAATAAATATGGAATAAGCTAGTGAAATATCCAAAAATTGGGTAAATTCATAAACGCATCGATGCAGTAATGATGCACAGTCACTTTGGTCAAACATTCATAAACTCATCAAAGCAGCATTAATTGTGTAAAGTATCCACTTTTGCAAACTTGCATCGCAAAAAAGTAGTGCTCATATATTTGTTGACGTTTATGAATTACTAAAAATAATAAAAAAAACTATCACAAATGTGCACTATGGTGTATGAGTTCTTTTTTATTACTATTTTTTATCAAACTCGACCAACTGACATTTTAGAGCTATTTTTCAAAAATCTTAATAAGATCATTAAATATCGAAAAATTATTCAAAAAACTTATATAAAACGATCACAAAAATTCTAAGATTAAAAAAAATAGTCTGGAAGTTCACTCTATGAAGCAAATGTGCACTATGACGTATGAGTACTTTTTTATTGTAAAAGCTACTTTTCAAAAATCTTACTTAATAAGATAATGAAATATCAAAAAACTATTCAAACACACTAATTTAGATAAACCACTATGACGTATGAGAACTTTAGTATGTTATTCTTGTTGTTTTTGTGAAAAAAAAACATCTTTTCTTTAACTTCCACTCATTTAATTTAATTTAATTGATAGATAGAATGAATAGAATAAGGAAACATTTACCAAACAAAATCAAAAATCAGAAAAATCAGTAATCATACAACAATTTTAATATGAATAAAAATAACATTAAGTGATTTTACTCACAATTTTGAAGTGACAGCAAATTTTGGATATATTTATCCTTTCCGGATCGACTTGCAGCTATGTCAAAAAGTCGTTTCTTGTAGGCGGGAAATTTGTCTGTTAGTCCGTTAAAATTCGCTGGATAAATTGTTTTGAAGTCCTCTTGTAACTAAATATTAGAAAAAGAAAACAAATTCATGTTTTAAAGTAAAATATTGAAAAAATGTATGGTACAAAAAAAAGCACTTATACCCTAGTCGATGTTTATTATCGCAAGACGATTTCAATTAAAATTTTACAATTCGAGCATTGGAATTTAAAGCCAATACCAACATTTTTTCGCCACATATTTTTTTAAATTTTTGATTTGATTATGTAAAAGAAATTTTAGGATCAGATTTTTGAATTGAACGCATCTCTTTAACAGAATAAATTTAAATCTTAATTAAAATATTCAAAATTTTATTTACCAAAAGATAGCCGTTTGGCTTTTGTAGGGCTGGAAATTCTTTATAATATTCATCGATGGTAATGTTTTTGAGCTGGAACAGACGAGCGTGTGATGTTTCCCCCCATTTTTGTTCAACCAAATCCCAGGGATGGCTTGAATTCCTTAGCCACTGAAGACTTTCCTCACAATCGATGTCACTTTCAGCATCAAAATTAATTTCTTGGAAACGACTTAGTGGTGATGACGGGGATGACGGTGATGGACAAGGAGATAATACTCTTGGAGAACTACTTCGTGATCGCTTGGCAATTATTCCTGAATCTCTGTATTTTCTTTTCAGATTATTTATTTGATCAGGCAATTTTCCCACTAATCGCTTGGCAATACCACGACTTGTTTGTACCAACTTGGTGTGCAAATACACTGCGCGCTTTTCCTCGGTAAACAATTCCACAATTTGATTGGTCCAATAAGAATAAACATCAGCTGTTATATTTCTTTCCGGCTGGTTTCTTAAAATGTACGTTGCAATTAAACGTACAATTTGTAATCGTGCAGCGTTATCAAGTGGAGTAGTTTTTGAAACTGAAAGCAAACCTTTCCCTTCTATGCTGTGTTCAAGCAATTCTGCTAACGTCTAAAAGGGAATTATTAATCAGTATTAAAACAAAACTGAATAGCGTGTTAAGGAATAAAGGAGATCTCAGAGGGTTTAGCAATCTAAGTTGCTTTGAACACGATTTCTGAGCAAAGAATCTCAGTTTGGCTGTGAAAATACTGAGGAAAACAAATTTTAGATTCGCTTACTCATCTTTTGAAATCTCTGATATCTCATTTTCCTGAACACATCTCATATTTGTTTTCTTCATAAAATGATAGGTATATCGATGTCCGAAATTATGAAAAGAATATAGAAATATACGGCTTCGAAATGATAAATACAATTTTGTCAAAAAGTCATAGTTAAAACATTTAAACAAAATGTTCCCGAAAACAAAGATAATTTCGTTTTGATAACTCCGGACTCTAATGTTTCCACAGTGAAATTATGACAATTCCAATTCAATCCCATGGATAAAATACCAACATAAATTTAAATATGTAATAAACAAAATATATACAAACGTACAGGTTTTTCGTTTGTGTCTTTAAGAGATTTATTATCTCGTAGCTTCTCAAGACATCCACTTGCTTCGTTGGTGAATGTTATAAGTTCATTAAAAGGAAATTCAATGGTTGATGATGTATCTGTTGTAAAATCAGATAACTGTGTTGGTAAAATCTGTAATACATCATTTAAACTTTTAAATGAATACTATAAAAAGATAAGAGGCATAAAACAAACGTTCTCGGTTTCAGGTTCCGGAAATATTAGTTTTTTGTATTCTTCTAAGTTTTTTGTAAATAGAACTCGGTGTCCAATGCTTGAAAACAAATCTCTTATATCCTTCTCTCCAAGAAGAGCCATTTCCATAGATGTTATATTGTTTTCTGAGTTGAATAGAATGAAATTTGGATCAATATAAGTAGATTTTTAGTTTTTTAAATGTTCACATTCACTCAAACAACCATCTTTGATGTGAAATCGAAAGTAATATGAACATAACGTACATTATGATTCATGAATAGCCAAAAAAAAAAAATATTCAGGTGTATCATAGTATTTGTTCGGATAAACCTACGATCAGAGAAAAGTTGACATCTGTTTCGTAACAGAAAAGTAGACGGGTACTAATGCGTGTATTTGACATAAACGTCTATAGATGGATAGACAACTATTTAGAGGTGTATAACGCTATATATAAAGTGCTTGTTGAACAAGTGGAATTGAACAACTGTTTCAAAAAGAACTCTAATTTAAGCCGTGTTTTTTGAAAAAGTATATAGCAACACAAACACAAACAAAATTCTTTATAATAATTTGTTTTGTTGTTGCTGTACGTAGAAAATGTTTGCTGAGTTGATATTATACAAGATACACAGATAATATCACTAGCGTGTTCATTTTTGTTCAATTCATGTTGTAAAAATCAATAGTAAAAAATTTGAATTTCAAGCAATCACCACAAATTTGTTTTTGTTTACTGTGTACTAACACAGAGGGCAGCCATCTTGACATTTAAAAAGCTGCGCCTGATAATACCTTAGATATATGTACCGTGGATATTATATACTCTCTCAAAAACAGGGCTTTAAAAATAATTGAAAACTAATCTTTAGAAAAATTAATATACTTGTCAAAATTAATAATAATAAGAAAAATTGAAGTTTTTAAAAAACAAGATGATGTTAGAAAAAATTAAACATTTAAGAAAAATTAATAATTTAAGAAAAATGGAAGAATCATGAAATAATCAATATCAAAAGACTTATATTTATAAAGTTTTGCCTAGACTAATGAACTTGATTCATTGACTTTTCGAATAAATTCACCCACTTTACGAATAAAATCATTTACTCAACGAATAAATCATTAGTCAAAGATTAATTTTAATTTAAGTTAATGAAGAACACTTATTGGCTCAGCCAAAAATTTATTAGTGTATGAATTGGTTTCACCTTGACTAATGAAATAATTTCACTGACTCAAGGAAAATTCGTTGTTTAATGAACAGCTTCATTACGAATTGAATGACTATTAATTGAGTCAAAGAACCCCAGCATCGGCTGTATTTTAATGTTAAATTCATTGAATAAATGCAATTTTTCGTTATATCTCGACTGAAAAGGTAAAGTTATTTATGGAAGGATTTGGTTCAGTGCATGTATGCCTCTTAGAGACGTTTGTTGAAACGAAAGTAAAAATATTTGAGTTCAACATAAACGCTAATATTCTAATTCTTCTTCTATGTAAACTGACACATATAAAATCTTATGTTGAACTTAAATATTTTTGTTTCGTTTTAGCAAATAGACCTGGGTCTATTGGATTGGGTTGGGTTCGTAATGCTGTACTGTTAGGTCAAAATTCTTTATTTCAAAATACGGTTTTTCAAAATTGATGTTTGTAAATGTTTATGCATATATGCATGTGTTTACATCTGAACAGGATCAATAATAGTTAATAACAAGTCTCGATTATATTTTGGTATTGTAGAACAAAACTATAAGTTTTTGCAGTAAAAAATTAATTGTTATGCATTTATGAAGGTATGTTTATTTTGTATTTAAAACAATCGTTTTGATAATGTAAAAAATTTAGTATTTTGTATATGCTCATACAGAATTTTGAAATACATAATTTTGATCATACAGTATTTTCAAAAAATATTTTGCTCATACAGAATTTTAAAATCAAGAATTTTGATGCACTCCCGCCTGAGACAGATAATTGATATTGTGCACTGCTCCAAATATTTTTCAGAATATGCTCTTGAACCCAAAAATAAACAAAAAAAATAGTTGACCTAAGAAAAAAAAGGAATAAGACTGACCTAGTCATAATACGTCTTCTCAAAAATCATTTAAATTTAAATCATCTCAAGGCATTTACGCACAGTTCTTAGATGCTTGCAAGAAGCTATTTGTTGGAAAATTAATATCAAAACAGGAAAGTTTTCTTTCATTACTCAACTACCCAATTTTGAAATAAACCTACCAAATTTTAGTCAGTAATCATATTATAATTTTGAGATTATGCGATATTTATCTACTTAAAACATTTGATTTTAAGCATTCACGAACAAAGATCTTGGCGTAATTTTAGATCTAAGTACTTTTTAGGGATGACTTGTTACGCAAAGGTTTTTGTGTATTTAGGAACTTGTCTTCTTTTTTAAAATTTATGTTTTAGTGTGATTAACCATTTAAAAAACTTTAAAATCTATTTAATTCTTGTGAATTTATTAAAAATGAGTGCCCAAAAACAACATAAGTTATTATTTGTCTCGCATTATATAATTACGATGAAGGTTTAAAAATTTGTTTTATGTTAAAAATCCGAAAATAATTTTAACTGGTTGACACTATACGCCGACGATATTTAAATCAAAATTGTTGAAAGATAAAGCCGAAAATCAAAAAAGAATATGGCAGGTACCAATTTATTATTCTTATTTGTTTACAAAAATATTTGTTTACGAAAATGTGTCTGGTAAAATTGTTATTTAAAACAAGTTATTAGATTAAAAATGCAAACTAAGTCGCTTGCAGTTGCAACTTATTAATTGGTTAGTGTAACACACGCTCTCGGTTTAATTTAATAAATGACTGGATTAAAGTAGCAAACCAAATCGAATGCAAATGCAATTTATTTAACACACATTCTCGGTTAAAAAAGGACGCTAGAAATTTGTATGCCGTAATCGATATTTTTTTTTTTTACATAAATTATTTTTTCTTTTAAACAATATAAATGTAACGAAGAAGAAGAAATTCATAAAATAAAATATATTCTGTTTTAAGTGATTGAATAAATAAAATTCAATTAATACTGAACTCTAAGATGCGAAAAGCCAACAACAAAATTAATGTAGTTTACCAAACGATCATTCGAATTTATGTTAATTTTAATTAACTATTAAATGTTTACAATAATTTTTACTTACCTGTAAATTTTGGTATATAGGCCTCCAAGCTCCACTGGCGCAGCAAACAAGCTACTTCCTGATCCATTTTGGCTTTGGGCACTTCTTTGCATTTAAATTGTCTTTTTTTTTAAATATAAAATTATCTTTTTATAAGATATCGTATTAAAAGTTCTTCACAGACTTTTTCAATTTAAAAAAATTATATTTTTAACTATACAAATACTTTTTAAACACTGACTCTGAGGACCGATGACCGAACTCGACGAAATTCTTCCACAAACTGTGGCTTGCTGTGAAATCACTTTTGTTCTTTGTTGGAAAGCAACCAGAGTTAAAGAGAGGGGATGCAATATGATCTTAGTATTAGTGTTTGGGATATGGCAAGTAGTACATTAAATAATTTAAATTAACACATTAAAATATTCTTTTAAACTACTAAAGCTGTTAAATAAGGAGATGGAACGCCATATTTAATTAAAATTAGTGTCTAAAAAAAAGAAGATGGTAGATTTAATTATTTAAATTAGACAACTATTTGATTCATTTAGCCCAATGAAAGGATTAAATTTAAAAAAGAACGCCATATTATGTTAGTATTAGTGTTTGGTGTGACGGATACAGTAGTTATACTCATTTTCGAATAGTGTTGATAGCCGATTGGAAAAAATCCCTTTCTTTCTACATTTTCAAAATGCGAAATAAAAAAAAAAACGAAATTATAACATTTATAAAGGAATCTTATAAAATCATTTGAAAAAAAGGTGAAAGAAATTGAAGACTTTAGCTTCAAATTTGTATAGGGCCTTAAGAACGACACAAAATCATGAATATAATATCATTAATTTTATTTTACCTTTAGCTTATATAACAAGTGGATAGATCCGAAAAAAAGGTTATTACAAAATAAAATAACACAATAATTCAGCTTTGTTATCGGCGTCTTCACTAAATTCACCTACTTTTTGTTTAGAATTCTAAGACAAACGTAGAAAATAATGTGTGGAAGCATTGTTTTTATTTTAGCTTAATTCTTATGCATAGATGTTTATCGCGGCGAACTTAGGATTTTTGTTTGTATTTTGCATGGAAATTTTTGTTAAGCTGACATAGAGGGCACGTCTACTATTATTGTAGATACGGAATGAGAAGGAAGCTTCAATTTAACAAAAAGAGGAAATAAAAATAATCTTAACTTCATCATCATTGACTTCATTTCATTTTCTTTTTTTTTAGACAACTTCAAAGCCTTAATAATAAATTTTAATTTTTTTCTTTGTTCTAATTACAAAATCTTTTTAAAAAAACAGAAAATAATTAGGTACGAAATGTAATGCAAAAAAAAAAACTACAAATATTAACATTGAAATCAAACTTAAGTGTTTTTTCCTGTAAGAAATATAAATAGAAAAGAAAAAGACTTCCAGGCGGAAAAGAGAATTTTCGGGCTGGTAAAGGGGATTTATCTTTAAGAAAAACCCAAGCCAAATCTAAACAGAACGTGTTTACATAACAAGCCGGAATATGATGAGAGAGAGACAGGCAGCAGTTTCACTAATTTAAATTAACACACTACTTGATTTGTTTAACCTACTAAAACGGTTAAAAAGTAAAGGAAACACGATGAACAGTTAGGCAGATAGCAGGTTTAATAATTTAATTAAACCCAGTACAGGGTTTATTTACCCTTTTAAATTGATTCAACAAGAAAAAGAGGCACCAAGGGACGTTAGTATTAGTAAAGGGATTTCTCTGGAAAAACGCAAGCCCAATCGAAATTGAACTTGTTTTAGAGAGAGGGAAAAGTAGCAGTATGACTCATTTAAATTAACGCACTATTCGATTCGTTTAAACCTCTAAAACGATTCAAAAGTAAAATGATTGCCATGAACAGTCAGGCATATAACAGATTTAGTCAGTAAAATTAACCCACTGCTCGATTTATTTAGCCCACTTAAGAAATTTATGAAGAAAAAAGGCGCCATATGATATAAGTATTAGTGTCTAGGGGAGACAGGTATCCGTTTAAGTTATTTAGATTAACTCACCACTAGATTCATATAACCAACTCAGTCTATTAAATAAAAAAAGTTAATCCGAATAAGTGCTGATGGACGATGGTAAAAACACCTTTTCCGCAAGTTTTAAAAAATTATGAAGAATACAATAAAATAATCTTTATCAACTTTCTTTGGTAAATTTATTTTTGGAATCGGACACGAGGAAGAAAAATTGTATAAAAATAACAACTTGTATGGGTACTTAACATACTTTTTTAATTTAGTTGCATTCTTTCCTAATTTCCTCCCACTCTTCTTGTCAAGACATTTTTTTATGTTAAATTATATAAAACCAATATTTTTGAATAAATTGATAAATAGCATTTGACAGTTATTCACCCAAAAATGGTTTGGGAAGCTTAATCGATGTCCGCGGGGATATTCACCACTAACTTCG
Source organism: Melangyna quadrimaculata (assembly GCA_949320155.1). Lineage (NCBI taxonomy): Eukaryota > Metazoa > Arthropoda > Insecta > Diptera > Syrphidae > Melangyna > Melangyna quadrimaculata. The sequence continues at coordinate 9,559,624 of OX439486.1, forward strand.
CTTTTACAGGTTATTCTTTAAAAAAAATTAATCACTTATAAAACAATTTCTTGAAAAGAGTCAAGTGCAAGCATTTTCATTCTTTTTTGACCATGAAATCTTTCATTAAAATTTTTTGGAAGCCTTTTTAAAAATTGGAACTTATATTTTTGTTGAAATATTACTTATATATGTAAATAAAATTAATAAAAACAAGCATCCAAGTATTTTACTAAATATTTGTTTGTGTTTCATGTAGGAAATGAATATTGAAAAAGAAAACGCTTTCTGGTCGAAACGGAAATTTTCGGTCTGGATGAAGGAATTGCTTTTTGTTCCTCCCAGAACAGATAAGAATAGAAATTGTTTTCAAACCGTGATGGTGGTATTTCTGCAAGATATACATAGACTTGATATGACAGAAAAAGATATCGTTTTTTGTCTCAATCGTCAAATTTTATGGTAGAAATATTCCCCGCCCGAATTGAACTTGTTTTCGAGCCATAATGCTGGTACTAGTGCATGGAGAAAAGTATACACTTGATGTGACAGAAAAAGAGATATTTTTTGTGTCAATCGTCAAATGTTTGCATATTTTGGCGGTAGAAAATGTTCACTTCTGAATAGAACTTAAATTCGAGTCGTTATGCAGGTATTAGTGCATGGAGAAAAGTATACACTTGATGCTACAGAAAAAGTGATCATTTTTTGTCTCGATCGTCAAATGCGCATATTTTGGTGGTAGAAATGTTCCCTACCTGAATTGATCTTTTTTTCGTGCATAGCAAAAGTATACACTTGATGCGACAGAAAAAAACATAATTTGTTGTCTGGATTTTTTTGATTTTCTTTCTATTTTTTGGCGGTAGAAATGTTCACTGTCGGAATAGAACTAGTTTTCAAACCGTGATGCTGGTATTAGTGCATAGCGAAAAGTATACATTTGATGTGACAGAAAAAGAGATATACTTTGTCTCAATCGTCAAATGTTTGCATATATTGGCGGTAGAAAATGTTCTCTTCTGAATAGAACTTGTTTTCGAGTCGTAATGCTGGCATTAGTACATGGAGAAAAGTAAACACTTGATATGACAGAAAAAGACATAATTTTTTGTCTCAATCGTCAAATGCCTCTGTTTGCATATTTTGGCGGTAGAAATGTTCCCTGCCTGAATTGAACTTGTTTTCGAGCTTAATACTGGTATTAGTGCATAGCGAAAAATATACACTTGATGTGACAGAAACCGTGATGCAGTATATACTTGATGTAACAGAAAAAGAAAAAGATATAATTTGTTGTCTCGATTGTTTAATGCTTTTCTTTCTATTTTTTTTTTTGCGGTAGAAAATGTTAACTGTTCCAATAGACCTTGTTTTAGAACCGTTTTGATAGTATAAGTGCATGGAAAAAAGTACGTTTATGTTCTTGATCTGAAAGAAAAAGAGATAATTTTAGTCTCCATTTTCAAATGCTTCTGTTTGCATATTTTGGCTGTGATGCTGGTATTGGTGCATCAAAAAAAGTTATACGCATACCACTTGATTTCCCAAAAAGTGAAAACATTTGTTGTTTTAATTGTTGGATTGTCAAATACTTACGCAATGATTAAACAAAACGAGATCATTCGATTTATTGATTGATTGATATCTATTGTATGCCAACTTCTATTGTTTTTGAAGATATCAGAATTGGTTGATTTGAAAACACAATTAAATCTGTTCGTACTTGCAACTTTGTACGGATTCAACGTAGTAACAAATCAATGTCAAAACCCGACAAAAAAACGTGATAAAAAGAAACTTAGTTGCGACTTACCAAACAAAACCAATAACTCAGTAGCTACCGTAATGACATCATATACGAAAGATAAAAAAGTTATTTTCAATTGCATGAAATCGAAATGAACAGGTGCATGACACTTAAGTTTTTATGTGAAGATGATATTCATTAGGAGTTCTTTGGTATTATAAACCTTAACAAAATGTTCTGAATGTCAGAACAAGGTCATTATCGTTCATAGGTCTGCTATTTTAGTCTCAGAAAATTTATTTATTTGCATTCCAATTTCAGATAATATTAAACTCTAGAAACAGAATTTTTTATAACAACACCAAATTCGTGTAGGCCTTTGTTAGTTTTAAATTTAGCCAATAGATGTCCAATATTAACACACTTCATTTATTTGAAATAAACAATAAACTATGTTTTTTTGATCATAAAAATTACGTTAAATCAGTCGAGTAGATTGATTAATAGTAAAAATTAAATAACTTTAATTATTTTTTGTTGCCTTAAGAAATGTGCAATATTAACACCTGTCACTAATTTGAAATAAACAGAAAACTGTGTTATTTTGATCATCACTATTAAGTTAAATCAATCGAGTAGATTGTTTAATAGCCAAAATTGTATAACAAAGTTTGTGTTATAGTAAATAACTATAATTATTTGTATTTGCCTAAAGAAATGAGCAATATTTACACCCGTCACTTATTTGAAATAAACAGAAAACTGTGTTATTTTGATCATCACTATTAAGTTAAATCAATCGAGTAGATTGTTTAATAGTCAAAAATGTATAACATATTTTGTGTTATATTAAATAACTATTATTATTTGTATTTGCCTAAAGAAATGAGCAATATTAACACCCGTCACTTATTTGAAATAAACAGAAAACTGTGTTATTTTGATCATCACTATTAAGTTAAATCAATCGAGTAGATTGTTTAATAGTCAAAACTGTATAACATATTTTCTGTTATATTAAATAACTATAATTATTTGTTTTAGCCTGAAAAGATGTGCAATGTTAACACACTTCACTAATTTGAAATAAATACAAAACTGTGTTATTTTGATCATCACTATTAAGTTAAATCAATCGAGTAGATTGTTTAATAGTCAAAAATGTATAACATATTTTGTGTTATATTAAATAACTATTATTATTTGTATTTGCCTAAAGAAATGAGCAATATTAACACCCGTCACTTATTTGAAATAAACAGAAAACTGTGTTATTTTGATCATCACTATTAAGTTAAATCAATCGAGTAGATTGTTTAATAGCCAAAATTGTATAACATATTTTGTGTTATAGTAAATAACTATAATTATTTGTATTTGCCTAAAGAAATGAGCAATATTAACACCCGTCACTTATTTGAAATAAACAGAAAACTGTGTTATTTTGATCATCACTATTAAGTTAAATCAATCGAGTAGATTGTTTAATAGTCAAAAATGTATAACATATTTTGTGTTATATTAAATAACTATTATTATTTGTATTTGCCTAAAGAAATGAGCAATATTAACACCCGTCACTTATTTGAAATAAACAGAAAACTGTGTTATTTTGATCATCACTATTAAGTTAAATCAATCGAGTAGATTGTTTAATAGCCAAAATTGTATAACAAAGTTTGTGTTATAGTAAATAACTATAATTATTTGTATTTGCCTAAAGAAATGAGCAATATTTACACCCGTCACTTATTTGAAATAAACAGAAAACTGTGTTATTTTGATCATCACTATTAAGTTAAATCAATCGAGTAGATTGTTTAATAGTCAAAAATGTATAACATATTTTGTGTTATATTAAATAACTATTATTATTTGTATTTGCCTAAAGAAATGAGCAATATTAACACCCGTCACTTATTTGAAATAAACAGAAAACTGTGTTATTTTGATCATCACTATTAAGTTAAATCAATCGAGTAGATTGTTTAATAGTCAAAACTGTATAACATATTTTCTGTTATATTAAATAACTATAATTATTTGTTTTAGCCTGAAAAGATGTGCAATGTTAACACACTTCACTAATTTGAAATAAATACAAAACTGTGTTATTTTGATCATCACTATTAAGTTAAATCAATCGAGTAGAT